>CATOUR010000075.1:0-600000 GCA_951848785.1 Callosobruchus maculatus
ATTAATATCAGTATTGCTCATATGTAAACATTTTATGAAAATTTTATCTTTAAATAGGTCAGAAGAACCTGTTATTTTTATTAGTGTGAAAGTAAACAAGTAAACAAACAATACATAGCTAGCATATCATACCAACTACTGTAAAGTCCAGAAAAAAATTAACATATATATGTTGCAGATATCACAGTTGTCTTCAATTTTTGATTTATCCTCTTACAGTATTTTCTACTTTGTATGTTATTTACCCAATGTCATGTCACTAGATAAAATATGACTAAATAACCTAATAATCCTATTTGAATTGAGACAGGATGCTCCAAAAAAAGTTCTGAGAAATAAATTTGTTTCCTATTCAACAAAGTGTAACTGCAACCATCAATTTTATACTTGGTTGCTACCAGTGGCAGATACAGGGGTAGGGCGATGGGGGCAATCCCCTCCTCAGGCCTGATAGACTACACAACCAAAACACAAATATTTCGCAGATATCAACAGATTTTTATAATTTTATTGAACAAAAAGAAACAATTATTCTAATGTACAAAATAATTCATACATGGGAGCAGGTTATTCTGGGAGGGGGGTCACCCCATCACCCATAGGGCCTTATCTTTATGACTATTTACAAGCCTGATCGTCCCCAATAGCCCCGCTCAACATGCAGGCTCTATCCGCCCCTGGTTGCTACAGTGGAACTTGGAACTACAGAATTCAAACTGACATGGCACCCTCGTAATAAAAATGAAGTCAAGTTGATTGAACTCAGTACTTCCCACACATTACGGTGACGACAGTTTATTATTTTCCGATAGCAAGAAACTATGGTCTGAGATCTGAGAAGAAAGTTTGTTATGTCACTAGGTCTTTCTTTCGCAGGTTAATGGATAGCCTAGTTGAATTCAAATACAAAAAATTTATTGGCGTCTAATACATTGTGTGTTTATGCAAATTGGTACATTTTACGAGTTAACAACATGTCTGTTAAGATATTGTGACTATATGATTATGATCCTCGAACCACCCCAACTTCACCCCTACCCAAAAAAAGTTGAAAATGATCAGGAACCCCTAAAACATCTAAAAGCGAAGTTTGAGGTGTTTTTATATTTTTAGTTTTTTATTGCCGTGCCGCCACTGAAACGATTTCTAGAAATCGTACGCGTTTTCCATCCTCGTCACGGTAATAAATCTGTGTCAAAATGCCATTTAAGTTAATTCAAAAGATTCCACGTTACACAATACAGAAAATTCTCTCCCTTGGTTTCTGTAATGGCCAAGGCAATTTTCGGATGGACCTAAAAAGTGTATTATGCCACTAGGTCTTTCTTTCACAAGTCAATGGTCAGCCTATTATTATGAATACAAAGTAATTTCAATTTTACTAACCCCCACCCGATTTCACCTCCACCCAAAGAAAAGTAAAAAATGATCAGGAACCCCTAAAAACGAAGTTTGAGGAATATTTGAAATTTTGGTTTTTCGCTAATTACTCCGCCGCCCATGCACCAAGTTGTAGAAACATTACCTACTATGACCCACAGCCATCTTCAACTAACGAGCCGTGCTGATACAACCGGCAACGTTGCATGCTAGTCCGATTGGATCAGATGGGATGATTAATTCCATGCTGTATTGTGTGTATTAATTTCGATTGATTTCAAGCTCAAAACTCTCCCTGCCGTCGAAAAGGAAGTTTACTGTATAATAAACTTTCGCTTAGAACTCTTAGAAGTGTTATAAATAGCTGGCATATACGGTAAGTTTAACATAAAATGAGAAAACAATTTAGACTTTATAGGTTATATGTGTGAATTGCACATGAATTGCATTATTTGCATTTCATTGGTGAAGTGTGATAGCATCTTGGATAAGCATGATAAATTATATTTATGTCGGTGCATCGTTCTTATTCAAAATAGTGCTTTGTCTGCTAATGTGCCTTTTTTTTAATGTATATTGTTGTTATAGATGCCTCGCCGGTGCTGTGTCCCTGGCTGTAAAGAAAATTATGACACTACTTTGAAGAAAACCAAGACACCAGTATCTACATTTTCCTTCCCAAAAGAGGAAAAGCAACGAGAAAAATGGCTCAGAGCCATACCACGGAAAGACTGGATCCCTACAACGTCTAGTGCTGTGTGTGCCAACCATTTTTGTGAGAGTGAGATCGTGCGGTTCAACGAATTTAAACTACCAAATGGACAGATAAATAAAGTGATGTTGAAGTACCCCAAATTGTCAAAAAATGCTGTTCCAAATAATTTTCCGAACTTGCCAAAATATCTATCTTCGGAGATTAAAGAAGGTAGGAGTGATCCTGAAACAAGAAGAGCTGCTATTGTACAAAGGAATGAAGATTTGTTTAAAAACTTTATGGATAATGACATGATAGTTGGATTTGATGACCTGAAATTGAATTTAGAAAAAATGTATTCTTCAAAGTGGGAGGTAAAAGCTGATGACGTCAGTATCTATTTTTATAACTTATCAACAATTGATAAATGCTTATCTATAAATAATACAATTCACATTGATCAAAGTATGCAAGTCACAGTATTCCATAAAGGAAACAAACTGTCACCAAATGATCTCAAATGGATTTTACCTTGCGATCTGAAGTTAGAGCGATGGTCTCAGTTAACTAACTTATTAAGTCGTTATAGCTTGAACAATGATTCAGTTCAATCAAATCCCATCACTGATCTATTAAATCAAGCCATCGAATCACTTTCAAAAGCATATGTGAAATGTGAAGAAGATGAATCCTTTGCATATACAAAGCATCTTGAGATAATTATTGACCAATTAATCCAAATGGTTTCAAAAAAAAATCGTTATTGCCCTGCAACTATAATTATGTCATTTATTATATACTCCCAGTCGCCATCTTGTTACAAACTGATTAGAGACTTTTTTGTGCTTCCACATAAGCGATACCTACAAAGTATCTCAGCCTCCTTAAATGTCTCGCCTAAAAATGACCTGAATAACAGAAATTATTTATTAAATGTTGCTGAAACTCTTTCTGATACAGAAAAGGTAGTTCCATTGATTATTGATGAAATATACATATCAACTAGATTAGATTATAGATCACATAGTATAGTTGGTTCTGCAGAAAATGAAAATCGAAGTGCTGGATGTGAGTTTGCCAAAACAATTGTAACCTTCATGATTAGTTCCGTCTTTGGCAAAATGAATGAAGTTGTAAAGCTGTGGCCTGTGAACAATGTTAAGGGAATTGAACTGGCTGAAATGTCCAAATATGTCATAGATTTTGTTCAATCCTGCAATTTTGAAGTGCTTTGTGTTATTTCTGATAATCATTCAATTAACAGGATAATGTTTAAAAGCCTCTCTGACAATGGGTTTTGGTTTTCCAATCCAAAAGATTCTGAAAAAGCAATATTCCTTTTATTTGACTTTGTTCATATATTTAAAAACATATGGAAGAACTGGTTGAATTTGAAAAATCTTTATAACACATTTGTTTTTTGTGATTTCACTAGCGACAAACTGAAGTATGCAAAATTGCAAGACATAAAAAATATTTATGAGAAAGAAAAAACATTGTTAACTAAACAAGCCTATAAATTGAACTTCAAATCACTTTACCCATCTAATCTAGAGAGACAGAAGGTTCATTTAGCTGATAATGTATTTCACCAGTCCACTATATCCAGTCTGAAGTGTACTCCAGAGTATCAGGATACAGCTGATTTTGTAGAAATAATTAGGAGATGGTGGGACATAGTAAACACCAGGAATGTTTTGAAAGGCACCTTGAAAAGGAATGAGTGGAGTAAGCCTTTTGAAAATATTTCTGATGTCAGGATAGATTTTCTTGAGAAATTTGTTAATTGGTTAGATAAATGGCACAACATCGAAAACAACAATGGGCACTTGACTAATGAAACATTTCAGGCAATCAGACAAAGTACTATGGTCTTGGTAAAACTCATTAAATATTGTTTTGAGCATTATGCTATCAAGTATATTTTACCTGGAAAATTTACCAGTGAAAACTTAGAAAAAAGATTTGGTATATATAGAGTTCTATCAGGTTGCAATTATAATGTATCCCTTGATGATGTGTTAGCAGCAGAAAAAAAAATTCGAGTCAAACACATTTTTCAGAACATTAATAAAAGCTTTTCACTCTCAGATATTAGGGAACAGTTTTCATTAATTACAGATAATGATATTGAAGAAACATTTGAAACTCATGGCTTACTGGCCAATGAATTCATTTCAATATTAAACACTAATTATTTGCAAGTATCAGATGTTGATGACGCAACCAAAATATACATTTCAGGATATGCTAGTCACACCATTTCTAAGAAGCTTAATAACTGTGGAAGCTGTATTTCTATCATAACTATGAGTAAAGGAAACTTAACAGGCAATAAATATTTTGACAACCTGCAGAGAAATGGATTGTCTATAGCTACTGACAGAGTTTGTTATATTTTTTATCACATGGCTTCTATCATGCAATATATAATGAATAATAAGGACTGTGAAGCTAAATTTCTCAAGTTCAATCAACATAAATTCATTTTATGTAAACTGACTATTGAAAGCATAAAATCAGATATTTATTATAATGATTTCCAAAATATTTGTGAAGAATGTGGTACAAGTTATGAGAAAATACTCAATATGATTTGCTCAGTGTTAAGTAATGTTTTTTTGAATAACTTTATCAAAATTAAAAACAATAATAATTTTGAAAGCCAAAAATTGAAAAAAAAGAGGTCTGAAGAACCAACACAAAACACACAAAAACAAAGGAAGCTGGGTACCTTTAAAAAATGATAATCATCATGTGTTATAAATACATATTAGATAGGTGTATGTACTGCTGTATGTATAAAAATGAAAGGAAAATAAACATGTTTTAAAGATTGAATATTATTTTTATTCCATTGTATAGCAATGTTAATTAGCATTCTATATGAAACCATTAAATAATATATTAGACAGCAATTCCTTAATAAATCCCGGAACAAAGTAAGCTGGTTTAGTTTAAAATATATTCAATAAAAATTGTATCTGTTTTAAATGTGACTATCCAATGTCTTAGTTGTAGATGCTACTGGATCAATGAACTATCTATCCATATTCCATCTAATGATTAATCAAAGATTTTTATATACATATATGTGCTAAATAGAATCTCTACCCTATTTGGTTAGTGCATTCAGATCACTTATCCTTATCATAATGCTCTGCCCTTATATGAAGGATCTCAATGTAGGTATTTGCATTTTTTAAATCGGCCGCGGCCTGTAACGGCTGTAACCTTCGTGCCGGTGCCCGCTCAGAGCACGGTGCGTAGGATTTAGGACTACTCTTAACAGCTGATGCGACGTTGCCACATGTCTGAGCACGGCTCGTTAGTTGAAGATGGCTGTGTATGACCCCACACCATAACGCTACCCAAATTCTATCAAAATCTATGCAGCGGTTATTGAGATTAGGAAGCTAGAAAACCGCCAACAGACAGACAGATCGACGGAATTGAGTGACGTGGATTTTCGTTATGTAGGCATCATAAAACGGCCAAAAAGTATATTATTTCAAAACCGAAAATTTTTGCGATCATAATACTCTCCTCACCTATGGGTGTGGGAAAAAAATTGACCAAAATATTATTTTTTTTTTTGTAATCTTAAAATAGACATGACATTGAAATTTGGACAATGGACACTAAGTTTATTTACATATTAAAAATATTTTTCACTAAGTATTGAAATCAAAGTTGAGGAATTCTTCACAGCTATAGAAAGCGTTTTCAATTAATATTTTTTACATGTCTCTTTGAAATGTCTTTCTGGTAGCTCTTTTATGTGCATTGGCAGTTTGTTGAAGAACTTTGCTGCTAAATAATAAATGAATAGTGTCATTTTTACCTCTCCCCCCCTTAATCACTGCAATTTTACCCCCATCCAAAAAAAAGTAGGGAGTGATGAAGAACCCCTAAAACACCTATAAACGAAGCTTGAGCTGTTTTTGTATTTTTAGTTTTTTATTATTGCTGCGCCGCTACTGACATGATTTCTAAAAACCATACGACTTTTCCATCCTCGCTGCAAAAATAATACCGTGTAAAAAATTCATTGAAATCAACTAAACATAAAACGCCTAAAAACGAAGTTTTGGAAATATGCCCATGCACCGATTTCCAACATTATAGGAGCATTCCCTACTACGATCTCACAGCATATCGCTACACAAATTTCGTCACAATCCATGCAGCGGTCACTCAGACTACGAGGCTAGAAAAACGCGTACAGACAGATAGACTGACGGAAATGACATGGATTTTCGTTATGTTAGATATCATGAAACGCCTAAAAAGCGTATTATTTCGAAATCGAAAATTTTCGCGATCACAATAATACGTCTCTCACCAAGTAAAATTGGTAAAATGACAGGCAAACCTTCAATACAAATGTGCCAAGCATCAATCATCGAACGAACACGTCAGCAACAACTAGAACACCATAACGACCAACTAGAAAAAGCCACGGATAATGACACGTTGGCAAAATAATTCATAGTCATGAAAAGAACTTGTTTGGCAGTTTTCACCTGAAGACGATTGAAGATTAAAGTTAATCGAAACATTGTGATACTCAAAAATTGTATGGACAATGGAATAGATATTTTGAAAGATTTTGTTTTATTTGATATTTATGTGCCGGGCCTGCGTTGCGAACGGTATGAGCACGTTGATACTAACTCTTATCACTTATCCTTGACCCGAACAAGAAATATTGCTATTCCTTTATAAGTATAGACTAACCAACTCGTTTCGAAGGTTGCACTTGCACTTTTGGTATGTAGTATGACCTTAAGTCCTTAATTTTGTTCGAGACTTTGGGGTTATACTCAGAGTAACAACTGAACAAACCACCTCAGCATGGCGTGCTCAAAGCCATCATCTTTTGACACTTCAGACCCAAACATTGCCAACTAACCTGAAAATTATTACAATTCAACCCATGTTACAAACACTGCTCTGCACCGTCCCATCTCGAAAAACTGTTAGACTACACTCGAACAAGCCCAAGGCAAGATTAATACATTTTCGCGATTTTAGGGACTATTTTCAGAAGATCTTAAAAGTATTGACTGGAACGAAATCTTCTATTCTAACAACATTGATTTAAAAGTAGCATTGCTAACAGAGAAAATGAATGCATTATTTAGTATCCATGCACCATATAGGTATGTTAGAGTCAAAAAACCGTTTGCTCCGTGGCTAACTGACAATTTAAAGCTTATCTTCAAACTTAGAGACCAAGCTCTAAATAAATTTAAATCCAACAGAACAGCTTCTAATTGGAAGGAATATCAAAATTTGAGAAATTATGCACTGGATTCGCTTAGGAGAGAAAAGGCAGGATATCTCCAATATTTGCAGCGTGAGAACAATCAAAAAGAGTTTTGGAAAACCTTGAAGGCCATGAAAGTACAACAGCAAGCTAGTGTAACCTTACCTTTAAATTTACAGGATCCGGATCAAATAAATGATTATTTCACTTCTGTATATAATATTAGCGATAATTGTAGGGAAGCTATCAATTATTACAAGAATCATTTGCACTCTGCATTCACTTTTTCATTAAAGCCAGTTGACACCAAAATAGTTGCAGATGTGCTGAGTTCGCTTAAATCCAATGCTTCTGGCATAGATGGCATTACATTATGTATGCTAAAATTGTGTTTACCCGAAATTTTGCCACATATAACGCACATTGTCAGTTGCTGCCTAGAGGTGGGCTATTTCCCAGAAAATTGGAAGACATCCGTAATAAATTCTATGCCTAAAGTTAATAATCCGACAAATGTAAAAGACTTGAGACCTATAAGTATTTTATGTGTTCTTTCAAAAGTGCTTGAGAAAGTAGTATACCAACAGATAATTGAGTATGTTAATGATTAAACATTATACCGGATTCCCAGTCAGGTTTTCGAAAGGGATATAGTACTATCTCTGCTCTGTTAAATTTAACAGATAATATCATAAGAGCGCGCGATAAAAAGATGGCTTCTGTTTTAATATCTTCGGATTATTCAAAAGCGTTTGATTGTCTAGATCACAACCTCATTCTTGCTAAATTACAATATTATGGTTTTGATAGCAAGTCAATAGCCTTTTTCAACTTCTATCTTAAAAACAGACATCAAATGGTTACTGTCAATGGTGCATATTCTTCGCCCACGAATATCACATCTGGTGTGCCACAGGGTTCCGTACTAGGCCCTCTTCTATTTTTACTATACACAGCAGATCTTGCTAAAAATACAACGTCCTGTGACGTACAAACATATGCAGATGATACTCAAGTGACTCATCATTTTCCTCCAGAGACTGTGCAAAATGCATCTCGGGCAATTAACAGGGACCTTGCTATAATTTATAATTATTCTTCGGAACACAATCTCAAACTCAACCCTGATAAGTGTACGGCTATCCTGTTCTCGTCAGAAAATAAGAAACCTGAGCTTAAATCCAATTTGAACCTACAAATTTGTGGTAGCGCAGTGCAGTTTCAAAACGCTTCTAAAAATTTAGGTTTGCTTATTGATGATCAATTAAGGTTTAGAGAGCATGTAAGCTCATTGATTCAACGTGCATATCTGCGTCTTAGGCTGCTATATACCAATAAACACATTTTGAACAAAAAATTGAAGAAAAAACCCTGTGAAACTCTAGTTCTCTCTATTTTCCAGTATTGTTCCATAGTTTATTTTCCATGTTTAGATTATAATACTGCGCATAGGTTACAGAAGATCCAGAATACTTGTTGTCGGTACATTTGTAATTTGAGGAAATATGACCATGTTTCAACGAAAATTAAAGAGTTAAATTGGCTAAAAATGCATGAGAAATTTAAATACAATCTCCTTATCTTTATTCAAAAGCTACTCAACACATCACAACCGTCGTATCTTCGTGAAAAACTGATTTTTAGACACAATATAGACATAACCTAACGCTTACCATGCCACTGCATCTGACTGCTTTATTCAACCGAAGTTTTACGCATAGCGCTGTTGCAACTTATAACTCCTTACCTGATAGTTATAAAAAATTACCTTGGAGACGTTTTCTGAAAGACGTTTTCAATTATTTAATGTTGAAATTTTAGATGTTTAATCGGAATCAACTATTGCTGGTTCTATTATTTGTTTGAGTTATATTATTTTGACATCACTTGGTTGTAATGTAAATAAATGTTCTTTATACTTAATTACCATAAATGTACTGTAAAGGAATTCTGGTTTAGTCTACATTAGGTTAAGTGTAAGAATAGCTGAGCTAAACTTCGCCTATTGTAGATTGAAGAAATAAAGACGATTTATTATTATTATTATAATATAGCACAGCAAGTCCGCAAAGCTTCACTACAGTTACCAACAAATAGCAAATTCGATTTTACTGACCAAGCATAAAAGACGCACAAACAAAACAAACGTTTGACAGTCGGAGGTTACCGTAAACAAATCGCAGGAAAATTACATAGGCGTTGCCAATTCCTCAAAATTTATGTAAGACGTCAGAATTTGCGTTAATGATGAAGAAACATGCAGTAAAGCAGTAGAGGTCAACATATCTATTGATTTTGCTGTAATCATTTCTGAACCATCAAAATACCGTTTTTTTTCAACGTAGAATGGAATATTTCTGGATACTATACAATTAAGACGATAGTAAACAATTATGATTGCCGATTGTGGTGGTCAATATGACAACGTAAGAAAAGATGTTGGCCTATTAGAATTAGTTGTTTACTACCTCTATGTTCAGTTGTTACTCTGAGGGGTTATACTACATTTTACACGTGGGTCCCAAAGAACATCATTACGTATAGCTCTGTTTTTATAATTAGGGTCCTCACATCACCATAACAAGTAAAATTGCTGTAGGAGTCTATAAACTTGATAGTTTTGTCATTGCCCCATTCCATTCTAACCAAAAAAAAAAAAATGCGAAGAGGCAAGAGATAACACACATAGTGTGTGACCAACGTAAATTGACCAGCGAAAAGAATTCGGTGAGAGAAATAAGAACGTTGCCATAGCTCTTAATAATTCTATATAAAGAAAACGGCAAATAATTTATATTCACTCAATATCCTATTTGTCCACTTTATAGAACTTATAACTACAACCGGCAACAGCAGATTTCATTCCCCATCTTAAAGACGGTCCAGCATCGGAATTGCATAATCGCAGCAGACGGTATTTAATGTCCCTGTTATACTTATGTCTTCTATCCCTGTGTAGACTTGACATGAAATTGACGATCGCTAGCTAGGGAACCTCCCGCTCCCCTTCCTCATGCCGCGCTGGTCAATTTACGATGGCCACCCAGTAAATTCCCAACAGGGAAATGCTGCGTCTCTGCCTTTAGACGCAAACGGTTGGTACGCTTTAAAAAGTGCATGCGTTACAGTTGCTCTATGACGCATGCATCTAGATACACGAAAAAAGACCGTCTAAGGCTGGTATTATGCATATACAATGTTGTCCGGCAGCCTTATTAGGTAAACATTCGCGACAACGGTCGCTGAGCAGATGCCGAGCAATAGCGCAGCGGCACGACTCCAACAGAACCGTCAAAATTGTAGGTTATACGTTGTTGTCCGTCACGGTGACGTCGTTGCATAATACGAAATTTACGTTTTGACAGCAGATATTGCGCGATTTTCGCTCGTCGCTTGTCTGCAAGATACGTGATAAGCCTGCGGTCATCGGTGTCGGAGCCTTTAGGGGGATGAAATACAGTATTTTTAATCGAAAAATCACTCCCTATAAGTAGTGTTTCTCCTACCCTAATAAAAATAGCAGTTATTTTGTTTTTTTTAATCGAAGCATGAGTGTAGGGTTCTATGTGAAACAGTCTATGCAGTGTAATATTATTGATTACAGTATGGAAAATATAGATAGCTTAGAGTATTTGTGGATAAACATAAAGATTCATGGAAATAAGTTTTGTGTATGTGTTATTTATAGGCCACCGCAAACCAGGTTACAGGACTGTTTGCAGTATCTTGAAACTACACTACCTGAATGCCTTTTGGAGTTCGACAACATAGTGGTTCTTGGCGACTTAAATTCTAACTTCCTTGAGGCCGATAATAAAATATTGGAATGCTTTTCATGTTATGGTTTCCGGCAAGTTATTCAGGAACCGACTCGAATTACAGAACGCTCGTGTACATTAATTGACCCCATTTTTGTTTTGAGTTCTTATTCAATCCCCTCCGCTGGTACTCTTAATGCTGATCTTATATCGGATCATCAGCTGGTTTACTGTAACCTTTGTGTTCAGTTGAACAAGCCCAAGGCAAGATTCATACATTTTCGCGATTTTAGACACTTTAACGAAGAATTATTCTCAGAAGATCTTAAAAGTATTGACTGGAACGAAATCTTCTATTCTAACAACATTGATTTAAAAGTAGCATTGCTAACAGAGAAAATGAATGCATTATTTAGTATCCATGCACCATATAGGTACGTTAGAGTCAAAAAACCGTTTGCTCCATGGCTAACTGACAATTTAAAGCTTATCTTCAAACTTAGAGACCAAGCTCTAAATAAATTTAAATCCAACAGAACAGCTTCTAATTGGAAGGAATATCAAAATTTGAGAAATTATGCACTGGATTCGCTTAGGAGAGAAAAGGCAGGATATCTCCAATATTTGCAGCGTGAGAACAATCAAAAAGAGTTTTGGAAAACCTTGAAGGCCATGAAAGTACAACAGCAAGCTAGTGTAACCTTACCTTTAAATTTACAGGATCCGGATCAAATAAATGATTATTTCACTTCTGTATATAATATTAGCGATAATTGTAGGGAAGCTATCAATTATTACAAGAATCATTTGCACTCTGCATTCACTTTTTCATTAAAGCCAGTTGACACCAAAATAGTTGCAGATGTGCTGAGTTCGCTTAAATCCAATGCTTCTGGCATAGATGGCATTACATTACGTATGCTAAAATTGTGTTTACCCGAAATTTTGCCACATATAACGCACATTGTCAGTTGCTGCCTAGAGGTGGGCTATTTCCCAGAAAATTGGAAGACATCCGTAATAAATCCTATGCCTAAAGTTAATAATCCGACAAATGTAAAAGACTTGAGACCTATAAGTATTTTATGTGTTCTTTCAAAAGTGCTGGAGAAAGTAGTATACCAACAGATAATTGAGTATGTTAATGATCTTAACATTATACCGGATTCCCAGTCAGGTTTTCGAAAGGGATATAGTACTATCTCTGCTCTGTTAAATTTAACAGATAATATCATAAGAGCGCGCGATAAAAAGATGGCTTCTGTTTTAATATCTTTGGATTATTCAAAAGCATTCGATTGTCTAGATCACGACCTCATTCTTGCTAAATTACAATATTATGGTTTTGATAGCAAGTCAATAGCCTTTTTCAACTTCTATCTTAAAAACAGACATCAAATGGTTACTGTCAATGGTGCATATTCTTCGCCCACGAATATCACATCTGGTGTGCCACAGGGTTCCGTACTAGGCCCTCTTCTATTTTTACTATACACAGCAGATCTTGCTAAAAATACAACGTCCTGTGACATACAAACATATGCAGATGATACTCAAGTGACTCATCATTTTCCTCCAGAGACTGTGCAAAATGCATCTCAGGCAATTAACAGGGACCTTGCTATAATTTATAATTATTCTTCGGAACACAATCTCAAACTCAACCCTGATAAGTGTACGGCTATCCTGTTCTCGTCAGAAAATAAGAAACCTGAGCTTAAATCCAATTTGAACCTACAAATTAGTGGTAGCGCAGTGCAGTTTCAAAACACTTCTAAAAATTTAGGTTTGCTTATTGATGATCAATTAAGGTTTAGAGAGCATGTAAGCTCATTGATTCAACGTGCATATATGCGTCTTAGGCTGTTATATACCAATAAACACATTTTGAACGAAAAATTGAAGAAAAAACTCTGTGAAACTCTAGTTCTCTCTATTTTTCAGTATTGTTCCATAGTTTATTTTCCATGTTTAGATTATAATACTGCGCATAGGTTACAGAAGATTCAGAATACTTGTTGTCGGTACATTTTTAATTTGAGGAAATATGACCATGTCTCAGCGAAAATTAAAGAGTTAAATTGGCTAAAAATGCATGAGAAATTTAAATACAATCTCCTTATCTTTATTCAAAAGCTACTCAACACATCACAACCGTCGTATCTTCGTGAAAAACTGATTTTTAGACACAATATTCACAATGTCGATATCAGACATAACCTAACGCTTACCATGCCACTGCATCTGACTGCTTTATTCAACCGAAGTTTTACGCATAGCGCTGTTGCAACTTATAACTCCTTACCTGATAATTATAAAAAATTACCTTGGAGACGTTTTCCGAAAGACGTTTTCAATTATTTAATGTTGAAATTTTAGATGCTTAATCGGAATCAACTATTGCTGGTTCTATTATTTGTTTGAATTTATATTATTTTAGACATCACTTGGTTGTAATGTAAATAAATGTTCTTTATACTTAATTACCATAAATGTACTGTAATGGAATTCTGGTTTAGTCTACATTAGGTTAAGTGTAAGAATAGCTGAGCTAAACTTCGCCTATTGTAGATTGAAGAAATAAAGACGATTTATTATTATTATTATTATTATTATTTAGCCATAGTTACCCATGTACAGGTTCTAGAAACACATAATAAGTCTCATTCGATTGCGAAGGATGTTGACCATAAAGTAGTCGTAAATATTTACCGGGTTTTATTTCATAAAAGGGTAAATAAATTACAAGAAAATAATTATGCAATTTTTTGCGATTTTTTTTTACAATTTTAGCTTTTTCAAAAAATCTGAGCTGTTAACCTACTTTTTTTATTTCTAAGCGATAGTACATGGCGTTTCCTAAAAACTTGTTACAACCATTGTAAGAAATGTTCTCCTTGGTGTTGCCGGCATGCTGTTGCTGTTACTGACACATGTTACGTAGAGCAACTGATTACCGCTTTGTCATTCCGTATTTCATTTCCCACTTAATTCATTTCCGACTTGAACAGTTTTACAAATAAGCTCCTCGCATGTATTTGGTACGTCGACATAAACTTTCTGTTTCATTGTACCCCGCGAGAAAAAATTAATTGGGGTCAAGTCTGGTGTACGCGGTGGCCAAGCGATTGTTCCACCGCGTCCAATCCACGGCGAATATCGTTCATTTAAATGCCTTAGTATATTCGCAGCGAATTCTCGGTAAATGATTGGGCAGGAATGATTGATATTTTGATTGGCCCCTTCATATTGCCAGCCACGATGAATGGCCGCCCTAGATTTCTAGACGGAGCTCCGCACACTTCGTTCCAAATGTACGAAGCCTTTTAAATGAATGATATTCGCCGAGATTGGACACGGTGGAACAATCGCTTGGCCACCGCGTTCACCAGACTTTACTTCACTTAATTTTTTCTTGTGGGGTACAATGAAACAGAAAGTTTATGCCGTCGTGCCAAATACACGCGAGGAATTTATTTGCAAAACTGTTCAAGTCGGAAATGAATTAAGGAATGACAAAGCGATGATCAGTCGCTCTACGCAACATGTAAGGAGGACATTTCGAACAATAGTTGAAACATTTTTTTTTCCTCAAAATAAACGTGACCGCTAAGTATTTTGTTTTATTGCCGTCCCAACCGCTGGATTCGACAATAAAGGGTGATATTCAAACTATCGTAGCTTCTAAACTACTTTACTTACGGCTAAGATGAGTAAGATAAACAGCCATTTTTTTAGGAAACATCATGTGCTATCACTTAGAAATGAAAAGAATTTTAGGTTAACAGTTCAGAGTTTTTGAAAAAGCTAAAATTGTAAAAAAAACGCAAAAAATTACATGATTACTTTCTTTTAACATTTTTTTTTTTGGAAAATGTTTACCATTAGTTTATGGTCTACGTACCTATACATGTTTCGCTACCGAATGAGACTTATTTTGTTTTTGTAGAACCTCTAGATAGGTAGCAATGGCTAAATTAGTAGAACTCACGTGCATCAATTAAACAAAAAAACAAAATGGCTGCCATTTTGTTATGGGGGGAGAAAAATTACCTTTGAGAGGTGATTTGTCAATAAAAATTACCGTATTTTATCCCCCTAAAGGCTCCGACGCCAATGACCGGACACATTGTATTTGCATATCTTTCTTATTTTGAAGAGTCTATCAATTTCAGGTTTCCTTCTTTATCTTGTTTTCTTGGTATTCTGTTTTGATTTACATTATCCTTCTTAGAACTGAGCATTGCGTTTGAACTTCAATGGTTTTTCAGATGTTGATGAAGCCTCCAAGAAGGAACTGAAAGACATCTTAATTCAGTATGACCGTACACTCCTTGTAGCAGATCCACGCAGATGTGAGCCAAAGAAATTTGGTGGTCCGGGTGCAAGAGCACGCTACCAAAAATCTTACCGTTAAGGTACAATGGATATTCTGTTATGTATTTTTTTGTAAGCATAATAAATAAGTATGATAAAAAACATAGTTTATTTTGTAACATTCTCAGAAGTGTATCATATGGGTAGTCTTGGAAACTCTGTTATGGGTGTTACTTCTACTACTTCTTGCTGGAAATGAGGAAGTAAACTCTAAAAGTTCTAAACTCGCATGTATAGGTATACTTTATAGGACCATGCAAGGCCTGACTTTATCTTGCTGAAGTGACAATAAAAGTTCCTAAAACCAAAAATTCAGTACCTATGAATTAAATATTACACAGTTGCTGACGCAGCTAAATTAGTAGTAGTATTTTTGATCAGATGTTTTTGGTTGGGTCGCTATAAAAGCATTGAGATGTGTGTAAAACAAACTTTTCAAAATTATGTCCTTATGATTATAAAACAAGATTTATCATAATGAATGGGCAAGTGATATCAATAATGTGATATCATTTTTTGTTTGGTCTAGGAAGTGTTATATAACTATTAACTTTAACCTTCCTGCAGATAAAAAAAATTCATCCTCAATATTGGTGCTAAAATACTTTTACTTTCAATGTGATTTCTAAAACTAATCTTGTGTCTGTCTCTGTCAAATTTTATACTTAGGCCACATAGCGGGAAATGATACTTAAATTGATCTCCAGCAGCATGTCTTTTATTGAAGGGCGAGTGAAACATGATAGGTACCTTCAATTTATTCCAATACAGTGGTAAAAGATGTGAATTTTGTAAAAATTCCGTATCATATAAATTGTTATGTGATACAAAGGTGGGAGCCCGGAGCATTGATCAAACTTGAGTATACAACAGGTATGATAAAATATAAAACATTTTTATTTATACTTATTTTATTTCTTGATTAATCTGATTATTTAGATATACATAGGTATAGAACCAAGCAATATAGACAGGAATAAAAAGCACTCCAGTTATTTCAAAAATTCATACTGTGTCTAATTAAAGGTTTGTGAGCAGCTATTTTTACCTTTTTAAATTCCCAGTATACCCTGAAAACAATTCCTAGCTGTAAACCTTTGTTTTGCTGGACATGCATAGGTTTATGTACCTAGGTACATGATACTATTACTCGAGACTAGGTATATAGGTACATACCTACATCATTTTGATTTAAAGTTTTTTGTTTAATCTGAAACAACTAATATCAAGTTAGTAGGATACAGTTATTATATATACAAATTTTATACTCTTTTTATGGGCTTGAAAAAATCATTTCGAAAAAATACTTGAAAATTCAAATTTTCTAGAGGAAAAAATCTAGAGATGCGACCGTCAGTAGTACAAATATCGATAGTCGATATTTCACATAGCAGATGAACATCATTATTAGATTAAATCACGATTAAACTATACTAGAATCTAGGAAATGAGTATTACATAGAATTTATCCATCCACAAATTTGCATCTGTCGTTTTTTGTGTGAAAAAACCTCAAAATTTCGAATAAAACTATTAAATTTATCGTTTCATTTTCTGAAAATTCGATATATTTCATTCAGTTACTTCCCATCCCAACCGGGACAGACGCAACGCAAATGCTACACCAGATTGTCTTTCTGCACGTGCGCACTTGTTACAGAATGTCAAATTTCTATCTACATTCCAGAATAAATATGTAAGGTAGCGTTCACACTAACCGTATAGACAATAGATCCACTGACTGTACCTGTTTTCTGATTCTCACTTTTCCTGTTTATTCATGGAATCATGCAGCTTCTCTTCCATCGGCTGGAGATAAGAAGGTTCAAAGCACACTTTCCGTCATCTATGTAAGATATATATGTATGTTTAAGAAGGTGCCTAGGTTGATCAATATAAAAAAAATATATAGCTACCTAAAGGCACAATGATTCATTGTACTTTTCCAGGCAAAGCTATTAAGAATGAAGGCGTTGTAATTTTAGGTCAGTTATGTTAATGATCTGTCCATGATAATACAAGATGCAAAATGTTATTTATCATTTTTCAAAATATTTTTGTATAAAACTCTTGATAACCTTTATTATCAATTAATGTGACATTTTTATTTATAGTTTCTTCATTAAATACGTATAAAACGATAACTCATCTAGTTGATAAGATATACATACACATTTTTAATGGCATTCAAAACAATCATCGGTTGGCTTTATGAAATTGTAAAAATATTTTGATGCAAAACCACCTTTACCTTTCTCCCAGTTGTCCTCCATGCAGTGTCTCTTACGTCACAATCGGGTGAAGTCGATCTTTTACGTGCCCATTTCTGTGCCCTCCTCGCAGCCGATAACTTGATTTTGGCGCTGTTCTGCTCTGCCTGTTCGTTGCTCGTTGGTAAGTCGGGTTGGTGATAGTGCAGTTTCTTCTGTGCAAAATCTAAATTTTTCGACCTAAGTACGTGTCATCCATAAGTATAAAGTGTGAAAATGTCTCGCTTATTCTTTTATCAGAGTGTTTTTGTGCAGATTTTCTAGTTATACGGGATATATTTCATATTTGGGGTCTTACATAAAGTCTAGATGGCCGCGTATACGTAACAATAGTACACCGGGGCGTTTCGGACAAGACGTCAAATTTATTTGTTGGCTGACATTTCGAATTAAAGCCATCTTCTGCTTGGATTACGGCGATTTTTGAATGTATAGTCCAAATTCTACTGATATCTTTGCACATATTACGTAACCCGGTATATCTTGAACTTTAGTTCTCTTATGATTTTGACAGATTGACCTGGAGACCGTAGACTAATAAAAGCGTTATTTTGCAGGCTTTAGGATACACAAAATAAACACAAAAATGTTTGCCTGTGCTAGATTGATTGCTCCTGCCACCAGAAGCGCAGTAAGTACAATTTATTTATTAATTTTTCTCTATGAAGACCGTCACTTTTCTAACCCTGTACGTTCATTACTTTTGCTATTCTGTGGTAAATTCAGGATTCTGAACAAATCCTTTTCACATATTATTTTTATGGCAGTTCTTATTGTAAATTATTTTGATGTACAAGATATCATTATTACATAACAGTAGGAACCCATCTAAGAATCTATTTTAAGTTGTAATGAAAGTTATTTGAATTTGTAAAACTGCTGTTATTGATTTTTAGTGATAACGATATGTAGGTAGTGATTGCATAATACACATTCACATTCAGTTTATTCACAATAAAACCCAAATTCCTTTATGAAAACTCAAAACATAACACAGGAAATTTGTATATTTAGTTCTTTTATGTTAGAATATTTGTTTTTTTGCAGTCTTTATACTTTAACCTTTAACTATCCTTGATCATGGCCAAATTTTGGGTTGATCATTTTTGTATATTAATAGTGCTACATTGACAAAAGGACAGATGTTAGGCTTAAAAGATAATATTTTGCACAAACAAGTTGCTATCTGGCATCATATTGTGTATTTCAAAGAACTGTATCATATGACCTTAGATTAGGTTATATTTGTCAGAAGAATATCTTTCTTGAGCAGTATGATAACAGTCATTATGGAATCTATTTATTCAACATTTTTTTTTGCTTTAATATGGTTTTTGAAAGATATGAACATTGCATGAAGTTTTTTGAGCATGTACTTCTTTAGCATAGGCGTAGTTAAGTCCCTGAATCTGGGGGGGGGCTTAAGTCCCTGGATCTTGGAACTGACCAAGATACAATAAACTTAACAAAACGAATTATTTTTGGGGGGCCAACTTCATTCTTAGGGGGGCTTAGCCCCCCCAAGCCCCCACCTAACTACGCCTATGTTCTTTAGTTTGATAAAAAAATATAAACCCTTATCAGAATAGGGTTATACTTATTTGAAAATCTAATTTCTATATTGTGTTAATGACAGATTGACCTTGCACTTCACAGCAACTGCTCTTTTCGTGTGAATGTATATATTACATATTTGGTGGCATTTCACTGAGGAATGTTGAAAGCACAAACGACTGAAAAATATGAAAGTCAAAGTACTGATGTATAGAAATAGTTTGCCATGGCAGTGAACACCAATTCCACCATGTTATTTATAGAATTTGGTTATGAAACATTTGGCTATTGTCTTGACCTATTTTCAATACAAGTTTTATCCTTAATTTGTATAAAGAACGAGCTACTCACATCAAACTGGATTGGAAGTAAATCATAAAAACAGAATATGTAGGAGAAAATATTTGATGTATCAGCTTGATGACTTAGTATTTTACCACTAGAAAGAGGCCAGAAGAGACCAGAAAATCAGTATAGTTTTTTTGTTCTGATTTCTGCTTTTGTGGTGTACTATATCAATAGCCATAAGTTGGTGGCATTAATAACTCAAGTTGCTGTAAAATGTGACATTTGTCATTTTACCCTTTAACCCCTTGTTGATGAATTTTATGATCTGATGTTTTATGGTTAGATAAGTTTATTTTTACCTGAAGTACTATGGTCATTGACAAAAAATGTAGTAGAAACTCATATCTGATAATTGAATATGATACATTTTTGCCCTGCTAAATTATTTTTTGACTAAAGTTTCTAGTATATATCCAAAGAGATTATGACAAGAAAAAATCAGCATTATTTCTATGATATCCCATGAGTCCATTTTCTGTTGCAGCTTGTCGCCAGCTCGAAACAATACCTGAGGCCACTGAGCAGTGCTGTATGCCAACAGTCACAAGGTAGCCAAAGGAACCAGAGCCTCGTGGAGGCCGTACAGAACAGGCCAGCATTGTTGCCAGCCATCCGTTCTTTCCATGCCACACAACCCACCAGGGACATTGACTCTGCAGCCAAGTTCATCGGTGCTGGTGCAGCTACAGTAGGAGTTGCTGGTTCAGGTGTGTTGGTAGATGAGTAGGAAAGGGAAACATTATAGGCTTATGGATGTTTCTAGAAAACTCTTTATAGTGTGTCCTTACTTAAAATATACAGGGTTTGAGACAAAAAAAAGTTTATCCAAACGTCCCATAGTAATTTGTGGTTCGTAGATACAGATCATATAAGAATCATTTTTTTTATTTTTCCTGATAACTTCGATGCTGCCAAGTAATAAATGTTGTGGCAATTTTTCATATGTTGAACAATTTGATGTGAAAATATGCTGTTTATAATATAGCATTTGATTGAACAATGATTGAGATAGGTGTTAGTGTAGTCTAACTCTACTTTAATAGAACTCCCTAAACACAATTCAAAAGCAGGATTATTGCATGGCAACTCACTTTGTAGTTGGTTCAGAATCACTATTTTTACAGAGTGAGTCAAGCTCAACCCCTCAGACTATTGTGACCAAATAATATATTTTTGTGGGGAAATAGCTATGTGGGTGTATGTATGTTAAGTTGGACTACATTTTATGTGACCTTCATACAGGGTGATTAATAAATCAAATTTTACATTCAACCTTAGATCAAGATCAACTTATCTGTTATTGAGATTTCCTCAATTAATCTACTGATTTCTAGTACAAAATATATACAAATTTCTAATTTAAGGTGATATATCTCATGCTTAGTCACGTGACAGTTACAGCCTTCTAAGTTTTATAATTGCTGCAATATTTAATTTTCCTCTGATATCTACTTATACCAAAAATGGCAATTTGCACCTAAATGGTTCATTTTAAGTCCCACACTAAAATTGATCAAAGGATCTAAATATCCAATAATATACAGGGTGTTCCATTTAAAAAAACATGTTTGATATGTCAGGCTTTTACTAGACATTGTACACAAGTCATTATTTTTAAAATATAAGGCGACCTAACATACACCCACACCCACATTGTTATTTTTCTGAAAAGAGATATTGTTTGGTTACAAGAGGCTGAGGCATTGAACTTGACTCACCCTGTATATTAACAACATTGAATCTGATGTACTAATGATTTTATTTCATTTAATTGATGTAGTTGTAAATTTTGACTGTTAATTAACTATTGTAATAATTGTTGGCATAAAAGGTTATTATTTTATGGTCATTGTCATGTGGGCAAGAGAAGGCTAGAAACATCCACATCCCCTTCTACACCCGTGTTTGGATTTTAACAGCTCGTGGTCACATTATTACACTGACATGCATATCTAACCCGATCACATTCTCCGTTTTCAGGCATTGGCATCGGCATGGTGTTTGGATGCCTGATAATAGGTTATGCAAGAAACCCCAGCTTGAAGCAGCAGCTTTTCTCATATGCTATTTTGGGGTTTGCTCTCTCTGAGGCAATGGGGCTTTTCTGCCTCATGATAGCTTTCCTCATGCTGTTCGCACTCTAGAATTAAGAATATAAATGTGTATACAGTGTTTATATTTGTCAACATTGCATTAAACGTTTTGCAAGTTTTAATTGGGAGTGTGTTTAAGTCTGCTGTCCGTGTTGCTGCTTTGATGTAGTTATCTGTGCCTATATATGTTGTGTCTGCTTTCCTCTTCACTTACTTGCATGCCTTTGAAAGTTTAAATTTTTGTACTGTTAGGCAACTGCAACTTATTTAATTTTGACTAATTTATCATAATGCATAGCTTGTTTGTAATGCTAGTTTTAGTTTTGCTATAAGTAGATCTGAATTTTTAACCAGAAATATTTTCATGCTGTCAAATCAAAATATGTCTTATATCAACAAAGTTTGGCATACATTTTATTTTGACTTTTCTCTGATCTAATCAAAAATACTCATTAATGATATGCGATAGATAGTTTCATGTGCTATTTGTATTAAGTCAAATCAGTCATTGTGCAATAAAGCTGCTAGCTTTCATAAATAATTTCAATCAGGATTTGATTATATCACCATGCTGATTCAAAATTTTCCTTATTAAATCAGTGCTTAGTGCTTCTATTTTTCTCTGCTTCAACTTTCTTCTTTCTGTAGTTCACTTCTGTTTCTTAAACACTCCTGTGAAGTTAGCCTTGCAGCACTCTTTAATAAGTATAAATTGAAAAATCATTGTTATATTATTTTACAATGTACAGTTTTTTGCTTGTTATGTACTATTTTGTGAAGAATTCTGAATAATAAACAGAAATGGTTAAGACCAAAATTGCTCCAATTTTTAATATTTTATACAAGACTCTGTTTTATGCAAATTAGGTGAGAAATTAGACCTGTCTTGAATGTATGCAATGTTTGAGGAGGTGTAAGCATAACCTCTAAGTAGAAAATATAGTTCTCTATTTTCATGAAACAAACAGATTTTCCCACCATTATAGACTTTATTAATATATTTGCTTTTATGCCACTACACCACTTTAATGTTGGAAGGCTCTTACAGTCATGTTTATTTTGAATCCATAATTTTGAGTTTTTCAATGAAATGTATTACTCTCTGATCAGGGGTGCTGCCAGTTCTTTACAAGTGTTGCTTTTACATAATCCAGTATTAATCCCACATTTCAAAACACTGTGTCACAATCAAACAGCACACTAATATTTCATCGTCATAGAATTTGGTAAGTAAATTAATTCATTTATTTCATTTCATAAGAAAATTTAGGATATATGTCATAGAAAACTGCAAAAAAACATACATATGTGTGTAAAAGGGTTAACATTGTATAGTAGGGATTGCATGTTGTAAAATTTGTCATGTTTTGCATATCTTTGTCTTATAATTTAAATTCTCATAATGATCCATACATTCATAAGGGGAAAAAATATTTCTGAACATGGATCACCTTTATTGTTTAGAATTGAAAAAATACACTGAAATTATTTTTTGTTTTAAATTTGCAATATTTATATGTAGCAAGATTTTGCTGACTACATTATATAGGGTGAGTTTTTAGTGCTGGATCGGTCGATAACTCCACTACTGCAAAAGATAGCAAGAAAAGTTGTAGCCATGGACATGTGCCTTGCTCAGAAAATATATTTATTTATACAGGGTGATCAATGACACGTGGAGATGCAAACATATATTTTTTTAATTGAGATACCCTATATGTTATCCCATATTTAGATTCCACTAATAATCCCTCTTCTTCTGATATAAGGTATTGTAACATTATACAGGGTATTTCAAAAGTTATGACCATTTTTATATCGAAATCGCTGTCAAACAACAACAACAAACGAACATGTATATCAAAAAATAATGAATCAAAAATTATTTTTTTACACGAAAAGACAAAAAATATCCTCTAGTTTTAATTCGGGTGTAAAAAAAGCAGACTACGCGTATTCGTATACAGGGTGATGTAGAATGCAAAATTAAAATTTTCTCTTTTTTTAAATATAACCCCCAATATTTTATTATGCCAAAGAATTGCTTTTAATATGTTCCTTCATTTTGATATAGCAATTGTTCCTACATCCATCAGTTTCCGAGATATTTCGATTTTTCTGCAAATTTAAAATATACCTTCTATTTGTGTACTGAAATTTATTTATTTTGAGAAAGTACTATCGAAATTTGTTTAAATAAATAAATTTCAGTAAACAATATTATATTTAAAATTTGTAGAAAAATCGAAATATCTTGGAAACCAATGAATGCAGCAATAACAAGTGCTATACAAATATGAAAGAGCATAATAAAAGCAATTCTTTGGTATAATAAAATACTTATTGGGGTTCACATTTAAAAAAAAAAGAGAAAATCTAGATTTTGCGTTCTATGTACACCCATCCTGTATATGAATGTGTCGTCGACTTTTTTACGGCCGATTTTAAAACTAGAGGATACTTTTTATCTTTCCATGTAAGAAGAATTATTTGTGATTCATTGCTTTTTGATATACATTATGTGCATTTGACAGTGATTTGATTATAAAAAAAAGGTCATAACTTTTGAAATACCCTGTATAATGTTACAATACCTTATATTGTAAGAAGGGGGATTACTACTAGAATCTAAATATGGGATAATAGGGTGTTTCATTTAACAAAAAATATATGTTTGCATCACCACGTAGTTATGGATCACCCTGTATAAACAAAAATATTTTCTGAGCAAGGAGCATATCCTTAGCTACAACTTTTATATATACAACTTTTCTTGCAATCCTTAACAGTAGTGGCGTCATAGACCGATTTGGCACTAAAAACTCACCCTGTATCTAAAGAAATGAAAGTGTGAATTTCAAATTATATAGACTGTGTGATGACAAGAACGAGTATTTTGGCAGATTAAAAAATTTTTGGCAGTTCATTATTGCCATTTGAGAAAGGTCTTGATAATTTTCCCTCATATATGCTAATTTTTTTAACTTTAAATTTATTTTTCTTGCTTTTAAGTTCCTTTTTTAACACCGTATTAATTTTTCAATAACGTCTAACAGTCTTTGGTATTTGCAGCAATCATACTGTTCCCATTCATGGAAATGATAAAGAAATCAAAGATTCTAATTAACTTTTTCAAAGTTAGTTGTTCTTAAAAAGGGACATTTCAGTGATTTCTGCTTCAGTTTTTTATCTCTAGCATTTTTAATAATTACTTATTTGTGAAAGCACTGCACCAGGTTTGAAAACACACAACTAAGTAATTATTACAAAATATAATGTAAGGCAATTGTAACATTTTTTAAATAAAAAAAAAAATGTGAAAGAAAAACATTGCCAGTACTAACAGAGTTCAATTAATCTGTACATGTTCCTCATTTGTTATGGTTGCACTCTTGTAGTGATGCATATACCAAAAGACACAAGATGCAGGATTTTAGAAGAGATTGGATTAGTGATTATTACATAAAACATGTAGCAAATAGCATGAAGTTGTGGCTCGTTTGTGATTTTTTTTTTAAATTGAGCTACTAGTTTCAATTTTACTTTGAATTTTAAGCCAGCAGTGTAACATAGTGTACTTAGATTGACCTGTTTCCCAGTTATTAGGTTTCAAAGATGATAAACCATAATACACAAGATTACCTCAGAGTTTAGTCTTCAAAATTTTAAGTGTCTACCAAGCAATAAAATATCCACTATTTCACAGAGTTGATCACAAAGCCAAATTTTACCAAACAACTTTTGATACTCTTTCTAAGCAATTGGTTCATAAAGACATACTATTTGCTTTTGGTATACACTGTGTTCCAGCTAAAATTTGACACCCACCTTGTTGCTGAAATGATATAAAAAATAAAAATCGCCGTGACACCGAATACGTCGTTATTGTGCGATCAACCCCCGCACCCCCAGCAACTCCTACTTCAAAATCTTAAATGAGAACACAATACTTGGATTGAAGATTGATTCACTCTTATGGAAGTTAATAAAAAATATGGTGGTTATCAATATTAAGTATTATTTTCATTACCTGGAATATTATCGTAAGAAAGGTTCCAAATGTGAGCCATTTTGTTTCATACAGACGTAAAGGCGATATTCAAAATATCTTCGCACACTTCTCAACATCTCTGGAGTCACTATGGAGATCATCTATACTGTCAATAGGACCAAGCTGCATAATATAAACTTTGGATTTCAAATGTCCCTATGAAAACAGTCGAAGACATTTTGAATATCCGCTGTACATGTCTATGGAGAAAATGGATCTCATTTGGAACCTTTCCTAAAATAATATTTTAGGTATCTAATGGAAATAATACTTCATTTTGATAATCACCATATTATTAACTTCGATAATACCGAATCAATCTCCAATCTGATCGCACAGTTGTATTGGTCCATGAATTTCCTTCAAAATGATGTATCACAAGCATGGTGATCTCGTTTAAGATTTTTAAGTAGGGGTTGCTGGGTGTGAGGGGGTTGATCGCACAATAATGACGTACTCGGTGGAAGAGTTTCCCCTTGAAATAAAAATCGACGTGTCACGGCAATTTTTATCTTTTTTATCATTTCAGAGATAAGGAACTGCACATACAAAACAGCATAGGGCGAAGATAGTATTATGGATCTACATAACATAATCCACCAAGTATTGGATGTATTATTCTTACGAATCACAATTTTCCCTGGTGGTAACACCCAAATTTTGAGGCCATCTTATGAACGGCAAATGGCATAAACCTGGGAACAAGAAGATATCTCAAAAGGACTTCCATTGTCTATACAATTTTTGAGTATAACCTGAAGACATCAATTGAAACGGATCACCATCTGCTCTGACAGCCAGGCAGCATTAAAAGCATTAAGCCCCTGTAGGTTTACATCGAGGCTCATTCTGCAAAGCAGGAAGGTCTTGGATGACATTTTGGCAAGACATCAGGTGTCACTAATGTGGGTGCCGAGTCATGCTGGAGTAGTTGGTGGCAATGAAATGGCGGACGCGCTCGCAAGGCGAGGGTCGAGGAATAATTTTCCGGGTTTTGAGCCGGCTGTTGGGCTGGCAGCAGGTACCATTAGAAGGAAAATAGAGGTGTGGTTGCAAAACCAGCATCTCACGAGATTGAGAGGAATCTTTGGACATCACCGCCAAGCTAGAGAACTTATTTCAGGACCTCTGGCCAGGGTAGGGCGGTTCTGTTTCTCACTGGACAGAAGCTGGCTAAGGCTACTTGTCGGTCTGCTATCCGGTATAACTCCACCAAACGTCACTTGTACGTGATGGGAGTGGCAAGTGACTCGACGTGCACACGCTGTGGCGAGGAGGAAGAGACCTCGGCACACACTAGGTCGTTGTGAAGCCCTTGGGTATCACAGCAGCCTATACTCGATTCAAGGGGTCTTGAACCTGAGGATATAACGTGCAGGACCCAAGGCCATCCTCACCTTTGTGATGAGGACTGGACTTTGGAACTAGGGTAAGGAGAGGTGCATAAGGGCCCGCTTGTAGGCCTATGACTGGTGGTTCTGGCCACCAGAAAGCCTCTCTCCCTCCTTCATTCATTCATCCAATATTGACAGATCTTAAACTCTTCTGAAGACCCCTTATATTAGAAACTATTAAACATCGACTGATCTAACTGGTTTTCTATTTCAGGAGCTGGTATTGGAAGCGTATTCGGTTCCCTGATCATCGGCTATGCCAGGAACCCCAGCCTGAAGCAGCAGCTTTTCTCATACGCCATCTTGGGTTTCGCCTTGTCCGAAGCTATGGGTCTGTTCTGTCTTATGATGGCCTTCCTGTTGCTGTTCGCCTTCTAATTCTACCGTGAAGAATTCCACCAAGCGCGTCATCGTAGACGCGTTCTACACCAACATATTAAATTAATTTAATATAATTAGAGAGACAGTCGTTCAGACCGGTTAGCTCTCACACGAATATGTGTCAGTTTATATACATTTACATGTAATACATGTCATCACGTACTACAATACGAGACTTTGGGCTTACTGTCATCGTATGTATCCATGTATAAAGAAAGAGGGTAAAATGGCACTTATTTGTTGGGGCGGTCACTAGAGAAGTGATAAGACGATGTACAGTCGCAGGATTTTTAATAAAAATTTGAAAACTTCTATAAAGCCTTAGTTATTGTTTTCAAATAATTGGGGCGAACATTCTTTTTTAAGTCCTTATCCTTTTACAGTGCTGTTATTATTTTTAAAATAAAATTGTTTTCATTGAGCTTTTGTTTTTATTTGAGCGGTAGGAATACAAATCCGTCAACTATTGAGAAAATACTTTTTGTTGTTTGAAATCCATCTTTACGATTTTTTCAGAAAACAAATATGGCTGAAAATAAGGAATCAGAAGTATTCCAAGAAAAAAAAAGAGTGAAGTAGTCAAGAAGTTTTGAGTGCATTTCAAGTTATATAAAGTATGCAACATTAAAAGCTTATGGCTTATGTGTTTGCTTAAGATTAAGAATGAGCGTTTATTTGCAGCAGCGAAGCTTTCATTGATGCGTTGCATGCGTTGAAAGTATTGTAATGCATTTTAATTTGAAAAGCCGCCAAGATCTACAATAATTTAAAATTATCTGAAATTCAAATAAACTTCAATTATTGAACGTGTGTATTTGTCGAGCTTTATAGATAACGCTAAGGGCTATGCTAAACTCTAATTATCTCGACAGCGCAAAAATGCAACTGTCCTGGTCACATCTTGAGGTTACTAACTTTAGGGCCGTGATTACGTCCTCACTGTATCCAATTCGCTGTTTTACGTCTGTCGGTTATGCGATTTCCTAAACGCATCTCGTTCACGGTATAAAATAAAATAGTTACGCGTCGCGATGAAAAACTGAGTGCGACTAGAAAAATTGATCTTCATTTTAAAATGTGAGATCTAACAGATACGTTCACAACTTTCCTTTTTTAACCTAGATTCAGTTATTTTTTCAAATTTGTTTGATTATTTTTGTAACCTGTTACATTGTCCGTATATTTTATTTTTGTTACTTCAAAATTAAAGACCAACAGAAAAAAATCTATTGTGTTGCTACTTATTACATCTGCTTGCGTATTGACGCACCGCTACGCCGCTGTTTATTAGAAGGAATGCGGATAGCATTTAATAATTTCAAATTGGTCTTCCCTAATCCGACAGGCATAAATAACAATGTTTGAGGGTACTGTGCTAGTACCATTCACATTCCGAAATTCCTAATACTTCCCTTTCCACCATATTTCTCCACCACGATCATGGAAAAATTTTCAGGGTCCATGAGAACAGTCCTTATCAATTTACAGTAATGTTCTAGTTTATAATTTTTTTTTGTATTGTTGGCTTTTGGGCTGTTTGGCCGGCGTCGATACGCTCCGCCGCCTTGGCGGCGGCGCGCTTCGCTGCTTGACGTTGTGCCAACACGAGTAGTTGGCATCCTCAGAAGGTGATTGTGTTACCTGTTGGGCGTGTTCCGAGAAACTGAGACAGTGTTCCTTGGTTAAGCACTTATATACCTCCGATTACGAATTGGGGCGGCTGCGCTGTGCACCGCCGATCCTTGTGGATTTCCTGCGCATCAGCGCATCCTAGAAGCTTTGCGTTTCTGGGGGCGGGTATCCATATTTTTGTTGACGCTATCGATATGGAAAATATAAGTCTTTTTTTATGGTCAGCCTCCCGCATAGGCTAAAAGTTTATGGCGCTGCGAGAGGATAAGTGTCAATGCACGTTAGATTTGAAACGCTGTAGGTTGTAGCCGTCGGAAAACAAATTTCCCTGTCAGCTTATTCCACAGTGTCGAAGTTCTCTAAAACAAGGAATGTTTGTGGAGATTGGTTCGGGAAGTAAGGACCTCAACCTTGGTTCTCGTTCGGACGGCCTTTGGTGTTATTATCTAGAAGAGTTCATCGAAGATCTTCCGTGATAGAATCTGTAAAAAGGGGCAGGTCAGCCAACCTTCTTCGATGTTCCAGGCTGTGGATGTCATTTCCGAGGTTAGGCGTTTCGATCACTAGTCTAATGACTCTTCTGGATAGTGTCCAGAAGCCTTAGAGAGTTCTCCGGAGCGCATCCCCACACATGGGAGCAATACTCCAACGATGGTCGGAGTCGGATCTGTGCCTTGTAGAGCAACCGTAGTTGCTCCGGTGTAGACAGCTTCCTACAACGGAACAAAACTATAAGCTTCTGGGATGCCGTTTTAGCAATACTGAAGAAGTGGTCGTGCCAGGACATGTTATTGTTGATGTTGATCCCCAAAGGTTGACGGAAGGTGACTCGACTATCCACTTCCACAGTTGGGAAGCCAACGTGGGACTTCTTTGTCAGTGTTGTTGCCTGAGTTTTATCTATGTTAAACTGTATTTACTAAGCCCCACTCGACATTTGTTTAGATATCTACGTTGATCTGTGAGGAATGTTGCTGTCGCCGACGTATGTACCGTCTCCTGATGATAGTGGCTTACCTCGTTCCATATGCACGATATTAATGTACTGTCGTTTGCGAAGCTGTAGATTGGATTGGATGTTATTGCCAGCAGCTCGTTGATGATGTATATAGCAGGACTGGTTCGAGGAGTAAGGACCTCGACCTGGTAAGGATGAGCTCGCAGAGCTTCTCTAGTGTTCCTGGTTCGGGCGGCCCTTGGTGTTATTATCTGGGAGAGCTCACTCGAACATCTTCCGTGATAGAATCTGTAAAACTGTAAGTCAGAACCTGTGTTTAGTTTTTGGAAGATGCTTTTTACATCCCGATGTTGAAATTTGACCTCTAACATTCTCACGTTTATGGTGGTGGTCGGAATTCTTCCTTGGAAGTCTACAGTAGAATTGGTTGCGAAAAGCCTTCCTTAAGATGTCTGCTTTTTCGTTAGGAGTAGAAGCGATGGACTTGTCCTCTCTGATTAAGGATGGTATTAACGAACAGGAAAAGTTCTGACTAAAACAGCCTTAGCTACATAGGTATGCTACATACCAGAATGTTCTGGACGAACTAGAACATGAGAGGAGCTTGTTCTTAATTTTTTGGTTGTTGCTGTCAATCACGCGTTTACACAGTGCATTTGGATTTTTCCTCCATTATTTGTGATGTTGGTTTTTTGAGGTAACTGCATCTCATCCACAACGTTGATTAAACCATGACTTGTTTTTGGAGGGACGCACTTGACGACATGTGGAATATAGGCTTCCATGACTGATTATAATACGTCTGTTATTTCTTGGGCGCAAGCTGACGGGTTTAGCAGACCTCGTTCCAGGGAAAGGACTGGTATGGTAGTGTCAGACTCGGCGATGCTTTGTATTGTGTTGGAGATCTGGAGAATGCATCCTGCATGCATAGCGTTGAAACGGTGTTATGGTCAGACGTTCTTAGTGGAGCGGTTACTTTCACTGCGTAAATTGTTGGAGTAGTTGTGAGATATATAGGTCCAGCAGACTAGCAAAAATCTCGATGGCGGCTGGAATCCTTGTTGGTTTTTTGACTATCTGCTCCAAGCCGCAGCTAATAGCGAAGGCTTCAGCTTCACGTCCCTCGTCGTCCGTTTTATTTGAGTGTTTGAGCCAGTATGAGTTGTGAATATTGAAGTCACCTACTATCTACTATCTTTGAATCAGGGTGACCTGATTGCAGCGCGTCCACAGTGGCTGAAATTCTCGAAAAGCTCTTTGCAGTTGTTACTACTTGGTGGTCTATAAATGCAGCATATGATTTTGGAAGGATATTTCAAGCCATATGTCAAATCCCTCCAATTCGAGCTCTTTCTTTCGATGATAAGAAAGCCCAAAGTTAACATATACCTACTCACATACGCCAAACATACGTCTAAATCGGGTGTATATAGGGAAGTTATATCCGGGATATCTAAAGCAGTTATCCATTGTTGAAGGGCAGACTTGAGTTTCCGTAAGTGCCAGAATGTGTGGCTTCTCTGCCTGAAGATGTTGATGGACAGAGTTTATGTTGGATGCAAGACCTCGTATATTTGTAAAATTGGCTGTAAACACGTTTCTCTGGCCTTCTGGCCTGTCCTCAGTGGGAAGTTGCTGCGAACGACGCCTCCTGTTGCTAGCCTGACGAGGATAATGAGTGGCAGCATAATTATTTAAACTAACTTAGCTGGCTCCCGGAGATCCGAACGGCCAGGTATTTTACCTCACCAGCGGAAGATTCTTCGACAGAAGCTCTGCACATCACAGGGTTCGTAATATGAAGCACCTATGATGGTGAGGACCAATTAAAGCTACTTCCGCCAAAAGCCGTGGCGATGCATGGAAAGGTGCCGAAACCAACATGATACCAAGGAAAGCTGATTCAATATGTTCGCGGCATTATCGTCCTATTATAGTTTGCTGTCAGCACCTTTATGGCTTGCTGAGAAAGTGATGATACTCTCTCACCTTGAAAATTTTCCGTCAGATCATATAACGTGATTGCTGACTTCCAAGTCGTATTTCGGTCTGAACAAAGCACACTGATCTGCACTCAGGCTGGTGGATTGTATAACTGGGAATTTACGGAAGACAAGAGCACTCTGGTATCTTGCTTCTAGAGTCAGTATCGGAGGCTTTTGACAAATTATAGCATGAGGGCCTTCTCTATAAAATGATCAAAAAAGCTTCTAAAAATTTTGAAATCCTTTCTAGAAGGAAATTTCTGATCAAAATTGACAATGTATTGTCCACAATACGGCCTATTACGGCCAGTATTCCTCAGGGCTCGGTCCTTGGACCAATACTTAGGTAAATCTTTCTTTCATTCACTGTCCCCGGTGCCCCGGTATATCTCTATGCTGACGATACCGCACCGCAGAGTCATGGTCTAGCAACCTGGTCCATAACAGGCTACAGAGACTGCGGTAGTGCGGTGGTGGAAGTCCTAGAGTGGCGGATCGATCGCTGATAAAATTTTTTTTATCTATTATGACGAAAAGCGTCGCGGAACCCCGCCAGAGGTCTCCATTATAAGCGGGAGTCTATTACAGTGGAGCTCTTGCCTCAAGTTCCTTGGTGTCACCCTAGGCAAGGGTGATGTATGACATAGCGGAACTTATTCAGATATTATATAAAAACAAAATTCGTACCAGTGTCGGATATTACTTCATAATTTTCGAATCAAAATATTCCGAAAACGGTAGGTACCCAGTATCGAGTTTTACCAAGAGTACCTTTTTGGTGTATAATTGATGGATGATGTTTAATTGACCTAAAATTTTAATTTATAAATCTAACTTCAAAAAAGTTATGTTCAGTACTACCTACTCTATGAAGGTCAGGTATAACAACAAATTCATAGGATGTACTATAGCTTCCAAAACATATTCGCTTGAAATTTTATTACAATTTTGCCAGTAGTTTCGGCAAAATCGTGAAAAATGTGTTATAATTTGTTTTTTCTGCAACGCCCTGTCTCTTGAAAACGGATGGCGTTACAAAATTTTTTTACTAAGTAAACCCCAATTATTTTTCATTCTTCTACGTATCCTAGAGACGGGGTCACCTTTTTTTTGGAACGCCCTGTATGTTCATTGTTCACATACATATAGTCTGATAAAAACATGGAGTTCTTTTGATAAAGTGTATGAAAACACTGACTCAAAATTATTCATATTGCGTCCACCGTTATAGGGTAGGGGAGACCGGGGCAGAATGGGATACTTAAAGAAAAACACATCATATAAAGAAAATTAAATGTTTTATTGTATTAACCTTTAGTCAGGTAGGAACATAAGGATTTAAATTAAGTAATGCAACTTTTTATAGCAACTAAACCATTCAGACTTTGGCGAAAAGTAGCAAAAATCAGTATAACTTTTTTTTCCCATTATGCCCCGCCATTGGGGCATAATGGAAAATGACACGGGGCAAAATGGGAACATACTTCAGTACGGCTGACAACGTTCACAAGTATGTGCTTTATCGTGCTCGTCATCAACTCCAGCGCAGGAATTATGGGCCCAAGCATGCTATACATCACCGATCCTGTGACTGCGAATATAAGTATTCACTGTAAATCCGAGCACAGTCACCACAATCTTCTTGTGATAAGTCAGTATCCATCTCAATTTCTCTTTTAGTCCTCTTAATTTTATCCTGTTTAGGTTTCTTAGCATTTGCTTTTTCCCCAGATTCATCTTTTGGTCTTTCTTTTATTATTGTTGCCAGATTTCTTTTTCTTAGTCTTTAGTTCTTCAGTCTTCTTTTTTTTACTGTTTGTTTCTAATTTTCTTCTAAGTTAATTCTTAGATGGAAAATTCGTCGTCAATCTTACCTCGTTTCCTTGTCTTTGTTTCTTCAGTTCTAATTTCTTTTGGTACAAATATAATATCTGCCGGGCTAACCAAAAACGAGGAATATGCCATTTGCTTTCTCATTCTTCAAAAAATAGTGATAATGGAGGTCTTTTATGATCAACTATGGCTGTGCCAGGAACAAGGGCGTACCCAGGATTTCAGTTAGGGGGGGGCAGGGGGCTGCTTAGTGCTTATACCTGTTTCGAAAATTGACTTTTATTCATTAACTTTTATGATGACACAAAACAAATATTATAAGTACATAATAATTATACTATACATTATGTATAATATATAATATTATATATGTTTATTTTAATTTAACAGTAATCTTCTCGGATTTGCCGAAAATTTGTCTATGACAATCTTTTCAATAAACTCACTGTTGTCTTTTAAATAATTGCGATGTACGCTCATCAGACATAAACCCGTAAGCCTTTCTTCACCCATGGTGCTTCTTAGCCACGTTTTAACTCTTCGCAGCGTACTGAAGGACCGTTCTACGGTCGCCGTGGTGCATGGGATAGTGCGTAAAATAATTAATGCCTTTCTGACAGCAGGGTAAAAAATGTTCGCTTCTTTGAACAGATCAACTACTTCTATGTCCTTTAATTGATCATCTGATAAAGCCTTCGTCACCCATAAATTATGCCAAAGGTTCAGTTCCCCGGTGATATCCAGGTTATAAAATTCTTGGAATGATTCTGCGTTTTTGTGTAGGTCTGCAATGCTGGTTTTTGTCATATACAAGGGATGTAGCCTGCTTAAAGCAAACGCCGGAGTATTTTCTTGGGAGAATCGAATATTCAATGATGAAATGAGTGAATCAATGTATGGTATTATCAGGGAACGCCGCCAATATTCGTTATCATTGTCTGATGGCGGATTACTTCTATGTGTTTGCTTATGAGCAAGACGTGGAACCGAAATTTCTATGTTCAAATCCATTGCAACAGCTCGTGCTTTTTGAAGTATTTCATTACTTATTCTATCAGGAAACTCGCGGTCATTTCTGAGAATGTCCTTGATATTTTTAATGTGTTTTCCTACCGAGATCATGTCGATCGATTTAGCTTGCAGTGCGTTAACTACTGGTTCTATAACTGCTGAATATTTGGCTATTGTTTGTAGAGAAACAATAAACACTGGTTTTGTAACGGCTGAATGCAACTGATATGCAGATTTTCTGGTGGCATAATTTCCCTCTACAGATAACGTTTCTAGAGATTTCACGAGCTCTGAAAAATGTTGAGAAAACTTTCTGATTGATTTATATTTTTCGGACCATCTCGTCTCACATAATCGTGATAGGTTTGGAGCGTAGTTTCGACGTGTAGTCGATTCTCTGAAAAACGTTATAACATCCTTTACAGTGGCGACAGTATTTCTAATTTCTGGCACTGCGTTCGCATCATTCACAACAAGGTTGAGTTTGTGACTTGAGCAATGAAAATATAAAGCACGAGGATATTTTTTTCTCAAAATGGCTTGTACGCCACCCTCTTTTCCTGCCATTGTAGAACAGCCATCGAATCCAAACCCTACGCAATCTTCTTTGGAGAGGTTAGAACTAATTAAGAAATTGTCAATTGCTTCGGCGATTGCGGAAGCATTTTGTGCTTTTAGTTCAACGAACCCTACAAATTCTTCTCTGATTTTACTTTTGCTTTCGTCGTAGAACCGCACGCCTATTGACAGCTGTTCTTTCCCAGATACGTCTGCTGTTTCATCAGCTAAGATTGAGTAAGCCATGGTCTTCCGAACCTCACTAATTACATTCTCCTGAATAACTTCGCCACATAAATTTATTAGTTCGTTTTGTATTCTTGGCGAAGTATAAATTGCATTTCGACGGCACTTTTCAAAGTGACTCTTTAATTTGTTGTCCCCTGAATCGATTCTCAACTTCAATAAATCTAATAAAACACCCTCATCTGCTTGTTTGCCCCTAAGAGGCATATCATGTGTACCGCAAAATACTATACAAGAAATAATTGATGACAATATTTGTCTGTTTTCATCGATTGCTTTTTGGTGTCCACTTTGCAGTTGGATGTCTACAGGAACATTTTCAAGAAAATTTTTTGCAGCATTTGTCGCCGTTTGGTGAAGGTTGGTCGTTGCATGCTTTCGGCAGTCTTCATGCATATTTTTGAACTTTAAATATGGCCTGACCATAAACGATCCCAAAATTCCTCTCACAGTGCTAATGGGCGGAGGAAACAAAACACAATACTTACAAAGAGCACCTTTTAGTCGCTTGGAATATACTAGCCATGGTGAATATTGATCCAACCAAGCATGATTAAATTTTCTTTTTAAATGGCTTGCATCACTTTCAAAATCGTAATTTCTGGGCGGGATCCAAGGATTTTGTAACAACTCCCTCTTCTTTTCCGTCGATAGCTGGGTAGCCAATCCAACATAACGACCCAGATCATTTTCATGACAGCCATCGTCCACTATAATTTCAGGATCGACGTTGACGTCATAAGTTTGTTGGGATGTCGATGGAGAAGAATAGTCGGCAACAGATATATTAAGAGGTTCTACTGAAGAATTTGACGCTTGTCCAATGTTAGCATGCAATGATATTGGCATTACATGAGTGGTTTTATCATGGTTGTCATTTTCATCGCTTCCACTGCTACTTTCCCGACCTTTTTTTCTTTTTTCGCGTGGCCTCCCTAAAAAATGGATACACAGAATTACCCTTACAGTGTTTAGGCGGGTTGCATAGGACGAAAATCAAAGATCAAGTTTCACATTCTCTTGCATATGGTTTGAACGCCAAATAATCAAAACTAGGTAAGTAATTTGAAATAATACACTTGTTGTGACGTTAGAGAAAAGGGATTTTGTTGTCGGTATGATCTTATTAATAAATCCAAAATATTGCAAGGATCTTTCTTTTATGTTTTTTTTTTAACTTTTTTATCACAAAATATTCACAAATGTTATTTTAGCTATTATAACAAAACCACGTGTTGTAATTAATAAATTTAAATATTGTAAGTAATGCCTAAGATATACACTTACAAGAGAGTCATAGCCCCCCTTAAACAAATCAAATAATCATATTAAGTATGTACTTAAGTGTTTTGTTTTGACTCACCTCTTTCAAAGAATTTCCTGATATCCATTTGACGGAGTAATATTTCCAGTTGTTGCGCAGTAAACGTAAATCTCGTGTCTCCGCAACGAAACTATAAGACACTATCTATGGCGTATGAAATATTCGCTCGTATTCCACTCCGAACTGAATTGTATTCGAACTAAATTCACGTGCTCTGCCTTACGTTCCGCTTATATATTGAAAATATTCTCGCTCCCGAAATATGTAGAAAATACTCGAGCTCGACTCTATTTCCATCCTTGTCTTATAATACATGCTATCACTGTCTTTTCTTTCCGGAATAGTCCATGCTAGAATATTCTTCGTGGTATTGCTATTCAATACTAGATGTCTCTATTGACCGTATACAGTATACATTGAGCCTATTTCTTTTTACTGGAAATTTACTGATTGTCTCGTCGGAAGCGGAAACTACGAGATACCACGGTTTTGTGGGAGATTTAAATTATATTGCATCGCTAACAGTATACTAGAGTCTGTCTAGTGAGTCGCGGCACAGAAATAACCGCGGCAAATTTAAAAATAATTTAGTTGTAAGCACTGAATAGAATATGCTATGAAATTTGAGTTTGATACTTTCACTATTTTATTTTATGAACACTAAGAATCTTAAACTAAATCTGTACAGATATATACTACTTAAAATAATATGCAACATATTGAATATTATTTTATTTTAGCATAGCATTGAAAACAAAAATTATATAATAAAACCAAACTTGCATCAAAACCGTACTTAATTTTTATTTATTCTGTCTCGTAATCAAAATCAGATTCTAGAAATTAAATTATCGACTATAAATCATTACTGACACTTTCATTTGTTAGTGATAACTAACAAATAATAAAAACGAAATAAAGAAATAAATAAAGTGTATCAAAACTTGATCAAAACATTTTGCGTTTCGTTTGACGGCGGCTGAAGGTCGCCATATAAAATATTCTAATAAATACGTTGTGACACGACCGACACGACTCACTATACAGACTCTATATCGAATGTTGTAGAATATTTAACTATAGAAAATAAAGAACAAATCTGGCTGAAAAGATATTTTGTTTCCAACACTTCATTTTGCGCAGAGTAGGTAACACGTTTTTAATTTTTATTTGCCAAAAAAAATTACATTTATTTAATCTTCTAGGGGGGGGCAGCTGCCCCCCCCTGCCCCTACCTGGGTACGCCCTTGTGGCGAAAAATAGTAGGGTTACAGAGAGGTTCCGTTTCACCACAATGGCTGTTAATAGATAAAGTTGAAGCATTAGGCTGAGATTTTGTTTGAAAAGTTGATGCACTTGATTTTCGACTGAAAAAAAATTAAAGACCAGATAAGAAATACATAGCATATATAGTACGGGGCAAGACGGTATAGTATCCCGTCATGCCCCGTCCGTTTTGCCCCAACAAACATATAATATGGTAAATTCAAGAATTTCTAACCTAAACCAGTTAAGGCTACAAACGGTATCTAATACTAAAACTCGATCCTACCGCTACGGCTTCTGGTTAAACATATTGCTAAAACTTTGCTACTCACCTAATAGCACATCGATGTTTATGACAAAACTTTTTAAAATGAGGAGGAAATTCAATTTTTTCTCACACCGCACCCAATACGAGCAGCGCCACGTTCCTCATTGGTTGACCGACGTAAGCCAACTAAAGGTCGAACTAATAACACTGTTGCCAGCGCATTTCAGTGTATCAATCATGCATAGGAGCACTTTTCCCGTTCTGCCCCAGACCTCGTTTTGCCCCGGTGTCCCCTAAGTGTCCAATAACTGTATGTACCTATATGAGAAAATATTAACGTATTCTTAGTCGTTATACAGATGTCTGATTTAAAATATTTAATATGCTGAAAAAACATAAAACAGGGCGTTATCAATATATAAAACGAAGTCATAAAGATCCACGGAGAGAGGGTATATGGAATCTCAATATCCACAATAGAGTTAAGAATCAAACATCTGACCACGAAGATACGATTTCGATCGGCGAGTTGAAATACCATTCGTGTGAAGAATATCTGCCTCACTGATAAATGCATATTTTATCTAACTCGATTTGTTAATAAGCATAACTTCAGGTATTAGAGCAACGAAAATCCTCATACTTTTGTAGAACATAATATCCAGTACCTCAAAAAATTAATGTAGGGGCAGGCATTTTGGAAACAAAGTGCTTGGGTCATTGTTTAAATTTAAATGGAGACATTTGTTTGGGTATGTTGCGAAATACCATCAATCCGCTTGTCACTGAAACCATTGAAAACCAAATCGAAGAAGGTGGAAACCATATACCTACTTGATGAGGCTCAAATCTGTTTCCAGCTCACTGTTCTTCCGGTTCGGCAATGGCTAGACGACGCGTTTCCAGATAAATGAATAAATAGGGCGATAAGATCTCCTTATTAGATCTCCTTATTTGACGCGATTAGACTCTTCTTATGAGGTTATTAAAAATCTATCGTGTTTATTCCACAACCAGAAAATTTGGATGAGCTTCGTCAATGCATCATCGAAGGCAACCATGATATCCCAACATATTTTTGCAACTGTCCGTCAGGAATTTAAACATCGCCTATATCATTGTTTGGGCAACAATGCGCAATATTTTTGAACACTTAATAAATAAAATAAAAAGTGATATTTTGGTATGTTTCTGTTTCCTATTTGAACAAATTAGGATAAATAAAGATTTTTCTAATTTTCTCGAAAACTAAGTGACCGATTTAAAAAAATCAAACGTCTATAAATAAAGAACTTCGACATACCTTTGAAACGAGATATTACTCGATCCCCTTGTCATTTAATTTGTTTAAGGGAATGGCCCGGGTGGCAAAGGGCACAATAAGGGGCGAAGTAGTTTTTCGTTAAAAAATTTCCCCTTTGACAAATCTTTTGAGGCGTCCCTTCGTTTTTTCTCGTTGGGTTTTTTTTAATTAGTGGTTTTCCATAAATCCGTGGTCGTAAGTTTTCAAATGAACATACCCTGTATACAGGCACGTATCCAGGGTTTGGTTTTGGGGGGGTCCAGATTATGGGTGTCACTTGGTTGACCTTTCGGGGGGGGTCCAGATTAGAGTTGCCACCTTAAATTTGCCAGGGCCCAGGGGGGGGGGGGGGTGCAAATTTGTGGATTCCATTTTTTAGACGGCATTTTATAACTAAATACGTGCTTGCCTGTATGCAGTTTGTAAGACTCACTGGTCGGTATACACGACGATTAAGACAAGCAATATATCGGAACTGGGCAGTAGTAGCGAATTAGAATTTTGGGAGTGTAAATTAGAGCAAATATAGTATCTTTTCTTATTATTGTGTCACTCAAGAGGTATTTGTTTCTGGTCACGTGACGTCCGATTCAAAATTTTTAATGGGCAACCTGTATATTTGTGACTTTTTGTATTCCTCCCGATAAAACAATTCCAACAAACTTAGCACACGTGGGGTCTAAAGTGATTAATTCAAGAGCTACAGAGGTACTTAAGTCACATGAGAATTTTCGTTGTTCTAATACCTGCAGTTATGCTTATTAACAAATCGAGTTAGATAAAATATGCATTCATTAGTGAGGCAGATATTCTTTACACGAATAGTATTGCATGAAACACTTTTCCATTCCCTATGCGTGTGTGGTAATGAGTAGTCGCAACAATATAGGAAACGGTAAAATGCTTACGGGTAATCTGTTAAAATGAATTGGTACTTTTTTGAGTAATCGAATCTATTGTGTTTATCACTAAAAAGATACGTGCATAGTGGATAGTGGTGTTCCTCATGGGCTGCTCTATTCTTGGTCCACTGCTATTCATACTCTACACAAGTGACCTAGCTAAATCAGTCGATTCTAGTAACGCTCTATTTGCAGACGACTTTAAACTACTTATACTGCAATTTCCTAGAAAACATTGAAGTCTTGACAAGAGATCTAAACAAAATTCATCTATTGGCCACAGCTTTGGTTGTTGCCTCTGAACAAAGAAAAATACACTGTACTCCATATTCCATATAGGCCGGAATAACACCCAGAAAAATATTTTATGGATGGAGTCGAGATGCAAGCAGTTCATGCTCTGTAGGCTGTTGGAGTTTATTAACAACCAGTGACGTAAAGTGGGAAACGCATATTAACACCATAGTAAGAAGACAATTAGTTTAGTTTACCTCACGAGAAAAGTCTTTCACGATCACTCAAAAGAAATTATGAAGCTGTATACCTACAACTTACATAAGAGCATAAGAGCTTCTAACTAAACTTGTTTGATGTTGATTTACGTATCGTAATAATAATTGGCCGAAAATGTGCATAATAGATTAGATAAAAAGTCACAAATATACGGGGTGTCCCACTACAAATTTTGAATCGGGCGTCACGTGACCAAAAACAAATACCTCATTGGGTAACGCCAGGCACGTAACCAGGATTTGGTTTTGGGGGGGGGGGTCCAGATTATGGGTGTCCCTTTCGGGGGGGGGGGGGGTCAGATTAGAGTTGCCACCTTAAATTTGCTCTCGTCGAGGGGGGTGCAAAAATTTGTGGATTCCATTTTTTAGACGGCAGACCCCCTGGACCCCCTCTAAATACGTGCCTGGGTGACACAATAATAAGAAAAGATACTATATGTGATCTAATTTTCACCCCAAAAATTATAATTCGCTACTACTGCCCAGTTCCGATATATGGCTTGTCTTAAACGTAGTGGGACACCCTGTATATATAGTTCATTAGGGTATTTGAAACAGAAATTCGGGACTTCCAACATTAAAGGTGGATTATTCGGTACGACTATAAGCCGGCCGGTTTCTTCGGCTGGTTCGCGAGAGGTGAAAGTGACTTTCAGCCGTCTACGCCGGCCTGTGCTTCGCGCGGCGCCGGTACTTGGTACACTGTTGGGGCCGGGGTGTGGCGATCTCTTGCTAAGGACACCCACTACCATCATACCAAATCGCACACAACACGGCTGCACTTGCACCAAGACTACACACAGACATTGTCGAACAGCTCTTGACTCGCGCGGTACTGCTACAGATACACATCGAACATGAGGGAGTGCTACCACAGCTGTTCTTGCCTGCTTGTGCTTCTGGTAAGTCTCTTTTCTGCGATGCCACTCGTCTGAATTGTTGATACAGTGATATCGTTTTTTTTTGTAAAATTTCTGTTTTATACGGGTTTCCTAACAGCTAGCTACCGGTTTTTACTTCAATACTTCGGTTCTTTCCGTTTTCCTAGCAGCTAGCTCTAGTCAAGTGTAGCTCAGACACAATTAAATAAATAAAGCTCTAGCTGCTTTTTTTTTCTGAAAAAAATCAGTTTTATCGGTATCTCTAGCTATGAATTCAGTTGCATTACTATATTATGTAAAAAAATCCGGGCTTCCATCTGGTCCTCCACCATTTTTCGAACACCAAATCTCCATCGATGTTCTATCAGAGGTTAATCGAAGACTAGGTGAATAAGTGCACCAATCTGAGTGCTGTGATATCGAAAGAAATGCATTTTTTGCGACTCCAGATAGCCTAATTATCAGTATGTTGTTTGATTATATACAGGGTATACATTTGAAAACTTCCCACCACGGATTTATCGAAAACTGCTGATATAAAGAAAAAACGCCGAAACACGTCAAACGATTTATCAAGGGAAAAACTTTTTAACAAAAACTATTTCACCCCCTTGTACCCTCTGCCTCTAGGGTCATCCTCTTCAAAATTTTAAATGACAAGGGGTACCTATCGAGTATTAGCTTGTTTCAAAGGTATGTCAAAGTCCTTTATTTTGACTTTTCCTTGAATCGATCGATTAGTTTTCGAGTAAGTTAGAAAAATCTGTATACCCCTTAATTTGTTCAGATAGGAAGCAAAAACGTACGAAAATATACTTTTTATTGCAATTAAGTGTTCAAAATGTTACGTTTCATAATTTGTGCACAATCAATACTAGACTACAATTTTTTATTCAAGCCAATGATTCCTTCCTTGATCATGTTTTACTACTTTTACGTCCCACCCCGATAGGTGAGGGGAGTATTGTGATCGCGAAATTTTTCGATTTCGAGAGAATACGTTTTTTGGGCGTTTTATGATATCTACATAACGAAAATCCACGTCATTAATTTCCATCGGTCTGTCTGTCGGTCTGTCTGTCATATAATTTTGGAAATAGGTGCATAGGCGGCGGAACAGTTAGCAAAAAACAAAAAAAAAAATCAAATATTACTCAAACTTCGTGTTTGATCGTTTTAGGAGTTCCTGATCGTTTTCTACTTTTTCTTTGGGTGGGAGAAAAATCGGAGTGGTGGGGGGAGGGGTGAAGGGTTGTAAAACTCAAAAATTTGTTGTATTCACAATAGGCTGTTCATTGTTCCGTGAAAGAAAGTCCTAGCGGCACAATACAGTTTTTCAGGTCCATCCGAATATTGCTTTGAATATTATAGAAACCAAAGAGAAAATTTTTGATGTAGGATATACATACGAGTATTGTTTTAGATCGTTCTGTATTGTGTAACATCGAAATGATTGAATTGGTTTTAATGAAATTTCGACAGAGTATTATTTATTACCTTGGCGAGGATGGAAAACGACTATGGCTTTTAGAAATCGTGTCAGTGGCGGTGCAGCAATAATAAAAAAACAAAAAATATACAAACAGCTCAAACTTCGTTTGCCTAGCGGCATAATACACTTTTTTAGCTCCTTCCGAACCAATGTTCGGCCTTGCCTATTACAGAAACCAAGGGACTTTTCTGATGTATACATAAGAGTATTGCTTTAGATCGTTCTGCATTGTGTAGCCTGGAAACACAGTATTGGGGAGGATTGAAGGCACATATATTTTTTAGAACGTGTCAATGGCGGCGCAGCAATAATTAAAAAACTAAAAATATAGAAACAGCTCCAACTTCGTTTTTAAGCATTTTAGGGGTTTCGAATCCTTTCCTATTTTTCTTTAGGTGAGAATAAAATGGAGGTGGTTGGGGGGTGGGGGGTTGTAAAATTGAAAAACTTGTAATAATAATGGATTGTCCATTGACTTGCGAAAGAAAGACCTAGCGGCATGAGACACTTTTTTTTTGGAAGCGGGCGATGATTTGATTGGTTGCAAGGAGATTCCAGATTATAGCTTCATGGTATGGGAAAGTAATGAACTGGTATCACCGTAATGTTCGGGAAATACTGAGTCAATCAACTTGACTTAATTTTTTGGGATAACTATAACAATACTTTATGTTTATGCCTCAAAATACAACAAAAACTGCTACCCTATCCGGGGGCACCTAGTAAATCGATGAACCTCATTTATTCCAAATTATTGTTTACTTATATATGTAGCCGAAATGTTAGTAGACTCTTTATTTCAACGGATATGGTCTTATTGAAGTGCAATGAATCAACCCAAATACAGTTATGTATGTTAAGGTACAGATATACATGCTTAAAAAGCACGCTATTTATGAGAATGTGTATGTGTAGTTTACACATGAATGTAAATATGCAGAAGCAGAGCCAGTCTACTTAAATCACTAAAGTTTTCCGGCATATAAAAATGTACCTATACATGCAATTAGTCATAAGTTGGCATGTTTTGCTTTTGATTTAGAAGAGGGTGTGGACTTTGAAAAGCATTTTAGTTCATGGTACGCTAACGAAAAAATACGAATTCCATTGCTGATCGATTGCCTTGAATGTGGTCTAATTTATCATTCTTCAATTCTTGTTGCTGTAATGTGCGGCACCAATTAGTAAATTTATAGTGTTTCGTAACATTATTTTAAGTACGAACTAAGATGTTCTGAAGAAAGTATAATTAGTCCAAATTAACCTACGTGGTTCGAACTGTGTAAATTCTACTGTAGGTATATGGATATGATTACATGATGTAACATTCACTATTAGATGTGATTGGGTATTCATGTTTTTAAAAAGTTAGTAAAAATCAGCATCGTAAAATAATTATCCCTGAATTTCCTTGACACGTGATATTCTCGTAACAAAAAAAAAAGTTCATCATACCATGCTTTTAAAACATTTTTTCTACTTTAACCCTTAAAACTCACCCCTAACTTTTTTTTTAAATAGCACCCTATTGGTTTTCCTACATAAATGATATCCCTATTTTGTTTAAAATTTTGTAGTACCTCTAACTTCATACGCAAACTTATTTTTTGCCTGAAATCATAAGCATAATATAAATAAAAAAAGAATTTGTTTTATGCTAAAAATTGATACAAAAGAAAACTAAGTGGGTTTTAAATGACATTTAATCCATACCTTCGGAAACAAATATCCTTTTTGTCCTTTTTTATTACGAAAATATTTCCTTAAATAAAGATTCTATTGGAGTTAACACTTGTAGGAAATATTTAAAATACAACGTTTCTAGATTATCCATACCTATACATAGTAAGTCATAGCAAGAAAAATAGTTTGAATTTCTTCTAACAGGCTTGAATTTACAAGCTCCTACAGACTAATTAATGTTTAGCGAAGGCAAACTAGTATCTGCGCCCAAAGATAAAAATTATTACCACCTAGATGCAGAGACGGAATTCATAGGACGTGAAGGTAGACCCATTTTGTAGATATTAAATAATTTTCTGTTTAATTCATAGCTTATTGACCAAATTCTACCATAAATCCCCCTCCCCATTATTTTTATGTTTTATGTCTGCTACTAGTTTCTGATTATCCAAGGCAATGAAAGAGAGTACGACTGTAATTGCAAGAAAATGTGAAAATGTGAAAACTCTTTTACTTCCCACACCGATAGGTGAGGGGAGTATATATTATGATAACGACAATTTTCGATTTTGAGATAATACGCTTTTTGGGCGTTTCATGATACTTACATAACGAAAACGTCTGTCAGTCTGTCTGTCTGTTGGCGTTTTTCTAACCTCGCAATCTCAGTAAGCGATTCAGGGATTGTGATGAAATTTGCGCAGCAACATGCTATGGGGTCGTAGTAGATAATGCCGCTATAATTGTAAAACTGAAAAATTGTTGTATTCATAATATGCTGTCCACTAACCTGTGAAAGAAAGACCTAGCGTCATAATTCACTTTTTTACGTCCATCCGAACATTGTCTTGCATATTACAGAAACCAAGGGATTTAGAATTTTACTGATATATACATGCGAGAGTATTGTTGTGATATAGTAATAATAAAAAACTACTGAAGCTTAGCCTTAGCTCATCTGTAACTCGTATTGATTTAAAAGAAACTGTGAGTACGAAAAACATCTTTCATGATTATTTATCGAGCATACATAGAGTACCGATAAAACATTTGAAAATTTAAACTCCGTTTTAGTTGTCTCTGACTAATTTTGTGCGAAATGCTACGAGAGCGATCAATATACTTTTGCATTAATTAAAAAATTGATAGTATAGCTAATTATACCACCGTACCTTCAAGAAAATATATGCAATAGAACATAGCTTTTAATATCCATGAATTCGCGTCAGCAGTACAGAGCTCTTAAACGTGGATTTTCTCTGAGATAGTGAGTCTCATTCTCACTGATTTATTTCCCACTTTTAAACGCACTGCGGTATGTACCTACTTTTTCTTGGACACCTTGTAGACAACAGTTTTCAATATCTATATTATGGCAATAATTTTCCACCCTGTAAGTAAACTTATATTCATGAGATATTTGTTTTCCAGTTCTAATTCGCCAAGGTAAAAGATAGCAGATTACGGTCTGCTACCATTTTGACTCTTGAACGCATACGGCGTACTCGACCTTGGTCTTTCTTCTTTTTAAAATCAGTAACGTGCCTTTGTGAACGAGTTTTATCTACATTTTACAGCACCGATCATAGATTATTTGTTCCACATTAACCACAGCCCGGAGAATTTCTTGTAAATGTGCGGAAGACTGGATTACGAATTGTTGGTACGTCTTTATGCCTCTTGAAGGAAAATATTTGTAAGAGATGGAATCAGGTTGATTGAATTGATACTTCTCACGTATTTATATAAATCGTTTCAAATTGGAAACACAAATAAGGAAAAAACATTAAATAAAACAAGAACGTCTTATTTTCCCATACGAGGAATAACTAATATACAGAGTGTCGCACGACGATTAAGACAAGCAATATATCGGAACTGGACAATAGTAGCGAATTATAATTTTGGGGGTTTAAATTAGAGCAAATATAGTATCTATAGTTTTTGATCACGTGACGTCCGTTTCAAAATTTTTAATGGGACACCCTGCATATTTGTGACTTTTTGTGTTCCTCCCGAAAAACAATTCCAACAAACTAGCACACTTGGGGTCTAAAATTATTTATTCAATAACTTCAGTTACCTAAAGGTTGGTACCACTACCATTGATTGTAACATGTACCCCTACAGTTAAATTACTTTGGTAGTGTTTCATAATGTTAGTGGTACAGCCCTTTAAGTACCTGTAGCTCTTGAATTAATCACTTTAGACCCCAAGTATGCGAGTTTGTTGGAATTGTTTTATCGGGAAGAACACAAAAAGTCACAAATATACAGGGTGTCCCATTAAAAATTTTGAATCAGACGTCACATGACCAAAAACAAATACCTCATTGGATGACACAATAATAAGAGAAGATACTATATTTGCTTTAATTTGCACCCTCAAAATTAGAATTCTGTACTACTGCCCAGTTCCGATATATTGCTTGTCTTAAACGTCGTGGGACACTCTGTATTAAGGTGGATACAAACCTGCGCGCCGCGAACACGCGCCGTGTGTGCGCCGCGCGTTCGTTGCGCGTAGGTGTTCGTTGAAATTTTCCCGTTCGACGAGCCTCTTGTGAACCCCATACAAAAGCCTAAAGCGGCCTACAGACGTTGATGCACGCTGCGATTCCTAAATTGACTCAAGGTTCCATGAAATTTGCATCAGTTGCATAAGTTCCTACTGAAATCGAAACCTGTTGCGATGCCTTAAAGCGGCTGACAGACGTTGATGCATGCTGCGACGCAGGCATCGACTCCTACGTTCCATGATGCAAGTAGCAGCGTGTGTAGGACTGAATAACATATTTGGCATCAGTTGCGGCTTGCAGCGATGCAGTCTGGAATCCCATTTTGGTCGGTGAGCTATGACGCCGAGTTGGTGAGGCTGATGCAGTGTTGCAAGTTTCAACCTGTATAGTATTGCGTCGACGCAAATAAATAAGTCCACCCTACTATTCTTGTGTTGCATGAAACGCGCATAAAATATCAAGTCGATTCAGGCATCGCAGCAGGTTACGATGTGAGTGGGAGCATGCAACTGATGCAAGTTCCATGAAACATTGAGTCGATTCAAGAATCGCAGCATGCATCAACGTCTGTAGACCGCTTATAGTATTACGTCGATGCAATGAAATAAGTCCACCCTACTATTCTTGTATTGCATGAAACGTGCATAAAATATCAAGTCGGTTCATACATCACAACAGATTTTGATTTGAGTAGGGACTTATGCAACTGATGCAAGTTACATGAAACCTTGAGTCGATTCATGGAATCGCAGCATGCATCAACGTCTGTAGGCCGCTTAAGAATCTATAAGCGAGTATCGTATGTATATGTTGCCAAGTTGTAAATATATACTGGTAGCCAGCTTTTGACTTTGACATGAAAATCGCCAGAAATCGTCAAACTTTAGCATGCACGAATGAAAGTCGCCAGAGATGGCGACTTCGCGGTTGTGAACGTGAAAAATATGTCAAAACTGAAAGTGTGTAGTATGTATGGAAGCCATACTGGCGATCACTTATGATGTTATTGGCGCTCAGGTATTTCAGGAGCTGTGTGTTAATGACAATCTCCATAAACTTAGATGATACTGAAATACTGAGAAGAGCCACAGTGGTCGGCAACCTCAGAAGCTGTTACCTTTTCGGCTTGTTCCGAGTAACTGAGGGTAAGCCTCTGTTCCGCGACTGTGGAGCGGAACGTCAAACTATTAGGCAATAGAGTACATACGACCTATATAGTTCAATAATGCGGCCTTAGAGTATATCCAGGTGACCAGGCGACAACACGGACTTCTTCAAAGTTCGCCTTCAGAGGTAGAATGGATTTCCAGGCTCGATATTAACTTACAGTACAGTTTAGCCTAATGTTTTTATTTGTATTGTTTGCCTTAATTGTCTTACTTTTTTATGACTGTTTATGTTTTCACGTGTAGGTATTACAACCATACGGTTAATAAATAAATACAATCAAAAATATTAGAATCTGCATAGACAGTAGGTGGATGTGGATTGCCGTCAGTCACTTATAAATGTGAAAATATGTGTTATATGGAAAATTATAGAAGCAAGAGGATGTTAGATTTTATTTCTGTACGAAAAAGAAACGCTCGAAAGACACGATATTGCAAAAAATATTCATTATTAATAATTCAAATATGAATTTGATCATTTTACCGTTCAAAAATCTGATTAATCTACTTATATATTAATTTCTTCAGCAAATGGAAATGTTTTACTAGAAATCCTCGAGAAAAATAATTTTATATTTGTTAACGAATAAATACCTAATAATTATATCACCTGATAAAACTGGAGTAAATTATTATATCACACAGTCGACGGTAGCCTTAACAAACAATACGTCGTTTTTTCGGACGCACATGAACACATGAAAGCTGTAAAGAAAGTAAAACTTCAGTTACAAAACTGGCGGCCACAAGTTGTGCAATTGCGTAACCTTTCTTATGGAAAATACTCTGTATAGATACGTGTAAAGTATATCGGTAACTCGTTGCGCGAATTATAAAGGCATATCTGGGTGGTTGTCAACACATGAATTATAATTTTTAATTTTCCACTTTACACCAGTGACGATGCGTGAAATGCTCAAGGGTATGTTCCGCATTCAAAATACATAAAAAAATCAAACCCTTCTATAAACACAAAGTACGTTTGATGTAGGTGACACTAACAATAACAAGTCTATATGCAGAAAAACAAAATGAAGAGTAATTAGAAACAAAAGAGACACAACCAATTTTTGGTGTATAGAATCAGTACGGCTTCTCAATTAGATTATTTTTAAAATCATTATTAAAGTATCTACAAATAATGTATAACTATCACTCATGGCATTGTTTAAGAAAGTCTTGACACTCTTTAAAGTCGAAAAACGTCTTTCTTCTTCCGCTATTGTCATTAGAATTATTACAGTTGTTTTATTATCATCATAAATAACAGCTCGCACGACTTTCCTAAATTTTTAGATGAGTCCATGCTAGGTTTACAAGTTCTGCATCAACCCATCAACTGTCTTTCACATCACTATAATTACACTCCATCTCCAAAAACGCGAAAAATGTTGAGAAACCACTGAAAAGCTTAAAATCGCATCGTGGAGATATGAGAATATTCATTACTGCACCCCAAATTTCATCGAAATCAGTGAAATGTTGCTGAAATTTCGCTGTCAGATACCCAAATCGACAACGGATTTTATGATGTAAAGATTAAAATACGTCCAAAAAACACATTATCCCAAAAACGAAAACTTTCGCGATTACAATACTATTTTCACCATAAAGAATACATGTGTGATTTTGCGATATCCTCAAAATGGACAAAAATATTTTACACATATTTCCTGAATCATTGCTATTTAATGGCCCATAGGATAGGAAAACATCCATCCAAATACTTAGTATCTGTTCACATTTCTCAAGGTACAAACGTTCGACAAAAGTTGATCTCAGAACAGCTAAAGATAATTCTAGAAAATTCTTTGGCTGTTTTTTGTTTGCCTGTTTTTTTATTTTCCAAATTTAAATTTGTTGTACATCCACGATTATTTGCACGGTGAGCTTGATTAACCATGAATATACAAATAAACGAAAAAGATTGTCACTGCTTTCACCGATTTTGCCAGCTATCTAAATCTTCTAATTATTCTGGTACTTTCCGAAAAACAAAAAAAAATGCAGAAAATCTTCATGCAGCATTTAAAGTACCGCATTTAAAATTTCACTTTCTGTAAAACCGGTGACGGTGGGTCCACATTTGTTATTCAGAATGAATTGTTCCTTGCCTTTCACAATTTAATTTACAATTTGTACCTGAACCGGTTAGTAATTAAAGTAAAATCTACCCAAAATGCACGAATTTATTAATACAGTTTGTTACGGAATGTCTTTCCACACTACATATAATGCGCATATCTAAATCGTTGGCGGCTAGTTGCATAGATTAACCTTGTAATAGGAAACTAAGTACTGAGGAAGCTGAACCTTAAGATCAAGAGAGTTTGTACCATGAAAACCTTAACTGAACCCTATATAAATACTGGAAATGGTTGCGATATCGCGGTTATTTCGGAAATTCTTCTTTTTTGTGATAGTAGGTTAGGCTGATTATGAGTGTGGTGGTTATGCCTCCTTCTAGTGCGACCCTAATATTGTGCTGTTGTGGCTGACACCTATTTCGATTTCACTGTACAATCCACACCTTCCTTGAAGTCAGTAGGTTATATATGGGTAAATCCGAAATTATGAAACCTAGCTCTTTCCAGTATTAGGAAGAGCACAATATGTGCCTCGCTGTTTCGTCCTCTACATAGCAGAAACGAGAATCAGATGTTTGTTCGATAAATATTTTTCGAAAGTAACTTCTCAGAGACAATGTCCTGTCAACAGATCGACCAGAATGCACAGATGATTCCTGCTCTATTCTAGGATCTAGGATTAGAAGGGTATGGTATGAACACCTTCGAATGTAGTAGCCCTGCTGCATCTCTCCAGTGCACGAATGCTTTCCTCTTTGCTCATTCTGAGATGCTTTTGCCTTTTTTCTCAAACTGTTCTGGTCTTATGAAGCAGATTCAGCTCCTTGTCTGGCGATTGTGTCGGTCAATTAATTGCCATCCAATTGCTCTACCGAACTAGTAAATAAATCCATATTACGTTGGATGGTGAACTTTTTAACTGTTGTTTGAAATTTGTAGACAAGGTAGATACCTCAAAATATCTTAATTGTACAACTTCCTAAGTAGATATCACAACGTTACGATTGACGTACTATCTTCAATCTTGACTTAAAATCATCAGGTGAGAACCGGTGAACATGTTTGTTTCATATTCTTTCATGGCTATTTATGTGTGGCGTTCTGGTCAGTGGTAGATATCTGTTTCTGCTGACGTGGCTGTAGTGAGCACGTCAAACAGCACAAAAAAGAGTTAAAGATACCTTCAATTTACCATTAACTGGTCCATACCGCCGTCGTTACATGTCAAACTGGTATGGAGTACCTCTATGCCATGCCATAGTTTGCCGGTCAGTTAGTCATCCCATTGGTCTGGTCACCCAGAAACCAGACAAGGTTAGAGAGAGATGGCATAAAAACAAAAAGGAAGAGGGTGAGCAAAAAGAAAACGTTGGATTAGGCATTTTTAAAATAACTTGGCTAACTTTGATGGTGCTTTAAGCACCATTTTGGTGGGATCAGGCTTCTCCAAAATGTAAATTTCGATAATCAAAAATTTTTCATGACTCAATTTTCCTAGTGGGGCGAGCCGCGACCTGGAATATACAGGGTGTCCCACGACGATTAAGACAAGCAATATATCGGAACTGGGCAGTCGTAGCGAATTATAATTTTGGGAGTGTAAATTAGAGCATAGTATCTTTTCTTATTATTGTGTCACCCAGTGAGGTACTTGTTTTTGGTCACGTCCGATTCAAAATCTTTAATGGGACACCCTGTGTATTTGTGACTTTTTGTGTTCCACTCGATAAAACAATTCCAACAAACTAGCACATTTGGGGTCTAAAGTGATTAATTCAAGAGCTACAGGTACTTAAAAGATGGTACCACTGCCATTGATTATAACATGTACCCCTACAGTTAAATTACTTTGGTAGTGTTTCATAATGGTAGTGGTACAGTCCTTTAAGTACCTGTAGCTCTTGAACTAATCACTTTAGACCACAAGTGTGCTAGTTTGTTGGAATTGTTTTATCACAAACACCCTGTATGTGGACTTTGTTATCTGAGTTTACTGAGACATGCAACAGAGCGACAAAGCCGTAATTTATTCTAAGATTCCTACATATTTTATCGTTAACTGACTTTTTGACGGTTATGATTACAAAGTTGTTTACTTTTTAATTTGTTCTTCCGTACAAATGTCTTTATTAGTTTATTAAGCTACTATATTTATTTTATTTTTTTGTTGTATTTTATGTGTTTCGATCACTCGTAATCAAATTAGATCAAGCACATAATCAACTACTGTTACTAGTCTTGTTCATAACAAGAAATTCTAATTTTATGCTAGAATAATTTTGCTAAGTATAATTGTTTACATATCTTGAATATATTATGCATATTTGACCTGTTGCGTTGACAAATATGCGGAAAATAATGTTCCAATATTATAATTATAAACGGCACAAAGACAATAACATCAGCCACTATTTCGTAAACTTCAACTGCCAATACTGCGATGTATTATTGGATAGGAATATGGACAAAGGTACAGAGAAAGAGAGATAAAATGGGTACCTGGAAAGATTTACTGCTTTATTAATTTCCTCATCACTAGAAATGCGCATTCCTTTTAGATTCATTTTCACATGCTGAAACGGTGCAAAGTCTCAGGGAGCAAGGTTTGGACTGTAGGGAGGGAGCGCGAGAAGTTTCAATCCTGTCGTGGTCAAATATTCGGCGTAGGCTATGGCGCGGCGAGCTGGAGCATTACCACGTGCCCATTTTTGACTTTTTTTTATTGACTTGGGATATTTAACCAATTCATCCACGAACATATTTATTTGTCGAGTATACTTGTATCCATTACCTAATCTAGCACAGACATTACATTCACAAATCACTTATAGTCCTAGCAATTCATGGAAATCAAACGAAGAATAACAATTGGGATTGTGCAGGGACACGCTAAGGTACCCTTCATAGCGACTTTAATAGGACACACAACACAGGCAAAACACAGGGTTCGCAAAGCTAGTCATACTTCCGATACATTTCAGCATCCTTGCATACCTGAAGTCTCCCGAGATCACAAACTGATTCTAGATTTTCCTTCGAGCTCTGCTACAAAATTCCCACAAAATCTGCTAGACAATCCTGATCCTAACCCAATGATAAATTATGGAGCTTGCACTCTGAGGGAACTGTATTCCCTTGTTGTTGAGGGCTTCCATAAGATATTCGATGGCTGCCTGATCGTGTTGGCATTGAAATAGCCAGTGAGCTAAATCATCGAGGCTTCCATTGCAACTATACGTACCATTTTCTTCCAGTCAAATGCACTGTAGATGCGATTTTATATTGCCGTGTCCAACAAGACATCTGAAATATGAGGATTCTATTACTCTATTTGGGTGGCCCCTTTCTTCGAAAGGTGTGTAAGGCAGGGATGGAAGTACTTTACAGTACTGGTTATTACTGTTACTACAGAAGGTAACCCATTCTGCCTCCTACTTTATCTTCAATTCAGCCCTACGGAGAGGAACAATATCCATTCTCGTAATGCCATCTATCTCTTGTTCACAAAAAACTGCCTCCGTAGCCATTTGATCCACTTTCTCATTTCCATCTATGTTTGAATGTCCTTTGACCCATAAGAATGTAATACGTTTGTTTTATTCTTTTGCTTTTACCAATTTTTCCATGATGGAGACAACTCTATTTGGTCGCTGTAGATTCTAGTACTGGGATTCTTTAGTGCTTGCAGTGCTGACTGCTAATCTGACATGACAGCGTACCGGTTATTTGTAGACTTCTCATTTTTGATCCAGTTAAGTGCCATATCGATGGAAGTTAATTCGGCAGTGAATATCGAGCATCTCTGGTCCACTATGAATTTAAGGCCCCACTGAGCACTTTGTATGTATACAGCACACTCGACTCCAGATTCCGTTTTAGACCCATCCGTATAGATCACATGGATTGTGAAGTTTCTCGAGAAGCTCTTTGATAGTATTACAGTTAGTAGTTCCATCCGTACTAGATGTGTCAAAAATGAAATTATGTACAGCGAATTGTAAAATGGAATCTCTTCTTCTTTTGTATTGAATGAGATGACGTTGGGAAAAGCTTTAGCCAAAGTGGGAGAATTTTTGTTTTGCCACCATGGTAATATTAAGTCATATGTTGTTAAAGTTGATATCTTCCTAACTATACAGTGATTCCCATGACCTAAGGCTTTGGAGACGAACTTTTCAGCTAAAAATAATCTCCTGAGGTGCTGTGGCGTTTCTTGACCTTGGCTGCAGATTCTTCATAGATCCAATGACCTTAGGCAGGCATTGTTCAGTATATCTCTAAGCTGAGAATATCTTCTGTACGTCCATAACGGCTCGTTCCACAATATTTTGTTTTAGGCCTTGGTCGTCAAATCGTAGCAGTACAGCCAAGTGCCGTCACCTGACACGGTATCGAGAATGTCAAGCGGAAAAAAGATGATAAAGAAATGCATTGCAAAAATGCTACCAAACGGAAGGGCTTTGTGTTTCTTAAACCATGAATTAGCCATCGAACTAGTTTGGGTGCTTATTCTGCCCAACTTCTACAAGAACTCTCAGCAGAAGATCCTGCAAGCTGCAAGAACTATCTTAGAATGACAAAGCAACGTTTTCATATTATTTTAGATTGTATGACATTAAGATATGTTGCAACTGGATATTCTGTCGTTTCATTGCGATATTTATACCTTATCCCATCAAAAAGCACAATTTCATCGCTAAAGTTTGTGAAGCCATTTATGATGCGTTAAAAAGATAAATTACTTCCCACACCGATAGATGAGGGGAGTACTAGGATCGTGAAAAATTTTCGATTTTTTTTATTGAGAAAACAAAGCCGCGTTAACCTCTAAGGGTTATTAGCGGCGGATGTGATTATATATTGTGTAATACATGGATTTCACTAAGATACATCAGTAGATTATTTACATTGCATTCATATCCTAATACGTTTGTTAGAGTTCCTTCAATATTATTTTGCAGTCTTTCATTTTCAAATATCGGACACTCCACTAAAATATGTTTTACGGTAAGCACTTCTGAACACAAATCACAGGTGGGCGGTGGTTCATGGCTGAAGAGTTGCGAATGGGTGAGTTTGGTGTGTCCGAGTTGAAGCCTGGTTACTATTGTTTGTTGTCTTCTGTTGGGAGTAATGCAGCGCCAAGGCCCTATAGTTGATTTAACCTCGCGGAGTTTGGAGTTCTTACTTTGCCACATGTTATTCCACGCCTGGTATATTCTATTTCTGATGTGAGTTTTTATGTCTGATGCTGGTATTTTAATCCCTGTTAACATGTCATTGTTGCGATTTTTGCATTCTGATCTGCTTCTTCGTTGCCTTTGATGCCAACATGCGACGGAGCCCATACGAAGATAACCTGTTTTCCCTGACTGTTCAACTTATGTAACTGTTCTTTAATTATAGTTACTAGTGTATTGCCACTATAAACTCTTTGCATTTTTGTGAGTGAGCTAAGTGAATCGGATACTATTACCCAATTTCTAATAGCTGTTTCTTCAATATACTGGAGGGCTTGTAGTATGGCGTGAAGTTCTCCCGTGAAAACTGTTGCCTCATCTGGTAATCTTGTAGATATAATTGTTGTTGGTGTTACAACTGCTGTGCCTGTCTTAGAATCCATTTTAGCTGCGTCCGTGTATATTTTTTGGTGTTCTGGGTATTTTTCCATAGTGTGGTGAAATCTTTGCCTTAACAAGTCGTTGAGATACGCTTTTTGGGCGTTTTATGATGTCTACATAACGGACACAAGGAAGAGCACAATGGACTAAGAATTTTCTGATGTATACATACGAGTATTACTTTGGATCGTTTTGTATTGTGCAACGGGGAAACTATTGAATTGATTTTAAGGAAATTTTGACACAGCACTATTACGTGGCGAGAAAGTTTGTCAGTGGCGGCGCAGCAGTAATCAGAAAAACTAAAAATACAAAAACAGCTCAAATTTCGTTTTTAGGTGGTTTAAGGGTAAGATTGAAGAATCTGTGGTATTCATAACAGGCTATCCATGGCCTGTGAAAGAATGACCTAGCGGCGTAACACACTTTTTTGCAGGCGGGTGGGCGACGATTTGGTTGCAAGGGGATCTCAGGCTATAGCTTCATGCTATGGGAAACTACTCGTAATAAACTGGTATCACCGTAATGTGTGAGAAGTACTGAGTACCTCTTTTTAGCATTTTTCATGTAAAATAGAATTCACAAGAGCCAATAGCTTCACCGAAACGAAAATTAAACTAAAAACTGGCGAGCAACCTACACGTACTTGTTCAGATATGTAAATTGAACCAATAGTTGTGTCACCACTAGCTGTAGCGGTTTCAGAAGGTTAAACACAAGTTTTATCATGTCAGGAAACCATAACGATATGGCCCTCAGTCCCGGGCAGATGTTAAATCATCAGAGGGTGCTAAGAATCCCCCGGCTTGACGTGATGAAAATTACCAAACGGATAGGCACCTGGAATACCAAAACATTATTTGCAGCCGGCAAGCTGGATAATGCAATAAAGGAAATGCGAAGACTGAATGTGGATATCCTCGGAATCAGCGAGAGTAGATAGCCAGACATCGGAACATGCCACAAGCAGGGAGTTACTTTCTATTATTCTGGAAACGTGGACAAAAATCACCGGAACGGTGTGGGATTCATAGTCACCGATCAAATTAAGAGATCAGTACGAAATGTTGTTGCATGTTCGGACAGAGTTATACTTCTTCAATTAAATGCGCGGCCAATTAATATCAATATTATCCAAATATACGCCCCTACATCCGACAAACCTGATGCCGAAACTGAAAATTTCTATGAGGAGGTCCACGAAGTCTTAAACTCTCTAAAATCTAATGAGATTACTATAGTGATGGGGGACTTCAACGCGAAAGTGGGAACAGGCAGTGTGGATGGTGTCATGGGGGCATTTGGACTGGGTGTGAGAAATGACCGAGGTGACTTGCTAATTGAGTTCTGTAAACAAGAAAATCTGGTGATTAAAAACACATTTTATAAGTTACCAAACAGACGTCTGTATACGTGGCGGTCTCCACAAGATAGTCCTGACCACACAGTAAGAAATCAGATCGACTACTTCCTGATCAAAAGTAGGTATCAGAATAGTGTTACACGGGTAGCTGCTTATCCAGGGGCTGATATTGGCTCTGACCATAATCCCATAATAGCTAACTTTAAATTCAGCTGTAAACGTATCTCGAAAAGAACAAAAACTCCAAAGTATAACATTCAAAAATTACAACAACCAAACACTAGAGAAAATTTGAGAATAGAGCTGGATAGACGCTGTGGGGAGAAAGATCCAAGAAAACATGATGAACCAGATGATATTTGGAATAACATCAAAGAAAATATCCAAGTGGCCTGCGAATCAGTTCTAGGTCAGCAGGAGCGGGTCAAGGTCAGACCTTGGATGACTGACGAAATACTGGACTTAATGGAGACTCGACGATATGCAAAAATCCAACAACAACAAGATGAATATACCGAACTAAATCGAAAGGTTAAACACAAGTGTAGAGAAGCGCGAGAGAAATGGGTGATGGAAGAGTGCGAGGAGGCTGAGAGGCTACTTAATCTACATGACTCGTTCAATTTTCATAGGAAAGTTAGAGAAATTACAGGTTCCTTTAAAAGAGCGCCAATTCCAGCCTTGAGAAATGACGATGGAAAGCTTATCTTGGATCCTACGGATTTACGTAATATGTGGAAACAATATACGCAAACACTCTTCAAGGATCAACGAAATTTGAGTCAAGCCATTTCGGAAGAACTAACTGGTCCTGAGATTCTAGAAACGGAAGTTCAACAGGCCATTAAGAATATGAAGAACAGAAAAAGTCCAGGACACGACAACATCCATGCTGAAGTTTTAAAAGTGCTAGACGTCAAACATCTGACATACCTGTGTAATAGAATCTACGAGTCGGGCAAAATTCCCACAGATTGGTTAAAATCAACCTTTATAGCGCTTCCTAAAAAATCTGCTCCTAGAAATTGTGGAGACTATAGACTCATAAGTCTCATGAGTCACGCTCTTAAAGTCTTTCTTCGGATTATCCATACCCGGATATACTCAAAATGTGAAGAAATGAGCGGTGATACTCAATTTGGTTTTATCAGAGGTCTTGGTACAAGAGAGGCTTTATTTTCGATGAAGCTCCTTGTACAAAAGTGCTACGATCAACGACAAGATGTTTACATATGCTTCATTGACTACCAAAGGGCCTTTGATAGTATTAAACATGATTTTCTTTTGGAACGGTTACATGAAATAGGAATAGATTCTAAGGACATCAGAATAATACAACAACTGTATTGGAGACAAACTGCAGAGGTGAGGATTAATAACGAATTGACCACTGACACGTTTAGTATAACCAAGGGAGTTCGCCAGGGATGTATATTGTCGCCATTGCTTTTTAATATCTACGTAGAGAAGATCTTCCAACTAGCCTTGGAAGGAGAGAACAGAGGAATCAAGATTAATGGTTTTCCAATCAATAACCTAAGATACGCAGACGACACTGCCATCTTGGCTAATACTCCTGAGGATCTTCAACACCTTGTAGATAGAATCAATCTGCTGGGTAAACGCTTTGGCCTTCAAATTAATACCAAGAAAACGAAGGTTATGACAATTGCTCGCGGGAACATCAATATCACAATTAACGTCGACGGAGAACAGATAGAACAGGTAACACGTTTTAAGTACTTAGGATCCACACTGAACAGTAAATGGGACTGCGATGAAGAAGTAAGAGCACGGGTTGGATATGCGAAGACTACATTCCTCAAATTAACGAACTTTCTTCTAGCACGAAGTCTTCCGTTGGCTCTGCGGCTTCGGGTAGTAAAGTGCTATGTTTGGCCCATATTACTTTACGGAGCAGAAACGTGGTCTCTTAAAGTCCGAACATTGAACCGCATAGAAGCATTTGAAATGTGGACACTCCGGAAACTCCTCCGCATTCCCTGGACTGCACATAAAACCAATGAAGAAGTACTGAGAATCGCTGGCGTAAACAGAGAACTTCTTCATATTGTCAAACATCGGAAAATATCTTACCTTGGTCATATCCTTAGAGGTGCCAGATACTCGATACCCAAATTGATACTGCAGGGTAAGATAGAAGGCCGACGAGGTCCGGGGAGGAAACAGCACTCTTGGCTTCGAAATATAAGAGATTGGTGCGGAATAAGAGATGCCGCTACAATATTCAGACAGGCAGAAAATGGCACCCTACATATGATGTGAGAATAATACGAGGGATCGCCGACGTGCGGAATTGCACAGGGCACACGAAGAAGAAGAAACACTTTTTCAGTCTATGTATGCATGAGTGCTAATTTAATTTACTGGCGCGCCAGTTTTTACTTTACACTTTCCATGTGTAAACTTGCCTTTAGGAATGAGAAGGAGTGCATGGTTTTATTTATATTATTAATATCGTTATTCGCTAATTCCAAGTAGGTCGCTGTTGGCAGTAAGCATTAACATTTGGCAGAGTGGATCAAATAAAACATATTCCAATCAGTAATCGTAAAGAACCGGATTTATACAATAAACTACATAGATATAAATATATCGCTAATAGATCTACAAACTGTACAATAACATTCTTCAAGGTGCAGTAATAATGCTGGTTGGTGTTATTATTTTCGTTATATCATTTACCGTTATGGTATTTCAAGTATTTTGCAAGAAATAGAATCAATGTATACATATAGTTTTTTTTCAGCCAATGATATTGTATAAGTTATGTTAGAAGACCGAGAGGCATGAAGAATGGCGTTTATTTTATTTGTAATAGATGATACACATCGATCACACAGCCACACGATTTTTTTGTTTTAACCTAGAAAAAATTGTATGATTCCTATTATCTGAGGTTGTTGGATGTGATAGTTACTTCAGTGTGCTTTTAAATCACCCTGGTTTGAAATGGCATTTTTTGTAGGTCACTGAATAAAACGGTATCTATACGTCAGAAATTTCATTTTATGGAAAATTTCCTATATTTTCAAGTAGCGAACAATATACGTATCTCAACAGTTTCGGTACTATTAAGTACTTTCAGGTGTTGCTTGCTGATGTAAGCTCCGCTGAAAACAGTGATAACTTCGGCCTATTGGTCAGGATTAGCAAATTCCAAATTTTCTGGCAAGCTCCACTGATTTTAAAGGCGGAGATACACATGCCTGTAGCTGGCACACTGGCATAACAGCTCCTTGCATGTGCCACCTACTCATGTGTATACGCTAACTGGCATGCCTCTATCTGGCATGCAAATAGATAGCACATTTGATGCACGCTGAAAGAGGGGCGCGGGGGGCTGTAAAACCGGCACGTGTGAACGTACGCGACAGCTAAAGGCATGTCAGTAACTGCATTTCGCATATGGGTATCATTTTTTTTCAATGTTGTCGACACTTTTTGATAATAATTCGTCAAATTTTTCTGGACGCATTCTTAAATGGTTTCTGTAACCACCTTCACTTTCTTGTCGCATGTCTGTAAGAAGACAGCTACTTGCTCCAAAATTTTCCCTTCTACTAATCCATTTTTCACCCAAATCTGTCTTCTTCTTTTCCTTTTTTGTCTTATTAACTTAGCCACACATTTTACACCTAGATGCAATATGATAGTATTTAATTCACCTCGGATATCTTCCATTGCAGAAAAGCAAAAGCAACTGACACGCACTGTCTGTTTTGTGAACTGGCATATGTATACGTCTTGGAGAAACTAGCATGCGAGAGCGCAAATTGTATGCAAGTTTGACTTGCAGATGTATCCACAGTGTGCTAGTTACTTGCACATGCCTTTAGCTTGCATGCAAGCTACTATTCCGTTTTACAGGCATGTGTATCTCCGCCTTAACGTCTAGTTTATCGTGGAGCTTTATGTAACTTACAAAATGGAGTTCTAGTCCAACTATTCACTTATATTCACTTTTCTCAAAACAGTAAAATCCATGCATGCACTCATGTGAGAAACAGGATTTGCCCTCTTCGCATTGTGTTTTAAATCATCCAAACCTTGTTTATTCCACGCACTGACATGTTTCTTAAAAATTAGGCGGATAAAACAAAATAGTTTATTTGTTTGTAAACATATCCGCACATCCACTCGTATTTTTCATAAATATTCCGGTTGAATCAGTACCTACTAGATAACTAAGTTGAATACCCTATTATAAGTCCGGGTTTTACTTGTGAAACTATAATTAATTTGAAGACCAGTAGTAGGCCTTTTTTTAATTAAAAATGTATCTTGAAAAGTTAGAGGACCGTTTCAAAGTCTTGCATACTAACTGGTAGGTGGGTTCTTGATTTGGATGACATTCATGGAAAACTTCACATGCACCTAATTTTGTGTTCATTTCTGATCCCATATCCGACTATAATCAAAATTTCTATGCGTTCAGAATGTTTAGATTTTATTAAATGAACCATTTCTAATCTAACAATGTCAGACTTATTAACGTATGACAATAAATTACTGTCGCATTTTACAGACCTACTATCTGATCTCAGATATCTAGATTAGTGTTATTAATGTAATATACTTAATAAAGTTTTTAATTTTTTGAAACATTTTCTTGTATTTGGGTACGGATATGTTACGGCATTGAAAATAGGAAAAATATCAAATGAGCCTAATGGAAGGGTACATAGCTATTCAAAAAAATAATTGTTTTTCGTTACTCATTTTTTTTCTTAAACAAACAAAACCGAATACTATCGTATTATGGGAAATACATTATTCAAAAACTTTTATATGAAACTTTTTGTTATTTACTGAGATATATGCTATATTCCATACATAATAAGCACCTTGTAAGTAAATACATATAGTTTCTGATGACTTAGTTACATCTTTATTTATCGAAATAATAATTTAGCAATGCAAAAACGGCATCGTGCCATCGTGGTACGCAATGCAAAAGAAGAATGAACGTGTGAGTAGTACTGAGTCAATCAACTTGACTCCATTTTTTTCGTCCAGTAAAAGTTCTTGGCATTAAAGTTTGGAATGATGATGACATTAACAAAAGAAGATTAGCCTGATCTTGATAAATATTTTTCTACAATATAAAAAATTCAGGCCATTTATTTAATAGAGAGATCGGCCAACGACAGTAAAGTCTTCTTGCAAGAATTTTTACTTCACAAAATGTCACCAATAATTGCAGAATCTGGAGCTAGGTTAATCCTTCGCAGAAACCTTATTGCAAGTTTATGCGACGTGGGTGTGTCGACTATGAAATGCGTTCTTATTCTGAAGGTTTCGAGGTGTCACAATTTGAAACTGCAGTAGGTATATTAAAATTCCTATGTATGTGTATTCATACGAGGAATGATGGAAAAGTTCGCACATGCAATTTATTTCAAAACAGATTAAGAAAATGGAGTCAAGTTGATTGACTCAGTACTTCCCACACATAATGATTTCATTTTATTGTTTTCCCATTGCATGAAGCTATAGTCTGAAATCCCCTTGCAACCAAATCATCGCCCATCCTCCCGCAAAAAAACATCCAACACAAAAACTCTCGTAAATAGTTTCTTACGTCTCCCTCCTTAGAAACTAGGACGCCACCGTTTTCATTCTACATGCTTCAACTGAACGATGCAAAACGATCAGGAGCCTCTAAACCGTCTAAAGGCGAAGTATGAGCTGTTTTTATATTTTTAGTTTTTTAATTATTGTTGCGCCGTCACTGACACGATTTTTCAGACACTGGCGCGCTTCCCACTCTCACCGCGATAGTCGAAATTTCATTAAAATCAATTTAATAATTTTTGCTTTACGCAATATATGTACATAGAACGAAATTAAGCAATACTCGTATATGTATACATCACAAAACTCTAAGTTCCTTGGTTTCTGTGATAGACAAGGAAATGTTCACATGAACTTAAAAAAAAAATACGCCGGCACGTATTTCTTCCATAGCTCAATGGACAAACTATTATGAATACAACAAATCTTTCAGTTTTACAACCCCCACCCCCAACCAACCCAATTTCACCCCCACCCAAAAACAAGTAGAAAATGATCAGGAACCCCTAAAACGCCTAAAAACAAGGTTTGAGCTGTTTTTATATTTTTAGTTTTTTTATTATTGCTGCGCCGCCACTGACATGATTTTTCCAAAACATACACGTTTTTCATCCTCGCCGCGGAAGTAATACTGTGACAAAGTTTCATTAAAATCCATTCCATAACTTTTACGTTACTCAATACAGAACGATGTAAAGTAATATTCCTATGTATTTATGAGAAAATTCTAAGTCCCTTGGTTTGGGAGGATCTTTAGATCGCAAACTGTTAATGTTCAGAGGGTCAAGTCCATACTAACAGAAAGTTGAGGTCTGTGGATTCTTTTCCTACCTGTATATTCTCTTAGGCGGTTGGCTGGGGTAGACTTGATATTGCTAGATATGAGTCGTATTGGGATATTAGGTTGTTTGATCAGATCAGAACCATAAACTGAAAATAACTTGTGCTTTTCGTTTTAGCTTCTCAAATATTTTGTGGTTATTTGAGGAGTCCCTCCGACAGGTAATACACGCACTTAGAGCTTTGGTAGAGCTTGTTTCAAATTGGTTGAATAGTGCACACATAGGGAATAAAAAGCAATAAATAGAAGTCAAAAATTACTCTACATACTGCAGTGAAGATATAACAAAAGTAATGAACTAATGAAGCAATGTGTCAGGTTTGAAAAAATCGGTTTGGTGAGTGGTTGGACTATGCAGTGTTTTTCAGGACTAACATAATATCAATTTGTTCTTAACCTCCTTCCAGATACGCTCCTGATGGCGTCCATCAATAGATTTACCGTGGTGTCTGAGTTAACTTATTCTGAACAGTGTTGGAGATAATACATAAAAACTTATTTTAAATGCTCCCTTAGGAGAAATACTCCAACCAACGTTCCTATGAACTTCTATCATTTATTTCGTGCTCGATGATGCGACCAATTTACAAAAAGGTGTTTCCTCTAACAAACAGTTTCCCGCACGGCCTCACTGCTAACAATGAATCTTTTTTTCCTAGGCTCTCGTCCATTTGGGCTACACTCAAGTACCTCCCCGGCTCCACATACCTGGGGCAGTTCTGGTAGGCAACTATCCGACGGCGTTGCCTCCCATCACTCGTCGATTGGACGGCGGTGGGGGACCTCCACCACGTCTGCGCCGCCCTCCTCCCCCGCAGAACCTGCCTCCTTTGAGGGAGGTGCGTCCCGTCACGGAAGAGGAGGAGGACAACTACGCCCCGCCCTCTCAGAGCATCGCCTCCTTCGATGCCGAGGTGAACAAACTGAGCGAATCGGCGCTGGCGTCTGCCGTGCGACAGGCAGAAGATCAGGAACAACAGACGCAGAGGCCGCAGCAACAAGTGCAATTCAGACCGGAGAAGCCGATACCAGTGACCAGGTGAGAGGATTTTAGGCTACGGCCAAGCTTGCGACCGGGTCGCGGTGACAGAAACGTTGCGACCCGGTTGCTGTGTTGTACATTGTTTACACATGGCCACGCTTATAAATCTGCGACAGCGTTTTTCAACTTCAACTCAAAACCAAACTATGGATAATAATGATTTTATGTTAGCAATCATTGTCTTGATGTATTTAAGAAAAAACGAAGTGAAAAAATATTGTATCCACACGTCAGAGACACTTTGTGTTGAGTCCTTCATTACCCCTGTATGTAGCGTAGCTTGGCAGTATGACAAGACATATGGTTTTTAGATATGTACGTAGTTGGATTATACTTAAAGCACTTATTTAAACATTTATATTTTCCGCATCTTCTGTAGGATAACTCAATGTGGCAATGTCGATTTCGATGAATTTTGCTGGGAGGTCAAAAAAATTAGCCCAGCAGCTAACTATTGTCCAATGACTTAATCGTCAATTAGTCAACTTTGACTTTTTGTTTTTGTATTTCATATCTAAAAACTAAAATCATAATATTCAACACGCCCGTACCTGGGCCAGGACGAATCCTGAAAAAAGAAGTAGCACTTAGAGTTTCAGAATGTGAAGCGATATCAAAAGGAATTATTCTGAAATTCCCAAGAGAAACCGACGTTTGAAGTTTGGTTGTAAAGATAACTGAAACGTGTATGGCCCACCTTGTTTCACTGTCACCTTCAGGAACTCCTTGCAAAAACGAAGAAGGTCGGATTACGTTAACGGGTATTTTGAATTCTTTGGTCGACCGTTTACAGCAAATATCATACGTTGTATTACTTTTACGGTACGAATATGATAAAGGGGCCCAAACATTAACCATTCTGCGATCTAATTAAGGGAATTTCAACTTTTTTACTACTGAGCATAAACGTATAATTTAATCATATTATATCATAAGTCGGTGCCAGAAATCATCCCTTAAAGTTTTCGGGATTCGTCCTGGGAAACGGTGTATAATACATACTGTATTTAGATTTACAATAAATATTATAATCGCATCAAGAAATGGTTCAAAAATAAAATGTGTGAACAAATATTTGCTTATCTTTTTTGTTTTCATCTGTATTAATGGGTTTGCCCCAGTCTGGCAGTATAGTACTGGTTACTTCTATCCAAAATTTTCTGTTTATATCCCTATTCGTGTATTACTTTGTATTCCACAGCGCCGGCCGTGTTTGAATTTTATTTATAAATAATCCGGTGTAAAACATTTTCCCTCCCTTTTTCACCCCGATCGTAAAGAGACTAAAAATGTGGTTTACGTGCTTTTTCCAATATCGACAGCCGCGTTTGGAACGCAAATATGGCCACCTGCATAAGAAACTATGGAGAGCGTATTTGTCGCGGCGTTCCGAAAACGCTCATAGAGGCGTTTTCAAAACCAGTCGCTGTCGCTGGTCGCTAGCATGGCCGCCTACATAACAATCAATGGAACACATCACTGCGACCAGGTCGCAACGTTTCTGTCGCCGCGACCAGGTCGCAAGCTTGACCTTAGGCTTACTTTCCATGCTTGTAGGCAGAAGAATAATAAGAAAATATCACTATCATAGGAAACCTTCTTCATCAAATTAATACAAGGACTGCAGCCAGACAAAATGTTTTATTGCCATCAAAAGTAGGGTCACTCTAAGCTCCGCGCCCAATGTGGTCTTTCCAGCTGTGCTCTCGAATAAACGCAAGCTGACCGATTCTGGCACCCGGCGATCTCGAGAAGTAGCCGAACGCTAACAGCTGTGGTTTAAAGAGTCAGTCCACCTAACACCACCTAACACGCGACACGGTGCACGGGATACAATCGGTCGGATCTAACGGGGGTGCCTAAATAAGTAGTGTTTGTGTGTTATTGAGCGTTTTGCGCGTATTTCACAAAAAAATGCCGGCGACATGCTCTGTATATGGCCCCATGGCTTTTTATATTTGTGCCTACTTATTCCCATTGATTTTTAAAATATCTGTTTTTAATACTTTAATTTTATTATTGACATGATTCTTAAGTTTTTTAAATTCATTTTCCAAATTCGTGTTTCCCGGTTCTTTAACTTTTTGTTTATAAATTTTCACTCGGTTTTCAATCGTTTCGAGAATTTCTTGATTTATTCAGTCGTTATTTTCACGTATCTTATACGTCTTTTTGAATTCCGAATCTTTTTTACAAGAAGTGATTAAGTCAATTAGTTCCTGAAATGATTGATCTTCTGTAGTTTGAATATTCTTTTCAAATTTTGAGATGAATTTTTTATGATCTATTCTGTTTACTTCTTTTCTAAATTTTGTCACAAGTACTTTTATGTTTACACCTAAGGTTATTGACAACAAATTATGAATGATCAGACTGTTACTGTTACTTACTACTTGAATCGTACATTTCAAATTACTACATCTATCTGACAAAACATGATTTATAATAGTCCTTGAGCTATTTGCCACCCCAGTAGCTGCATCTGCAGTTATTGTGTTGAATGGTTTATTGAATAATAAATTATATTCTATCTGTACTATAGAATTGATTTCTATTGAACCCCGTATAAGTAAAGTGAACGTCGACCGTTGACGTCGACCATATCGCACAGTCGGATTCCCTGTAAGAAAACGAGATCGCACGAAGGGAACCCCTCTCAAATCGAGGCGGCTCGCATTTGTGAGACTCACATCAAAGTCGGCACGGCGAGTGACCCTACTTGTCTTTGTTAATGTACGGTGCCATCAATAAGACATGATATTGTCCAAAGTAGAGAAGGATCAGACCCGGCTCGTTTGAATGACCCGGATCGTTAAGACCCGTTCAAATGAACGAGCCTGGAACGAGAGCCTCTGCGCTGTCAAGCGATTCCAGTCCCGACGCGATTAGTTTAGCTACTCAATCACACCGGTTTCTAGTCGGGTCGCAGTTCATCTACTTAAATTTCTAAGACGGCCAGTGGCGTATATAGAAATCGATTTCGGGGGGGGGGGGATCGGAAAAATTAAAGTTTATTTCATTCGGGGGGGGGGGGGGGGAATCGGAAAAATTAAAGTTTATTTCATTCGTTATAATACTGGCGTATTACAATCCTAACCTAAATACAAAACAACAATGTACTAATATTAACGAAAATAATTATATATGTATAACACATACGAGGGGGGACCCAAAAAAAACGGGAATTTAGTCATAACTTCTTTATTTCTCAAAATTTTTACACCAAATTTTGGTCGCCTTCAAAGTATTCTCCCTTGCTAACAACTCATTTCTCCAAACGACCCTTCCACTGTTCAAAACATTTTTTAAATTCACTTTCCGGGATGCTCTTCAGACCTTCCAGCGATTTTTGTTTTACCTCCTCCACAGTGGCAAAACGCTTCCCTTTCATGTCCCTTTTTAGTCTGGGGAACAAAAAGAAATCACAGGGGGCTAAATCCGGTGAATAGGGTGGGTGGACAATCGGGGTCATGCCATTTTTTGTCAAAAACTGCCTTATGGAGAGGGCGGTGTGGGCTGGCGCATTGTCATGATGGAAGAACCAATCGCCTGTCCTCCAAAGATCTGCCCTTTTCTTCCTGATTTTCTCCCTCAATCTTTTTAAAACGTCCAAATAGAACTGCTGGTTGACAGTTTGACCCGAAGGAACAAACTCCGCGTGCACAACACCTCTGCAATCGAAAAAGCAAATCAGGAGTGTCTTGATGTTTGATTTCACTTGGCGAGCTTTTTTAGGACGAGGAGAGCCAGGTGCCATCCATTGGCTTGATTGCTGTTTTGTTTCGGGGTCGTACCCATAGCACCACGATTCATCACCAGTAATTACTTTGGAAAAAAATTCCGGGTCTTCTTTGAGCTGATCTTGAAGCTCAAGACATGCTCGAAGTCGGCGCTCCCTTTGTTTGCCTGTGAGAAGACGAGGGACAAATTTTGCTGCAACTCACCTCATGTGCAGATCTTCGGATAAAATCCTCTGAACTGAACTCCATGATATTCCAGACATCTTACAGAGTTGATCTATCGTTCGGCGACGGTCTTCACGAACTAAAGCATTGATTTTCTTGACGTTTTCGTCAGTTCTTGATGTTGAGGGGCGTCCTGAACGATGTTGGTCTTCAATTGACATTTCTTTATTCTTAAAACGTGAAAACCATTCGTATACTCTGGTTTTACTCAGGGCAGCATCCCCGTAAGCCTTTTCAACCATTACAACAGTTTCCGCGGCCGACTTTCCCAACAGGAAACAAAATTTCACAGCCGCGCGCTGCTCTTGACAATTGGCCATCACGTTTTCGGCAATGCACTCACAGCGACAAAACCTCGCACACAGGCTCAGGAGACGTGTCGCTAACGGATGCCGCGTCGAAAGATAAGTTCCCTCACTCCCCTTCCCCACCGCAGCCCCATTCCCGTTTTTTTTGGGTCCCCCCTCGTATGCATATTAGAAATGTGAATTTCTATTTTTATAGATAATAATTCTAAATTGAAGCAAAGAAACTAAGGTGTACTTCCTAATCAGACATCTATGATCGTTAAATTTGCCCTATTTGCTTTATTATTAGCTTAGATTTTGATGTCGCTGCTAATTTTATTCGGTACTATATTTTTTGACATTACTTTAGCCTCTTCCCAGAAGTCAAAACTGAACGCGTGGCTGGTTTCGGGGGGGGGGGGCTTATATACGCCACTGAAGACGGCCCTATAGATGGTACACATATACACTTATATACTATTATACAGCCCTCGCGTCGGTCGGCCCGTCTCAATTTTGTTCGCGAATCGCGGGTCATAAGACCCTGTACAGCCCGTTCACACGATGCGGTCAAATCACCGTTTCGGTAATTTTTTACACGGTAAGCCTACGAAACGTCTACGGCAATTTCGTCGCTTCGGTCGCGCGTAGTCTCCGAAAACCGAATAATTGATCCGGGAATAAAACATAATCGGTGGTAAGCACCCAAATGAGACCTTTGACTTAAAATAAGGTGAATTCAAAGTTTTTTGTTAAGTAATCTATGCCTCCTTCAACGATACCAATACAAAATTATTGACGTATTTACGTCCATTCGCAAGAATACTATTCAAAAATGAACCGAAAACCCGGGATCGGCTGAAAATCTGTTTACAAGCGTTTTTTGTGTGAACATATCATTCGGTTTGCGCCGATTCGTTAAAATTACCAAAACGGTGATTTGACCGCATCGTGTGAACGCGCTATTAGGATCACGAGACATGATAGATCAGGTCAGGGGTCTTTGGTAATATTCGGTCATTATGTACGAATCATTCGTTCTCCATCCTCACCACGGTAATAATACTGTGTCAAAATTTCATTAAAACCAATTCAATATTTTCCATATTACACAATACACGATTTAACGATTTAAGCTAAAGCAATATTCGTATGTATACATCAGAAAATTCTAAGTTCCTTGGTTCCAGATCAATGGATAGTCTATTATGAATACGACAAATTTTTCAGTTTTTCAACCCTTGTCCATCCGACCACACCAATGTCACCCGTACCCACAAAAAAGTATAAAACGATCAGGAACTCCGAATACGCCTAAAAACGAAGTTTGACCTGTTTTTATGTTTTTAGTTTTTTTATTATTTTAGCGCCGCCACTGACACGATTTCTAAGAACCATACGCGTCTTCCATTCTCGTTAAGGTAATAGTACTGAGTCGAAGTTTCATAAAAATCAATTTAATAGTTTTCACGTTATACAATGCAGAACTATCTGAACTATCGGTGTGGGAAGTAATAACGCGTAAATATTTGAAACATAAGAGACAACCCACTTTTGGTTTATGAAATGCATACGTCTTTATTTAGCATTGGCAAACTTGTCAATTATTTTGTTATTAAAATTAAAATAATCTACTTTCATTCGTGACATTTCGTTAGAAAATCGCAACCCTTTTGAAGTCGAAATACATATTTCTGCTTCTACTGTTGTCATTAAAATAGTTATAATTAACAACAGTTTCTTTGACGACTCTCCTAAATTGTTGAACGAAAGCATATCGTCTGTTTGGAAAAAGACTGTTTCATCTTAAAAAATGTAAATTTTCAGGAGAGCTCGTTAAAATTTTATGAAACTGACACAGCAATTATTTTCCATTCAACAATTAGTAAAAGGTTTAATTATGAGTTAATGAGTATATTGACACTTGCCCAGAGTATTTTGTGTCTTTGGAATGAGTCCATATTTTATTTTTTATAATTTTTTTTTTGAGTTGTGACAGTCTTTATCATATTTTTTTTATTCTGAGCTGTACTATTTCAGACTATGACACTTCTGCACCAAACCACTGCGACGTAAAGTATGTTATTTTGTTTTGTGATGGTCTTTTCGCAAAAAACGCGTGCCTTTCTGTTAGACGGTAGTAGTACAACTCGATATTGCCTTTGAAAAAAGATCAGCGAAAATGCCAGCATTTACCATTTTTTTAATGTCTCTCGCCTGGAGACGGATTCGATGGATTGAATCAATTGTCATATCCGATATAGGTTTTTCGTCATTACTGCAGTATTGCGGCTAATAGTAATCTAATTATTTCATACATTTGCTTTCGGTGAAAAACTATTAGCTATTAATTTCTATTACAGATACCTGAGATAACTTTGGAACCTACCAATAACTTGATTGTAATGAAAATTCGAGATAGCAGGATTGTTACATTTGATAAAACTGTACAATACATCTTTCCTTCCATATTACAGAGACCAAATTAGAGAAAAACCATCTCCCCTAGACCTTCCAGTGTTCAGACCACAACAAAGACCCATTCCGATCCAAAGACAGGAGCAGCAACAGAGGCCCATTGCAAGGCCACCTCCACCACCAAGGCCTATCCGACCTATTGTAAGGCAAGAAATCGATGATGAAGAAGAGAACATCCCTAGACAACATACTAGGCAACAGGTAACTTTATTTATGTGTGATTATTTACTTATGTAAGTTGATCATTTCTGAAACTAAGAGTGAATTTTTAGTACCGGATCGGTCGATAACTCCACTACTGCAAAAGATAGCAAAAATTGTAGTTATCTCATAACGTGGTGATAAAAAAATACATTTTTTAAATGAGACTGAGATTATTCTATATTTAGGTTTGACTAATGATACTTGTTCTTACAATATTAGGTAATGAAACATTATACAGGGTATTTCGATAACCATTTTTATATCCAAATCGCTCAAATCAACGTACCTACCTACTGTATATTGAAAATTAATCAAAAGTATATTTTTTTACATGGCAAGATAAAAAATATCCTCTAGTTTTAACGGTAGCTATAGAAAAAGTCGACGATGCATATTCATATACAGAGTGAGGTAGAATGCAAAATCTCGATTTTCTAATTTTTAAAAAATATCACCACCCATATTTTGTTTTACCAAAAAATTGCATTTAATATGCTCTTTCACATTTGTATTAGAGCGCCAGAAAGCTCCTTCTTCGAGTCCTACCCGGAGACCAGAGTTGGTTACAAAAACCAATAAAAACTCATGTTAGTGGAATAGGAATCTGGAAACTCAAAGGAGGAATATCCGCAGACTATAGGTATAACAAGTGTAAACATAGGGGAAACTGAAAAGCAGTGAGAGAGGCCAAGAGAAGCTCATGGAGAAACTTAACTTCCGTCAGGACTTCGAAAAAAAAACTCAGGTAGCAACACTTACAAAAAAGTCTCACAATGATACCAACCGTGAAAATGGAGGGCCACCCCATAGTCGGATCACCTTCCGTCAAGCTTTTGGGGATCTACATCAACAATAACATGTCCTGGCACGACCACGTCGTCAGTATTGCTGAAATGTCATCCCAGAAGCTTGGAGTTTTGTTCCGCTGTAGGAAGTTGTATAGGTGGTTGTATACACCAGAGCAAACTGCTGCTGCTCTAAAAGGCACAGATCCGACCATCGCTGGAGTATTGCTCCCATGTGTGGGGATTGGCTCCGAAACACTCTCTAAAGCTTCTGGACACTATCCAGAAAAGAGCAATTAGATTAATCGATATGCCTAACCTCACAAAGGACCCCCACAGCCTGGAACATCGAAGTAGGGTGGCTGACCTATCCCTGTTTTACAGATTCTATCACGGAAGATGTTCGAGTGAGCTCTCCCAGATAATAACACCAAAGGCCGTCCGAACCAGGAACACTAGAGAAGCTTAGCGAGCTCATCCTTACCAGGTCGAGGTCCTTACTCCCCGAACCAGTCTCCTCCAGCATTCCTTCTTTTGGAGAACTTCGACGCTGTGGAATCAGCTGCCGGGGGAATTGTTTCCCGACGGCTACAACCTGCAGCGTTTCAAATCTAACGTGAACCGACATTTATCCTCTCGCAAGCGGTTCTACAGCGCCATAGGCTTTCAGCCTTTGCGGGAGGCTGACCATAAAAAAAAGAATGCATCTTTGACTGTGCAAAGCTCCAGAGAGTCATGGCCCATAATCCTGGCTCGCACACCGGAGGTGCAGAACACACACTAGCAATCTTGCTCAGTGCGTACTTTCCGGGCTCTGCAGAGATTTAAAATGCTGACACACGAGTAAAATGTGTGGAACGGGAAACCTTCCGAGCACGAGCTTCTCGAGAGGGTTTGCGCTAAATCGCTATTTACATATGGAGCTGTGATATGGGCTCTCAAATCCTTTGAACCATTTAAGGCACCTGAGGCTGATGGAATTTTTCCGGACATGCTCCAGCGAAGCGCCGATATAATCGCTCCAAAGCTTGTGCGTCTTTTCAGATTAAGCCTGGCCACAGGGGGGTCATTCCTGCGCTATGGAAGATCTACAAGGTGGTGTTCATTCCTAAACCCGGAAGACCATGTTATGATGATGCAAGGCTTAACGTAGAATAAACCTTATGCCGTTCCTTCTCAAGACTATGGAGACGGTGATAGACACATAAGGAGTACGGCTGTAGACAACAAACCCAAATCCAAACCCCAGTTGGGTGTCAAATGAACACCAGAAGCGCTGGGACAGAGTGGTGGAAATGGTTCAGTCTAAGAGGACGGGGACCCTCGCGTTCTAATACCGCAGATGCTCTCAGATTGAGCAGAAAATAACTACGAAAGGTGGTTGGATTTATAAGTGGCCATTGGGCGTTCAGCGCACACCTGCAAAAGCTGAGGATTTAAGCATGTTATCTTCCACTGTCCTGTCTTGAGTGAAAGCAGGAACTCATCCCGTATCTGAATGTAGGCCAGAAGGGCCTATCCTCTGCAGTAGTGGAATTATCAACAAATCCAGTAGGTACTAAAAACACACCCTGTATAACTACTCTACGGGATAGTAGCAGTTATGTAATATACAATGTGTTCCACCATCACGTTGACAAACTTTGAGGTATGAAAATATAATTAAAGTTATCGAGAAAAAATGCGAAAAAAGGGGTCAACCTTTTAATTAATTTTTTATTACATTTTCAATTTCTGTATCACGACTCCATGGGTTCGCGCAGTTGTAGCGCCATATCTTGATTATTTATCGAGCGATTCACAAGTTTTTGGACCCATTTTATAGGAGAATGACTGGGCATATCAACTAAGGCAAAAAAAGATAATACCTGATAATTTCTAAGGCTAAAAAATTCACCAAACTGAAAAAAAATGTTTTTGAAATGCACTTATTTGGGTTACTTACAAATAATTTGAAGAAAAGCCGTATTAGTGCCTATTTATTAAGACATTGTAATGTTTAGCAGGATGTTTCCCGTCTAACTACATGCAATTCGTGTATGTAGCACGAACATTTTCGACAGAATAAGCCTTTTTGTATTATGACTTCTGTATCACAGCGCCATGTGTTCACGCAGTTGTAACGCCATATCTTGATTATTTATCGAGCGATTCACAAGTTTTTGGACCCATTTTATAGGGGAATGACTGGGCATATCAACTAAGGCAAAAAAATATCCGACAATTTCTATGGCAAAAAATTCCACTAAACTTAAAAAAATTTTGTAATGCATTTGTTTCGTTTACTTGCAAATATTTTGGAAAAAAAGCCATATTAGTGCCTATTTATAAACACAGTTTAATGTTTATCAGGATGTTTCCTGTCTAACGACACGCAATTTGTTTATGTAGCGCTCAAAATAATCGACGAAATACGTTTTTTATTACGACCAATTTTGAAATAAACAAGAATTTGGTATGCACATTGTCTTTATTGGATTTCGGTACAGATTATTACTTAAATGTAATTTACATGAACAAATGTGATTATGTAGTATTTAAATTAGTCAGCGAAATTTTCAAAATGTCCGCCATTTTTATTTAGGCACGCTTGACTTCTGAAACTAACGCTCTGTCTTACTCGACGCTAAGCTACGCTCCAGTTTGTTTTCTTTGATTTCCAAGTGATTCCAAAATATCTCATTTCAATTAGTTGCCTTTCAGTCATTTGGCTGAATACTAAATAAATAATACTAAAAATTAAAATAATAAAATTTGTTCATGTAAATTGCATTTAAGTAATAATCTGTACCGATGTCCAATAAAGACAATGTGCATACCAAATTCTCGTTTATTTCAAAATTAGTCGTAATGAAAAAGCCTATTTCGTCGATGATTTTAGTGCTACATAAACAAATTGCGTGTCGTTAAACAGGAAACATCCTGATAAACATTAATCTGTGTTTATAAATAGGCACTAATATGGCTTTTTTCAAAATTATTTGCAAGTAACCGAAACAAGTGCATTACAAATTTTTGGTGGATTTTTTAGCCTTAGAATAATCAAGATATGGCGTTACAACTACCTGAACACATGGCGCTGTGATACAGAAGTCATAATACAAAAAGGCCTAATCTGTCGAAAATTTTAGTGCTACATACACGAATTACATGTGGTAAGACAGAAAACATCCTGCTAAACATTAAAATGTCTTAATAAATAGGCACTAATACGGCTTTTTTTCAAATTATTTGTAAGTAACCCAAATAAGTGCATTTCAAAAAAAAATTTTTTCAGTTTGGTGAATTTTTTAGCCTTAGAAATTGTCAGGTATTATCTTTTTTTGCTTTAGTTGATATGCCCAGTCATTCTCCTATAAAATGAGTCCAAAATGTCGTGAATCGGTCGATAAATAATCAAGCTATGGCGCTACAACTGCGCGAACCCATGGAGTCGTGATACAGATATTGAAAATGTAATAAAAAATTAATTAAAAGGTTGACCCCTTTTTTTCGCATTATTTCTCGATAAACAGACGGTATTAAAGTCCACGCCTTCTATTTCTAGCCTCGGCAACAAGCTCCGCCCCAACAGGTGTATCGTCCCGCCCACCACAACCACAAAGGTGGACCGAGGACGGCCGAAGATAACGAGTCCCAGAAACAGAGGAAGCCTGTAGTGCAAATTCTCAAAAAGTACAGAACAGACAATCCAGATGGCAGCATCACTTGGGGATTCGAGAATGAGGATGGCACATTCAAGGAGGAAACGCTCGGCACTGACTGTACCATCAAGGGAAAATATGGATATGTTGATCCTGAGGGAGTCAGAAGGTATGTGTTTTTTTTGGTAGTGCCAAATCTAAATCCTGATAGATAAATTTTAGCAAACTTGTCGGGAAATGAACTGCGTTTTCTGAGAAAATGTCTAGAAAAACATATTTATATCTACAGGGTGTAACTAAATAAGTGTAAAAGACTTAAGGGGTGATTCCTCATCGAAAAAAAAATTGGATCTTTCATATAAAGAAACTTCATTGCAGCATCGCTTTAAGGGGGTACATAAAATGTGTTTAACAATGTTTTTCACAAGCACTAAAAAAGTTACAATATTGAAATTAACCCGACATTTTTTACTACCAAAAGACACTTAGCCAGTAATTTATTTGGTTTACCCCTTGGTTGTGAGGGGTGGAAAACGCAACCCCTGAAATGTATTTCCAATGCAACTTTTTGTCTTATCAGGTATCTATGTACCATTTAAAATTTATTTCCGATAGCCTGTTTCATTCTAAACAAAAAATGCCTCTTGATTTTTTTGCCCAAAATAAACCAATTCGCAGCATAAAAGAATTTTAAGAACAAGTACATATCACCATGAAAAAAATAATGTTTTGAAGGGAACCGGTTTATTTTGGGGACAAATTCAAGAGGCATTTTTTGTTTAGAATGAAACAGTAGGCTATCGGAAGTAAATTTTTAAATGGTAAACAAATAAGTTGCATTAGAAATAAATTTTAGGGGTTGCGTTTTTCACCCCTTACAAACGCATGGGGTAAACCAAATAAATTATTGGCTAAGTGTCGTTTTGGTAGTAGAAAGTGTCAGCTTAATTTCAATATTGTAACTTTTTTATTGCTTGTGAAAAAAATTCATTGTAAGACATTGTCATTGTATGTTGCGCCCCATCGAGTGGCGATGGCTTGTTGATTAGGAATTCTATCGGTTCATTTCTATGGCACCCACTTCAAAGTGCCTACGCTAAATGACCCATATTTTTAAGTCTGTATTCGGTGTTTTAAAAGATCAGGCGACAGAGAAATTTTTTTCCAGCCAAAATGAGGTATTATTTCACAATTTTTGGGTTACGTGCAGTTGTATATTATTTCAGTAACTGTTAAGCTTTTCATTAAAAAAAAAAAAAATCAAATTCTATTCATAATTTACATTGTACAAACACACTTGTATTCTGACAGGTTAAAAAATCAAAACTACATGATTGACATGGAAACTTAGATGCCGGGTATCATATCGATTATTCCTGTATTTTACAGAACCTCAGATAGCAACGTTTAGAGACGTGACTAACCCTTAACAGGTTCGATAAAACCATCGGCTCTCTCTTCGAAATAAAATAAAAAATAAGTAAACTTTGGGAAAATGTTATAAAATGGCTATTTGATAATTAAAATTACACAGTTGCTAAACGTCCCTCTCTATCAACGTTGTTCACCTTTATGGGGTATCTTATGGAAATTGTATACAGCATACTGGCCTATAAGTAACTTTTTCATGAGAATCTGTTAGACGTTGCTGTCTAGTCCAAAACTTATCTTGATGTTATTCAAATGAGAAAAAAAAACAGGTGGCGACGTCATTGATACAGGACCGATATAGATAATATTAAATTGTTCACACACCACCTATAGCCTATCTATAGTTGTAAACCTCAAAAAGCACGACGTTTACATCAATCTTCCACTTTGATTTTGACTCGTTGACTCAGAAATACTCGAGTAATAATTCGCTCTGAAATACTGTAGCGAAATACTCGTTAAAAATGATAAATACTCCTTAATGAAAATATGATGTGCCACAAATGTGACAACAAAATTGTCGACTAAAAAGTTATTAACGATAACGTCAGAGGTTGTCTTGCGCCATTTCCACTCATTCAAAATACATTTTGTGGTGTAATATATCCTAAAATAACCCTTAAATTTTCTCAAAAAAATGTTACCACTTCTTTCACAGGGAATTTGAATATGAAGCCGGCAACAAATGCGACCCCAATCGCCGAGACATCGACGAAGACGATGAAGACTTACCTCCTCCACCTCCCCCACAACATAAGAAACCTCACAACATTGGAAAACAGCAAGTTCAGTTCAGGCCGCAACAACTAGCGCAACCACAATACTAGATTTAACTGATTATTGTAGCTTGTATAGTTCAGGACATCACCACATACACGCAATATTGATGGTGTAAGGTTGGTTGGATATACTCAATGATAACTTATTCATCCAGTTTCTGTAATCAACGATGTCTGAGATCAAGAAACTGCTGCCAAAAACTTCGCTAAACTCATATTAGGTATCGTAGAAGTCAGATATATAGAGTTGTTTACATTTTTTTCAGGTCTCAATCAGTGTCGAGACTTCTATAGTGCAGTTATGTAATTATGTAGACCTGAGTAACGATAAAACCGTAGTTATCTATACAAAATATATATTATAATAATTCAAGTCGTAGGATATCAAAATAATCGAAAATACCAATTTGCAATAGATATAAACAAAATAAATCGATCTATTTATTGTATAATATCTCATTATAGACAGACATATACAATTTTGACTATACTAATGGTCGTATAACAGCACAGCAAAAAAAGCCGAAAGGGATAAGGGTCATTCGACCAGTCCGGTGTCTTGTGAAGGATTAAGGGGTCCTTTGTAGTGTCGGCACTCGATAGGAGCACAAAAAATGTAAACAGCTCTTATATTTCTGACCTGTACAATACGACTATGCACTAAATTTACAGAAATCTTAGTAGCTTGACAACCGCGCTTCACAGCGTATGAGAATGGAGGTTTTGAAAGGCCTAAAAGACAGATGGCATTAAAAACAGCAGTGAATAAAGCCCATGATTGCACCAATAATGAAGCACTTGATCAATTTTTAGTCACGAATAATAATGTTCAAATCTTATCTATTGAGTAACATACTAAATAAAAAGTAAGGACCTCAATCAATCCACTGAGGCCATATTTCATTTCTGAACAGGATTTTTTCAATCTAATATCGAAGCATATCCCATTAGTAGCTATTCTCAAGCAACTGAGATCTTCATGAATATTGGACATGAAATAATATGTACAAGAGCGCACAGAATTCAGATTCCAATACTATACAATGTATTAGAACTAGCACTGTTATTGTTAATAGCATCCTAAATCTTTGCCACACTTTCTTTCATTTCATTTATTTGTACTGTGTAATACAAATATTGCCGCTTTGTGGGAGGTATTGGCATTGAAGTATACAGATGACATTTTTGCTTCCACATTGAGATGTCTTTCCATACTGCACCACAGCAGTAGCAGTAACTCTAAATGCCTTAAAAAGTGCAGTGACTTGATGTTTCTTCAAATATTGTACAGCTGGTATATGTCTGACACACACACTTTTTTTAATTAGTTTATATTTATTTTTTCAGTCAATTGTTTGAGAGTTGGTGAGAGATATGCATAAAGTGAATGTACAATGTTTAGGTGTTTTCCAATGTTAATGAAATAAAAAACATTGTAATATAGTTTTGTACTGTTGTAATAAATATACAATTTTAGATCGTCTTTTCATTACACATGCAACGAGAATGAAGAGAAATCATAGAAAAATATTATCTCCTTGTAATACAAAAGAAAAATTTGTATTCAGTGCAGCATAATAAATATCACAAGAACAAAATAGAAACCATAATGGATTCTAGGCAAAATATTTAATAACCTTTGAGAATTATCTACACTTGTACTACTGAAATGTGTAACCTCCTTTCTGTTGGTCTCCAAGCTGTGATGGATCTTCCATTGGGGGTAACTGTGGTTGAAACTGCTCAGCAGATAATCTTGTGAACAGGATACCTACACCTTCTATCAAAGCTAATAGAACTCCACCTAAAACAAAGATAAGATTTTTATAGTAGCAACAACATTTAGAACAAAAGTTATTTCATGGAAATATCTTTTGGGTGGCTAGAGTGGTCAAGTACAATCATGTACAATAAAATTTTAATATTGTTGTAGACTGAGAGCGCATATCAAAATAGTAGCATAATACCAGGTGTCCCAGAATTTCCTTGACACCTGATATTTTTTTTTATAACGAAAAACGGTTCAAACAAGAACTAAGTATGTAATTCTGAAGGTACTATAGGATCATACCATGTGTTCAAACATTTTTTTTCGTACATCACCCCAAAAACTCACCCCCAACTTTTGTTTTCAAATAGCATCCCATAGGTTTTTCTACATAAATGATCCATATTCTATGTATTTAAACTCTTGTGGTGCCTTCAACTTAATTTTTCATAAAATCATAAGACTCATAAACAATATAAACTTGCAAAAAAAAGATAAAAAAGAAAGCCTATCATACAATGCTTTTGAAATAATGTTTTTTATCCTTTTCTATTATGAAATCGTCAATCTTTGACATGCATGAATGGAAATTGCCAGAAATGGTGACTTCTCGGTTGTGAATGTGAAAACTGTCAAAACTGAAACACCCAGTATGACATATTCTGTAGGTGAGGGTGATCTCTATTATTATTATTATATTTAATGTAGAAACTAAGAGCTATTGTGTTCCTCTGGGACTCCAGAGCTGCTTAAAAGGCCTTGGACTCCTGGAGAAGATTATATCAAAACTTGTATGGGACTGTTTCAACACTCGTAGCTTACTAGCTTTACACAACGCTGTAAATCTCTGTTGGGTACCAGGTCACAAAGGTATTGGTGGCAATGAGTGTACAGTTGAAAATACATAATGATTACTTGAAAATAACATAATGATTACATATTTGTTGTTACTTTGATAAAAAATATTCCAATATTAACTCTCTATCTATCTAATTGGAATTAAAATTTCCCAGTGAGATCAATTTATTTTAAAATTTCTAAGGCTCATTTGCTAATTGTATTTCAACTCCAGCTTTTCAAATATTGTTTATTTTTAGACTTTGGGGCATTTTTGAACCACCAGAAATAAAGAATTTTGTGGCTATCATTATTTTGAGCATGCACTATGGACAAAGTGTTAATTGTAAAACAACCAGCAATATTGCTGCCTCAGGTGGCTAGCCTTTAGTTTTGAGGAAAGACCAATGAAATTTAAGCTACAAATAGCCAAAAGTCGCTAATTGACTATGTGTTTTGTGCCACCAAAAGTTGCCAATTGCCCAACTAGGATTTTTGGACACTAACTTGGTTTTGAATTTGCCACTTTGACGGAAAATCTCCAAATGAGGTAACTCTGTATCTGATGCATTTATATTGACATTCTAGATCCCAGCTTACCAATCATACATAGTGTATGTTGAAACCAATGTTGAAACCTAGTTTTTTGGCTACTCCATTATGTAAAATTTCATACCTATGAAAGCACTTCCTGCCATTGCTGGTAGCCCATTTCTAGCTGCTAGGATACCTCCTGTTGCTGCTCCACTGATAATTGAATTCCAAGGGTCTTCCTTCTTCCTAATATGAATCAGTGCACAGTCAATAGTTGAGAACATACCACCCCATACAGCAAAGTTGCCTGCTATGATTGGAGAACGTTGTTTTATGGCTGCCAAACTTCCAGTCTGAAACATTTAATTTCTCTTAAAAATAAATTCATCTGAAGACACTGAAAACCAAGAAACTAGTAATTTAAAAACCTATAAACTGCTTAACTATGCAGTGAGCTGCCATTTGGCCCTGGCTACTCACTACACATATACAATTAGTTTGCTGAGAGAGCTCCTGGCCACCCTTAGATTTGATAACATGTGCTTAGAAGTATTTTGATTGCAGATTTTGAATAACAGTTGTATGTTTCGTTTTTTGGATGTTTCACAAAGTATAGAACCAGGAAAATCCAAGTCAGAAATTTCCAGTCAATTTGTAACTATTCTGCATAAGTGTCATCGTAACCTTTATGTTTTAAGCCTTGGTATGACGCTTTTGAGGCAATAATTCTTGGACTGAAGCATGCTAAAGTAGGAGTCATGTAATGCCATTTTAATTTTGTGAAGGTGACTTGGAGAGGCAACTTAGTTGATAAGTTCCATTAGAACATATTTCCACAACACCTATGTAGACATAACTGTGTCGTATTAAACCTTATCTTAACGTGATGTAACAAACTTACCAGTCTCTTACTCATTCCTGAAGGTGCGTTTCTGAAGCCTTTTATGCTTTGAAATACACCGCCTCCTATTAAGCCCATAGTGAAGGCGCCTCCACAATCATCTACGATTCTCCAGGGACACGGTTCTCTTGTGTATTCTTCCATTTTTTTGGTTTTTGTTTGATAATTTTTTGGATGATCTAACCTAACATGTCACTTTCGGTGTCCAAAAGAAATGTCACATGCGGTCACAGGTCACCCAGTCATAGCACAGAACACAGCGTGCAGAAAATCCGAAAAGGTAACGGTGACAGGTTGGTTTTATAAAGCTGCGTATACACTTAAGCGATATAGGGCAATTTTTTGTTGTCATTCCTTTATCTATATTTTTTTATAGTCATATATCATGGCCATGCATAGACAGATATTTCGTCGGCACCGGAGTTATCAGTTATAAGTAAATCAAACATGTTTTGTTAGGATGCTGATGACCCAGTATCTAAAACAAATGCTGTGGCGACCAAGAAAAGAAGGTTCCTATCGCAATCCGTGTTTCTTTTTAAATGTTTTCGTTCTCAAAAATAATTTTTTTGATTTTTTTACTTGTACTTCCTAGTAAATGAAGTTATTTGATCATATTTTCAGTGTTCAGGTTCTAAGATTCCGATAATTATTAATTCGTAAATATAAATCCATCATGAGTTCCTACGTGGTTCCTAAACATACCGCCCTGCAAGTTTTCAAAATAATAAATGGAGAATGTACTTCTATACGAAAAGGAGATACAAGTGCATATAACAGAAAATTGCGACAGATCATTAGAAGATAATGAGAGTTGGGCGGGACTTTACTGTCTTTCAATGGTTTCTTGGCAATACACAAACGCATTCCAGTTTAGAACACCTAATATGTTTTGTATCGGCAATATATAATATGTTTTTGGGGATCAGTCCCGAACGGCTTCGGGACCGGCTCGGATAAAGTCGCATCCGCGCAATATGATTAAGGGCTTTCGTGCTATCTAAATCTGGTATGTAATCTGATTTAGGTTACATCACAGACTGCCCGTAATTATATTGCGCAGGCTCCTTTATCCGAACCAGTCCGGGAAGTGATTCGCGAAAACATCTATAAACGACTGCTAAAATTTGCCTACCAGTAGCATTTTAGTCAAATAGCTATATTGTTTGGCAAGGGAAAGATGCGAGACATAAGAAAGCGGGGAAAAATAAGGCTGTTGTTAGATGTTCCGCTTGAAATATGTTTCACGATCTGCTATTTTCAGTATTTTCCTATAATGTTACTGAACGATAGGACGATGATAAAAATGCTCTACATCACATACTTAATCTGCTACTTCCGGTCTTCCGGCAACGCTGTAGGCTGTCGCCTCATCCGTCTCTCGCATTTTTTTGCCCGGTCGAATAATACAGGCCCACCATTCGCAACGTCTGTATTAGCCCTTATATCCACTTTCTCTCTATGCCACATTTCTGTGCCACATCTACAATCTCGACGTCATAATTGTCACTGCAGTTGTCAAATGTCAAGCAGTTTGTTTTGGTTATGTACTTTTTCAGCAATGTTATTTGGACGATTTTCTTAAACTTTTGACTATATTTGCAGAAAAAGTACAAAAAAGCAAGATGAGTCGAAGAAGACCTCATGAGGATGATGATGGCTATGGTAATTATTTCTTAGGAATCGCTTATTTGACCTATTTTTATAAATTTTCACATATTTTCTTCCAGAGAGGGCCTACAGAAAACGACGCAGGGTATCAGAAAATCAAGAAATCGAGGATCGCCTCGAATCCTTGATTCTCAGAGTTGGAGAAAAAAGCACATCTTCTTTAGAAAGTAACCTGGAAGGCTTAGCAAGTGTGCTAGAGGCAGATTTGTCAACATTTAGAGCTAAGATATTGCGGATCTTAACTGATTGTGCAATTCGAATGCCTGAGAAATGTACGATATACACAACGCTAGTAGGTTTGCTTAATGCGAAAAACTTCAACTTTGGAGGAGAATTTGTTGAATACATGGTAAAAACATTCAAGGAGTCACTAAAAAATTGCAAGTGGGATGCTGCAAGATATGCTTTACGATTTCTTGCTGATTTAGTAAACTGCCACGTAATTTCAACAGTGTCTTTACTACAGCTTCTTGATAATATGATGGATACTGCAAATGAGGATAATGTCCCACAAGTGCGTAGAGATTGGTATGTTTTTGCTATTCTTAGCACTTTACCATGGGTTGGAAGAGAACTGTATGAAAAGAAAGAAAAGTTGCTGGAACATCTACTGGTTCAGATAGAGATATTTTTAAATAAGAGGACAAAAAAACACCATAATGCTTTGAGAGTTTGGGCAATAGATACACCACACCCTCAGGAAGAGTACTTGGATTGTCTTTGGGCACAGATCAGGAAGTTAAAACAGGACAATTGGGCTGAGAAGCATATACCCAGGCCCTATTTGGCTTTTGATTCTATTTTATGTGAAGCTTTGCAGCATAACCTGCCACCAATCATACCCCCTCCTCATCATGATAGCTATCAGTACCCTATGCCTTGGGTAGTATTCAGGCTGTTTGATTACACAGATTGCCCTGAAGGGCCTATTTTACCAGGAGCACATTCAATTGAAAGGTTTCTCATAGAGGAGCATTTACATTCCATTATTGAAATGTACCATTTGGAAAGAAAAGATTGTGCAGCACATTTATTAAACTTTCCTTATAAGTTAAAAATACCTTTAGAGTACTGTATTGTAGAAGTAATTTTTGCTGAGTTGTTCCACATGCCAACCCCAAGATACTTGGAGATAGCTTATGGTGCTATGTTGATTGAGTTATGTAAACTTCAACCATCTACAATGCCACAAGTTCTTGCCCAAGCTACGGAAATGTTATTTCTACGTGTTGACTTCATGAATGTGTCTTGCTTTGACAGATTTGTGAGTTGGTTTGGTTACCATCTGAGTAACTTCCAGTTCAGATGGTCTTGGGAAGATTGGGACGTTTGTCTAACTTTGGATGAGGAGCATCCAAAACCCAAGTTTGTTAGAGAGACCATGCTTAAAAGTATGAGGTAAGCATTAAGGATATATTATTTGAGCAGTTGGTAATTTATTTATTCTTCTCAAGGTTGTCTTACCATCAGAGGATTAGGGAGATATTACCAGAGAGCTTTGCTAGGTTCATTCCAGAGAAGCCTGAGCCAGATTACAAGTATGCCAAAGAAGGAGCTGGTAAGTACATTTTATACTTCATAGATATTTGGGTTATTTTTTAACAAAAATACTACCTTATTTTTAAGTATACTGGCTAATCAACTATTGCCTATATTTCCCTAACAGTAGTGTATTTATTTGTGATGACAAATTATACTGGTGAGGCCTTTAGGCCCTTCCTATGTTGAAGAAAATAACATAAAATTACATAACAAAAAGAAAAACATCAAAACCAACACACCATCTAAGCACACACATTTGGGTTTAAAGTGGGATCAAGTTACTATTCCTCAAAAAGGTAAATTATTTTGCTTTGAAAAAGATGAATCATATAGTAACAATTTTTGAGATATACTTGGCAGTAAATTTTATGCTACTAATCTATCAGAAAGTTACTCTCCCAGATCCACAGTTATACATTTATTAAACAACCCTTAGGTATTGCAAGTGTTGTGTTGCAAGTTTCATTTATTTTCTTTTAAATTTTTTGTACTAACGTAATGTGCTTTTTTCATACAGCTAATTATAACTGCAGTTTGGAGATCAGTTGACTTCTGTTTGAGTTCTTGACAATCAACATAGCGAAACTGCATTAAACATGTATTAAAAGCAGAATCATTATTTTTAAATACACAACCGAATTATTATTATTAATCTGAATAATGATAGCAACTCATCTGAATCTGATTTTGACTTGTCTACATTTTTTCTAATTTCTAATTTATTAAACAACCCTTAGGTATTGCAAGTGTTGTGTTGCAAGTTTCATTTATTTTCTTTTAAATTTTTTGTACTAACGTAATGTGCTTTTTTCATACAGCTAATTATAACTGCAGTTTGGAGATCAGTTGACTTCTGTTTGAGTTCTTGACAATCAACATAGCGAAACTGCATTAAACATGTATTAAAAGCAGAATCATTATTTTTAAATACACAACCGAATTATTATTATTAATCTGAATAATGATAGCAACTCATCTGAATCTGATTTTGACTTGTCTACATTTTTTCTAATTTCTAATTTTTCAGTTGTATTGTTAAATAATATTGTTAGAATTGTTTGAATGGTATTTATTGAACATTTTATAATGTTAGTATCTATTAAAAATCTACAAACATATTTGGTTTTCTTCTTTAATATTAGTGTGCCCTGGATGGTTCTGTCTTCAAAATCTGGCAACACTGTGTTGTATGATACATGTTTCTGGCTATTAAAGGAGATCGACTTTTTGAGAGATTAGTACTATATACTTTACTGCCGGGTGTATCTCGAACATTTTCAATATAATTGTATTTCTAATTCATCAGGGATTATGACTCAGTCACAACAATGTTCTCTAAACTGTAGAGTGGGTCATAAGTTTTTCCAGGTTTTCTTATGGTTTGTTGTTGCATCCCAAAAGGGGTGTGGTTTTGTTCCATCTTAGGGTGTGATTACTTGCAAATAAGACAAACAAGATATTATAGTACTGGCTCTCATTTGGGATTAGCTCCACTGCAGACGGACACTTTAAGATTTCAGAATCTCAATCTTAGGAAGTAAACTCACAATTTTTTATTTATTTAGCTTGCTTCAGCTTATTCACACAAAAGAAACAAAAAGAAAACAAAGCAGTATTCTTATTGAACTTCATATATTTGTTGCTTTAGACATTAGAATACTGATCATTGTATTATAGTAACAATAAATATGCTAATTTGTCTTTTCATATTCTTAACTAAAATAATTGGTAACAAAGATCCTTAACTCAAACTATCACTTCCTTAAATGCATACATTAAGATATATATGTACAGCCCTTCATTGATACAGAAATTAAGATTACCAGTGTAGGCAGTACTGGCAAAATTTATAGAGACGAATTTTGCGATGCCCACTTCCTACAAAAGAAAAGTATATGCTATACTTCCTACATCAGCTTTTAACCATCTTGATTTGTTTATTTTATATAAGAAAACATAAATTCGATAACACATTGTGTAGCAATGAATGATTTAATAAAGGAGTTAAAATTAGTCCAACTTCGTTCAAAGCTACCTCTTTATACAAGATTTTGGAAAATAACGGACTAACATGCTGCAAAACTTTGCAGATGAACTATTGAGAAAAAATACTTTGATGGTCTAGACATTTCAAAATCAATTTATGTGTTTTGTGAATTTGCGCTTCTATCTCGGGAAATTCTTCTCCTTTTACTAACTAATTTTTTTGTTCTTGAAACATAACCTCTTCGTCTCTTATACTTGGGTGATCTAAGAGTTTTGTCGCTACCATCCTCATTCAAATACTCTATGCTTCTGGCATGATTCACTAGTTGGAGAGTTTGATGGTGTAGCACTTGTTCAGGAGTTTGCAGAGTGTCTGACCTGGGATTTGCAGTGCTGGGCTGAAACTGTGGGCGATCTCTTTTATTGACCTTGAAGCTAATCGATGTCTCGTAACTTTGACTCGTCAACAGTTGCTTCATTTCCGTCGTGCTTTTTGTGGGAGTAGGGGAAGTAGAAGCTTCATAGAAGTCAGAAAAGATGATTTTCGCATTATGAGCTTCTTCCAAATCGTCGAAAAGGTCATCAAATCTCTTTGGTACAGATTTTATTGCAGGCCTAGTAGTTGTTGTTGAAGTGGGCAATGGAACGCCAAAAATGTCATCTTCATCGACCTCGCCAGTCGGTCTCTTACGGGTTGGTTTTGTGGATTGTCTATCAACTAGAAAAGTGTCTGCAGTTGTTTGTTTAACAGTGAACAATGCTGGAGTGGTAGATGTTTCAGCAGATATGATAGAAGGAGTTGTCATCTCAATATATATAGGAGTAACTGTAACTTTCTCCATAGTAGTAGTCCTTTCTATAGCCTCAGTTGCAGCAGTTATTTTTGTAACAGTAGTTCTAACTGGAGTTGTAGCCAGAGTACTAAGTTGAGTAAGCATTTCCAATAATCCAGTTGTTACTTCCTCTGTATTTGCCTCAGTTGTTTTGACATTAGGAATTGTTTTTTTCAGAGCTGAGGTTGTCTTTTCAGCTTCAGTACTGCTCAAAATTGTCGTAGTTTCTAACGAGCTAGGTCTTTGTGTATATATAGTTTCTGTGGTGCTAGGTATACGCGTACTTGTAGTCATTTCGGTAATTTGTGGTGTTGTTTCGATTTTTGTAGTCTCACGAGCCATCTCAGTTGTGCTATGGAAAGTTGTTCTACTTCTTGTTGCTTCATTACTTTCAATGGTAGTTTGATTATTAGTTTCAGAGATAATCTCCGTAGATAGCATTGTAGCACTTGATTGTGTCGTAGTTTGATAGGGAGAAGTAGTACCTACCTCCGTTGGCACTTGCATCTGATTTGATACTGTAACATCTACATTTTGAGTAGTAGCAGTCATTGGTAGCGTTGGAACCATTTCAGGTAATGTTTCTGACGCAGTTTGGACCTGACTAGTTTTCATGGGAGATGGTTGTGTTGGATACGACGTTGTTGGAACCTGTAGAGTACTTGTGGCTAACATTATTGGGATAGTTTGAGCAGTTGTAGGTTTTGATGTAGCGATAGTTTGAACTGTCGTTGCTTCGGTACTAGGCTCTGGAAGTACCGCTGTTGAGGATAGTGTTTTTGCTTCTGTTGTTGACTGAACTGTTGGTTTGGGCATCGTAGGCCTGGGAGAAGTTTGTGTCTTCGCAGTTGAAATTTGAGCTGTGGTTCTCATCGTCGTTAATATTGTAGTAATTGGCTTCCGAACCTTAGTTATAGTCGAAATATAACTTGGTCTCTTCCTATATGTCTTTGTAGTTTTTGGGAATGTGGGTCTCGTAGACGGTGTAGCTTTACTGGGAGCTACTATCGGGGTACTGCTTTCTATTGAAGTTATAGAAGGAGTGGTTCCTGGTGTCATAGCTGAGGTAGTACCCAAACTCGTTGAACTTCCTAACTTTGTACTTGCAATGTCAATGGAAGATACTCCTTGCTTTGTAGTACCTCTGGTTGTTGTCGATTCATGTCGTTTTGTTGTTTGCTTTGTAGCAGCTTGAGTGGTAAGCTTTTTAGTTGGAGCTGCTGTAACCTTTGTGGTTTCTACTGGTTCTGCAAATAGCTCTTCCTCTGATCCTTCTTCAGATTCAGCTTGAATAAGGAATTTTGTCGTAGGAATTTTTGCTGTTGAGCTTGTTTTTTGAGTTGATGGCTTGGTGATGTTGGTTGTGCTACTACCACTTTCTTCTGGTTCAGGAAACAGTTCCTCCAATTCTTCTTCAGATTCTTCTTCAGGTACAAGTCCGATTGTAGGCTTTTTTGGGGTGGCAAGGGTAGGCGTCTTGGTTTTGGGCATCAACAAACTGGGTTTCTTGGTAGTTTTTGTTCCCTCAGTAACGGCCATAGGCGCCGGTTTGCTGGTCTTACCACCAACTTCTTCTGGCCCAGGAAATAGTTCCACTGATTCTTCCTCCGATTCTTCTTCTGCTATAAGCCCCATTGTTGGTCTTTTTGGAGTGGTAATCATAGGTATTTTGGTCTTGGGAGTCAACATACTAGGTTTCTTGGTAATCTTTGATTTTTCAGTAACAGCCGTTTTCGTTGTGCTACCTTCCATCTTCGTGGTAGTCATGAGCACCTCACCAACTGGCATAAAGTAGTGTACCGTAGTCTTGACAGGCTGCGTGACCTCTCCTACATTGTCAGCCTGCTTCGGAGGCTTGGTCTCAGCACCAGGGCTTGTAGGTGATGAAGGAAGTGGTGGGGGGATATAGTGGTTCAACGACACTCTAAATGGTCCTTCTTGACTTGGAGTCGTGCTAGTCTTGGACGCTAGAGTTTTGAGCAGGATCTTGTACAACTCTATTTCTTGGTTTTCTGGAGGCGTGGTTACGGGTTGTTGTTGCGTAGGTGAAGTGAAGAAGGGATGATACGTCTTCAGAACGTGTCTGTTGCCGTAGTTATCTATTCCTATCACAACGTCTGGTTTCAACAGATCAGTCGGGATTTTCTTGTTGTATGTCTGAAATGAGTGAAAATGGGTTTACTTGCAAGTTGTCTCACATGATAGTTATAATAAAATTTGTTTAACGTTTCGGATTTTTTTCTTGAAAGAAAAAAGATAAGTGGCCTTTACATCATTTTTTGCGAATTGTACGGCATGTAATAATTGTATTATAAGACAGTGGTGTACTATTGAGTAAAAAAACAAGAATTGTTCAAATTGTTCACCACCATCTTTACGAGAGGTGCATTTGAAGATACTACCACAGAGTAGCAGATCGATCTCTGTAGTTGAGCTGGTATAGCAAAGGCCTGGTAGAAACTGCATCTCTGTCAGGAATATGGAGATAATCACTGCATGGTGGTTTAATATCATATTTATTGCTTGTATAGGGTGACCGACGGGAACCGGACGTTTTTCAAATGGTTAGTATAACGCCGCTAGCGGTGGTAGGGGGGTATGTTCGCTTATGACGCGTATGTTAAAAATGCTGAGTCGGTCACGGCCGCGCAGTGACCATTCTCAGATGAGTTAACAGTCTGAGAACAACAAGAATGATTGTGAAGAAAAAGCCACCTGGTTCCACGAAGACTGCGAGGACGCCAGAAAACGTCGAGCGGGTGAAACAAGCACTTACTCGGAGCCCTCAACGGTCTGCACGAAGACACGCGCGTGAATTAAACTTGAGTCGTATTCACGACGCGCATAATATTGAAAAAAGATTTAGCGTTTCATCCTTACAAGATGTGTATTGTTCAATAGCTTAAGCCAACAGATTATGAGCACGAGAAGACTTCGCCATTCGAATTCAAATGCTGCTTGGAGGCCATGAAAGCGCAGTAATCGTTATGAGTGATGAAGTTCATTTTCATTTATGCGGAGAGATAAACAAACAAAATTTCCGATACTGGTCTCCAGGTGGCTTTTTCTTCACAATCATTCCTGTTGTTCGCGGGACAGTCGCTGCGCGGCCGTGACCGACTGAGCATTTTTAACATACGCGTCATAAGCGAACATACAGTGCTCTACGGTCCACTGCTCCATAGTTACTAAAATGGCATTATACTGCAAGGCGACTGATACCTGAATCCCCTCCCTACCACCGCTAGCGGCGTTATACTAACCATTTGAAAAACGTCCGGTTCCCGTCGGTGACCCTGTATATTCTTGAAATAGGTTCCAAACCATGAAGTTGATAAACAGCCAAATTTTTCACAGAAATCATATACTCTTTCAAGATTATACAGAACATGATTTTGAAAGAGCATGTTTCATCAGTTGTCAGCATAAAACCTTCATAGCTTGTATACAGCCCAGGTCAGCCTTAACCTTAAATTGCTCACAAGTCTGGGAAGTTGCACTCTATTACACTTGAGTTAATTCGACTTATCGGTGACACCGCTTTGTCGCGCCACATCCAGCCGCGTTTACCAGTATCTGAACGTAGCCTACTCTTCTAAGCTCTCCTCTGTAATTGGAACTGCCGCTTCGCATTCCAACGAAAACAATCATGTATCGAGAACATAGCATTAGAACTGTCTACCAAGAGATGCCTTTCTCGGGTCTGTCACGTTAATCAAAGCACGTGTTGACAAACTGTCCCTAAAAAACTCTGTATATCAGTTACTGTATATTAATTAGCCTTTAAACCGCTCCTTCGCGGCTGCTGCAGAAAAATAGCTTCTTATAGTCTGGATTTTAACGACCTCATCAAATATGACCTCAGTCTAGGCCTGCCATAAAAGCTGGAACTCCTGCTGAGACAATTAGTATGGAAACCCATAGATATCTAAAAAACTATATTGATATTTATTTTATTTATTTTTATTTTAACGACTTTATTTGGGCGAAATTTAGCCTAAGGCTATTCTTACATTTAGCCCATATATAAAACTACATTCTAAACTAACACCTAAACCTAAGCTAACAGGGAATGTATGTAGATATGTATATTATAAACAGCAGTATTAACAGTAACACTGAAAAGAAAAAATATCACTCGAGATTGAGCATTATGCTAGCAATAAGATGTTTTTCATTTTCTTTTTAAATCTGTCAACTGGTAAAGACTTCAAGGTATTATCTATCGTATTATACTGTTTTGCAGCATTATAGGTGAAACATCTTTGAAACATTGCAGACTGGTGGTATGGAATTGTCAACAAACTTCCATGTCTCAGGTTAAGCGAATGAGTATCCCCTCGCGGTATAAGTTTTTCCATCAGGTACGCGGGATATCAAATGAACGTTAACTAACGAAGTGCGATCTTGCTCAATGCGCACTTTCTGTGATCTACAGGGAATCAAAACGTTGTAACACGAGAAAACCGTGCAGAACGGGAGCTGCGATATGGGCGATCAAATCCTTTGAACCATTTAAGGTACCTGGGGCTGGCGGAATTTTTCCGGCCATGCTCTAGCAAAGGGGCGATACAATCGCCCCAAAGCTTGTGCGTCTTTTCAGACTAAGCCTGGCCACAGGGGTCATTCTTGCACTATGGGAGGTCTCTAAGGTGGTGTTCATTCCTAAACCTGGTAAAACATCTTACAGGACTGCAAAGGCTTACCGTCCCATAAGCCTTATGTCGTTCTTTCTCAAGACTATAAAGAAGGTGATAGATAGACACATACGGAGTATACGGCTGTAGAAAACAAACCCCATACATCCTAACCAACATATCTATCAAAGTGGAAAATCCTGCGAGACAGCCTTACACAATCTTGTGGGGAAGATCGAGCAGGCCATTGCATACAAAGAAGTAACACTGGCAGTAATCCTGGACATCCAGGGAGCATTTGATAACACGAGCACTGGCTCGATAGTGGCAAAGCTGGAGTCCAGGGGTACTGAAAGGACAATCACGAGATGGATTGTAAATATGCTAAGCAACCGAAAGGTAAAAGCGTCCCTATGTGGTGTTACACGGGAGGTAAAGACGCAAAGAGGGTGTCCGCATGGTGGTGTACTGTCACCGAGACTGTGGAATCTGGAATAGCCTCCTAGTAACACTAAACGAGGAGGGGATGTACGCCCAAGGATATGCTGATTACATTGTAATCCAAGTAAGAGCTAAACACTTGGGAACCTGCCTAGAACTAATGCAGAGGGCATTATCCCTAGTGGAGAGATGAAAACCATCATGGTTCCATTTACGAAACAACGTAATGCAAATTTCACCAAGGGACCATTTCTCTTCGAAATAAAAGTTGCCAGGGAAGTGAAATACTTGGGAGTCAAGTTAGACGATAGACTAACTTGGAACAGCCACATAGAGAACATCACGAGCCGATCTCAGATTACCTTAATGATGATGAGACGAGCGATCGGATGTACTTGGGGTTTAACCCCCTCGATGGTAAATTGGCTGTACACCAGGGTAATCAGACCCGCGATGGTGTACAGCGCTATTATATGGTGGCTAAAGGTTCATCAAAGCACAGCATCCAAAGCGTTCACAAAAGTGCCGCGGGCTACGTGTATGAGCATAGTGGGCGCCATGAAGGGTACACAAACAGCAGCATTGGATGTATTGCTGAATATCCCACCTCTTGATATTTACATAGAGGGAGAGGCAAAAATGGCTGCATATAGAATGCACACCACGAAATCTGACAATCTGCGGTGCGACATACTTGAGATGCCACCTGACAGAATGTCAAGAGCCGTGGACACCGAGATCCCGTATAAAGTCAACCTAAGTGACAGATCCGAATGGGCTCTAGGAGAACCTCGATACATGTCGAATGGTATCACCTGATGGCTCCAAGAATTCATCAGGTACAGGAGGAGGCATATACGGTGGTAGCGCGGAATGTGAGCATCCGCCTAGGTGAATTGGCTACCGTTTTCCAGGCTAAATAGCCAAATTTTGGAATGCGGCAGAATATGCATAGATAAAGGACTAAAAAGACTGTCTATGTAAACACAGACAGCCGGGCGGCTCTGATGGCCTTGGCGAGTAACCACTATATATACTTAAATAATAGTGTGGGACTGCCACAGTACTCTAAAGACACTGGCGAAGACCAACAAGGTAACATTATCTTGGGTGCCTAGTCATATAGGGGTGTGCGGTAATGAGAGGGCCGACATGTGTCCCAAGGAAGGCGCTGAACTCCCTCTCAGCTTACATTTTGCAAGACAAGATATCGGTCAAATGGAAGCTCACGGTTAAGTTAATGTTAATTACTTAAATTTGAACTATGGATGGTGAAATTGGCCATACAGAACTCGTGAATAACAATATTTCATTGAATTTTATTTGCAAATAGATTATTTCTCCAAATGGCTTAACCATAATGTTAGTTCCATTAGCTACGGCACTGGGACTAGCGCTTTGGTGCCATTTGGTAACAGAAATGTCAGTCGCGCGTTCCGTCCTCTCTTTCCTTGTCTAAGAGTCATATACTGGTGGGCCAATAGTGAGTGGACGGAAGATTGTGAGCTTACTAAAACGAATTTCAAAAATCTGTCACTTGATCATGGCAGAGAGTCTTGAGAGCTATAACGTAAAAATATTTTCACTTAAATTTTGACGTTTATACAGGGTGATTCATATCAAACTTACATTTTTTGAACGGAACCCCCAATATAATTTTTGCATGTTTGCTAGTTACAGCCTGACAAGTGTAACAAGAGCCGTGAGAAATATGAAATAGACAAGGATAGCAAGAGACGAGAGGATATGGAATAACATGTGCGTGTGAGACAGCGGCGAAATTCCCAAGTTTCTTGCTACACTTGTCAGGATGTACTTCCAAATGCCTCGTATTATCTGTTGCTTCACTTTTAAGTTTCTTATAAAGTTGTATTGTTTGGTTTGCTAGATATTTATTCTGTAATTTGTTACACAAATGCCCTTTTGAATCGACTAGAACATGTTTCACCTCCACAACAGTAATCACTGATCGCTCAATCACTTTGCTTTGTTTTTCAATTAGAAATGCTTAGCTGTGTACAAAAAGAGTGTACAGTTCTGAGTATGGGTTATTAAATAAGTCCACAATAGGTTTTAGGGCATTTTTTTCTGTCTCAGAAATTTATTACGATGGTATTCATAGCCTTAGTAAGCGTTCAATAGGTCGAAGTAGTTATATCAAAATAGTAGGCATATCCGGCTTCTGGAATGAGAGAGATACGATACGGGGGCAAAATCCGGGATAAATTACTTACTTTCCGCGACACCGAGACAAAAGTCTTCAAATTGGGACATGTCCCGGAATACCGGGACGTATGGCAGACCTACCTTAATCCATTCCTTATTTCATACTAGTAGGAGGTGGCTATTCTTAATAAATTGGAAAATTTAATAATCATGTTCTAGAAATGACTACGCTATTTGTGGTTTCATCCCAGCAGAATGATTCATGTCAATAAATTAGACCTCTTGGAATTGGAATTATAATTAGATTAAATTAATAAGAACAAATGACAAAGCGCAAGGTTGACCCCTTAACTACTATTTTACATTAACCTCCCAAAGAAATTTGATTACTAGATTTTACCTCTGGGAAAGTGGATCCATGTGCTTCTTTCTGCTTGATGACGAAAACGTGTCCAGGTAGGGAATAATCGAATCTGCCGTCCCTTATGGCCTCAGTGACGTCATCTACTGGGCTGACGGTGTATTCAGTCTCATAGTTGAACCCACCGTGGTGAGTCCTGTGGCGTAGTCTTTTGACAGTCCACAGAGCGAGCAGGTGCGTGGAATCTTCCGAGTAAATGTCCTGAAGAAGTTGAACATAATATAAATAAGTAGTAAAAAATGTGAATGAAAGTAGTAGCAGTGGTGGAAAGGCGATGCTAGGCAAGAAGGTCCCATTTGACCCTTTTTGCCGAACCCACGGGGAATCTGTCCATAAGAATCAAACTGCCAACACCATCTGGCAAAAACATATATGACTATTGTGGTATAATCTACCAGAAATTACCCGAAAATGCTGCACATTTAAGCTTCGGAACGTCGTTAAAGCATTTATTTTTTTTTTGAAATATAATGTTTCACCGTCTCGCAGGATTTTTTTACTTCTGTGTCATCGGCATCCACTGCTTTGGTCACTATCCTCGTGGTTTGTGTACTGAACATCACTGTTAATTAGAAGCCAACAGTGAAGGCTCAGGTGGGGACTCTTGCTGAGCTTTTTTAAGGATATTTATTTTTCATTGAAAAAACCAGAAATAGATTTCCGCCTTTAACGAGAATCGAACCCGGGACCTTACAGGTGATACCTTCCCTTGGTTTAAGCCTTGCGCATATTACATAGGGTATACTTGAATGAAAGTATATATTCTTTGTCCAAGAATTTATATTTATGTGTTTAAACTTTGGGGCTATTTTCAGTTTCGTTCCTTGAATTAAGAAGTCTGTACATCGAGATATCGTATGTAGGTGGGTCCAAACATATTTATTATCTAGTACAGATAATGTCTGCTGGAATAAGCCTGAAATTGGAGTGTTTGGTGAGAGTGGGGATGGGGTATCTTGAAATCAAAGGGAGAGCCTTCACACTATAGCACAATTTGTGTGGAAACACAAATTCATTGTCAAAAACATTGGATTGCTAATAAAAAAGGACTTTAAAGTCCTCCAATATTTTAAAATATTGTGATGACTCTCCCTTTGATCATCTTTAGGCAGCAATTCGCTAACTTTTGTAAGTAATTAACATCAATTTATTGAGATTGTTTCCTCATTTCCTAAATTTCTATTGTAGCCCTGATGATGGAATCATAAGTTTCCGAAAGCTTGGAATAAAGTTAAAAGAGTCCACTTTTGCATTTATTTGCCGGACTCACAATTATTAACCGTTTTGGAAAAAATAGATATGAATGGGGGGGGGGGGGGATGACGCCAAAATTTCAGTTTGATTTCGCACCGGATATGACGTGCTTACCTCGCACACAACTCTGTTGCATCTTGGACAAGGCCCGCAGTCTCTGTCGTCGTACTCTTGTACGAATTCGAAACCACCCCCTGCAGTGGCGTATAACCTGCCTTTTGCCAGGGTGCTGATGTCACCGAAAGGGGTCGCTGCTTTCTGCCTGTGCATCATAGGTGCCGACAAAATGCGAAGACGTAAATCTGGAGCGTAATAGTGCCTTTGCAATACCTGGGTAACTGCTTCGCGGAGTCCTAGCTGCAACGTTGAAAACATACATTAAGGATAGCTACATATACCCTTTTAACCGATACTTTGTACTGGCTTGACGTTTATTTGATAGGTATCAGCTGACTAAGGTTGAATCTCAGACTTAATTTTTTAATAGTGATCTGGACTGGCAATCCTGCAAATCAGGACCGTCTTAGTAATATTTTTTACTGAATATCTTATTGCCAAAAAATAATGACTATTATTGTAAAAAAGAAATTGCTTCAATATCTAGTAATTCACAGCAAATAAATTTGTTGGTTTGTATATTGTTAGAAACTATCAAGATGTTCCTATACGTATTTAGCAATAAAGAACGATTCATCAAATAGCAAACTTGCATCACAGTGGGATATTTATTGATCAAAACGTACAAATGGAGAAGAGTTCAATATGACGTTAGTACATGGAGTAAAATTAATATAATAAGAAAATTTAACTGGACAGCTTGGGCATTTTTCTTCAATTGCTGTAAAAAGTGTAATGTTAAAAACGCAGTGCCTGTTTTTGGTTAAGGTAAACATTATTTTATCTTAATTGAGGTTTTGAATTATTAAGAAAAACATTATTTTTTTTGTGATAAATGGAAAGATCATATATAAGTTTTATAACAAAACTGTTTTTGTTTTATTTTTTTTCGCAATACCTAATTCAAAAGTTATATCAAAATAAAAATGGGTTTTTGAATCGAGTACCGAAAACACGCCGACGGCTCCCGAACCTGTGTGACGTCACCATGGCGGTCAGGATGCTCCTTTGACCAACGACGTCGTACTGCGATTCTAGAGTCTAGATTCCCAGCCAATCGCGAAAATACGTACTGGTAAACTGGTAACCAGTGTATATTTGTTGCAATACAGTCGATGAATGAAGTTTGCAGCTGGAGACGAAGTGTACGATCGAAATAAATATCTTTTTGAATGTTTCAAGTTGAAGTCAGGTTACAGATTCCAGTAAGTACTTAATGTTTCGTTCAAAATATCTCCTCAATCGAAGGATGGCCTAGTGGTTAGAGTATCCGATAGTGAATCTCAGGGTCTTTGGATCGAAACCCAGGCCTTAATGCTATATGTCAAGGTTGATTCTGAGGTATTTTTAATAATTACAGCTGTTTGTTGTTGATACGGCTAACAGTACAAAGTATCGGGTAAAAGGCTATAGGAATCATTTTTCTGATATTGAGGGAGTTGCCCCATTGGTTGCCGCTCAGCCGCTTATTGTGCACCCCCTGTCAAAGGGATCAGACTGAGTCCCATCCTAAGTTCTTAGCGAACCTTGAAGTGCATTAGAGTATGCTCTCCTGTCTTCCCTTCTGGTGATAGGAGTTCCTGCTGTCACTCAAGACAGGACAGTGGAAGATAACGTGCTTAGCTGTTTCATCTACCTCACCGCACTTCCTGCATGTAGCTTAATTCAGATGCACACGACATCCGACGATACGACCATACGAAACTATTCCTATTGGTTCAAATATTTAAAATGATGTCAAATCAAAATATTTCAACCAATAGGAACAGTTTCGTATTGTCCTATCGTCGAATGTCATGTGCATCGGAATTAAGGTTAAAGGATTTTCCACATCGATCCCCAACTTTTGCAGGAGTGCACTGAACGTCCAATGATCAGTTATAAATCAGACCACCTTTCGTAGTTCCTTACTGCTCAATCTGAGAGCGTCTGCGGGTCCCCTCATCCTCATCATCTTAAGGTGCGTACACATCTGAGCGCACATGGTTTGAGTACACACGAATATGCAAATGTGAACGTCCCATTCGTCGTGCCTCAGGGTATGCGGGCTGACTCGTGCGCGATTTTTAGCGCGCATGGGTTGAGCCAGATCTTGTGGAGCGAGTTGAGAACACATGCATGCGACATAAAAACTAAAACCAACCCATGATGTGAGAACGCAAGCATATGTGTGTGTTCTCAAATTATGTGGGCTTAGATGTGTAGGTACGCGTCTCATAGCGGGAAACCGACAAGATTTGACTCGACCCATACGACTTAAATATTCCCCACCACTCTGCCTCTGCGCTTCTGGTGCTCATTGGACACCCAACTGGTGACATCTGTTCGTACCATGTTGCATGATATACCACATGATGGTATACGTAAACTTGTATTTCTTTTGCTAATGTAAATATTATGAATACCTCCCATTCGAGCAACTGGTCCGATGCTGAAGATGCCGGTATGTGTCGAAAATTTCTTTGTCCATTGTTGGTAATGGCCGCGCATTCCCACAGTTTCGTAAACACCTGAAAGTCACGATCTGTTATAACATATGATGCTCATAATGGGGTAAAAGATAGTGTGGGACAAGGTTGACAGGTTGAAATATGTAATGATAGCTCCTAACCTAATAAATAATTGTTTAAAAAAACAATACCACGGTTTTTTGCAGATCGAAGTATACATACACTTAGTAAAAAAAGTATTTTAATTAATAAAATGTTCAGAAAATGATTTTCACCCTACCCAAGGTGAGCTCAAGGATATCACATTCCTTGTGTGGAACATGATCTGAATCACACCAGGCATGATGTCCCTAAACAACAACAGGACTACCTGATGAGATCCAAAAAATCGAAACAGTGCTGTCGTTGACTAGGGACATCGTGGCTGATGAGATTCAGTTCCAAACAAAGATCGCGATATCCTTGAACTCACTTTGGGTAGGGTGAATATCATTTTCTTGTTATTTACCCAAAGTGAGCACTCGAGCCAATACTGTAATTCGATGTCGGTAGTGATATTAGCCCTTGGATTAGTCGTTTCTTTTATTTCACTGCTTCAATTAGATTTTGTCCGCCTGTTGCAACAGGGATGGAAAAACTATAGAATTAAATAATCTCTTGAGAATTTAAAATAAGAGTAAAGTTGCAAACAATACAAAAAAATTGTGATAGGTGATTTGTTGTTTATTTTTATAACTTTCTCTGCTTTTAAAATTAATAACTAATGATTATCTACAAAAATCTATATTAGACACCCCGAAATTGTATAGTAATTCTTGTTTGTCATGTTTACGTTTATTTTAGTGGATGCTAAAATTCCATTTTATTGGATTAGTTGACTTTCTATTATTATTGGATGAAATCGTGTTAATTAGATTTATTTTGTACTTTTTTTGTGAGAACTTCTATACAGGGTATCCCTGAATTTCATTGACACATGATATTCTCGTAACAAAAAAAAGTTCAAACGAAAACTGAGAGGAATTTTTGAAAGTGCTATAGGGTCTACCTTACCATGCTTTTAAAACATTTTTTTGGTACTTCAACCCTTATGACTCACCCTCAACCTCGCCCTCAACTTTTGTTTTTCAAGTAGGACCAAATAGTTTTTCCTACACAAATTAAGTCCTTATATTACTTAAAATCTTGCAGTACCTTTGATTTCATACGCAAACTTATTTTGTTCGTAAAACCATAAACATAACGTAAATAAAATAAGAATTTGCTTGACGCAAAAAACGGATAAAAATAAAACTAATTGGATTTTTTAGTGTACTGAATAACTTATAATGCATGCTTTTGAAAACAAATGTCTTTTTTATGCTTTTTTATTACGAAAATAACGGCTTAAACAAATTCTCATTTTATTTATCTTATGTTAATGACTTTACGAAGAAAAATAGGTTTGTGTATGAAGTCAATGGCACTACAGGATATTAAATAAAATAATGATCTCATTAATGTAGGAAAAGCTGTGGGGTGCTATTTGGAAAAAAGTAGGGGGTAAGTTTTAGGGGTCGAAGTGAAAAAAAATATTTCGAAAGCATGGTATGATAAGTTATTCCGTACCCTTGAAAGGCCCACTTAAGTTTTCTTTATTATCCGTTTTTCTTACTAAAATATTACGCCTCAAACAAATCCTTATTTTATTTATTTTATGTTTGTGACTTTACGAAAAGAATAGGTTTTTGTAAAAACTAAAAGGTACTACAGGACTTGTGTAGGAAAAACTATTAGGTGCTGTTCGGAAAAACAAAGTTGGGGGTGAGTTTTAAGGGTTGAAGTACAAAAAAAAAATGTTTTGAAAGCATGGTATGATAGACCCTGCAGTACTTTCAAACATTCCACTCAGTTTTCGTTTTAACATTTTTTTTTTACGAGAATACCACGTGTCAAGGAAATTCAGGGACACCCTGTATATGTGAGTTTTTGCTTTGCTTTTAAACTGAATAGTTATTTGAAGATTCTACTTAATGGTGAACTTGATGGCTAATACTATGAGATTTATTGTTTTGAGAAAAGGAAAATGCGTACAACAGATAAATTAATCTTTCAATTTTTCGCTTTGAACTGCATCGAATTACAAATAAATGGAGTCAAGTTGATTGACTCAGTCCTTTTTACACATTCTGGTCTTTCGTACCTTGAATGAATCGTCACTTTCCTTGCAAACGGACTTATCTCAATTTTGGTGATTTTTCAGGAGAGTGAAAAAAGTTTTTTGCAAATATTTAAGATGCTGCTACAGTCTAAACATAGATAATTGTAGAATTTGAGTACAGAGGAGGTATTAGTTTAGTAATTGAATTAGACTTTGCTATACGCTTCATATTTTTGAGCCACTTTTTCAGGTGCTGTACGTGTCGAATCTGAGATAGACATAATACTGAAAACGTTATATCTTCGAGACTATCCATATTTGAGATACGCCGTTAAGAGGGTAGCTGCAGGTTACAATTTTGATGGCACACAAGGGTCTAACTCATTTCAGCCATTTTTTGAAATTAGCCCTTTTGTAAGGAAGGCGACGGATACAATGAAAAAAGGAGAGAGGCTTTCTGAGGACAAGAATCACCAGCGCATAGACCTACAAGCGGACCCTTCTACACTTCTCCTTACTCTAGTTTCCAAGTCCAGCCTTTATCGCAAAGGTGAGAACGGCCAAGGGGCTCACAGCGACAAAGAATGTGTGTCGAGGATTCTTCCTCATCGTTTGCCCCCTCATCACATACAAGTGACGTCTGATGTTGTTGTGTCCAGATAGCAGGCCCACAAGTAATTTTAGCCATCTTCTGTGACTTCTGATCAATGAGAGACAGATCCTTCCTTTGACCAGAGATCCTAAAATAAGTTCTCTAGCTTGACGGAGATGTCCAGACATTCCTCTCCATCTCATAAGATGTTGATTTTGCAACCACACCTCTGTTTTCCTTCTAATGGTACCACAAACTTCAGCAGTATAAATTGAAAGCAAAAACACTGTTTAAAAAAGCTTTTATTTAAATGCTCCTAAAAGAAGAAAATAAAATGTTCCTTTAACATTTTAACCATCAGCTTATAGCCTCATTGTATACAATTTATATGATCATAATAGCTTGTTGCGCGATTTACATGTGTAAATAAACTAGTACCTATTTAATTGAGTAACTCAATCTGTTTAGTTTAATTGTTTTTTAATTTCAGTTCAATTTAATACTTATAGGTACTTACGCAAACCTCGCAAAAAGCCTATATTATCATATAAATTGTGTATAATGAGGCCATAAGTTGATAATTAAAATTTGAAAGGAAAATTTTATTTTATTTTTTAGGGCATTTAAATAAAAGCTTTTTTAAAAAAGTTATGTTTGCTTTTATCTATTTTTTACTTTTTAGTTATTTCTGGCTAGGTTTCTGAGTCTGTCCATCTCATTCAACGCATCATTATTGCAAGGTCGTTTGCCGTTTGCGAACAATTCATTTAATAGCCATACTATAGATAAGAATAAAAAAAATCCGCGATGTTGGATTGATAGTGATGCCAGAATATTTCCTAATTATTCTCGGCAAGCCCTTTCATTTGATACCCATATTACAGAAGTGTATAAAAATAATATTGGATGGTCCGTCATATTGGATTTAGAGTGACGTGACATTTTTTTATGAGTTACTCTTAACAAGTGCTTTTATTTGATACCCATATTGTAAAAATGCATTAAAAGTAACTTCCGCCATTTTGGATGGTCCGCCCTGATGGATTCAGAATGACGTCACACAGCTTTGTTTTCATCCAAACGAAACGTGTACACAAAATTTCAGCTCAATCGGTTGAAGATATCTGCCTAAAAATTGAGTAGCAACAATCCACCCGAACAAACATACATAGATACATACAAAATTAGCTATAGCTGGGAAGCGGCAAAAATATGTTAAAGCGAAGTTTACTCTTACTTAATTCCAAGCTTTCGGAGAACTATGCCTCCATCATCAGGGCTCAAATATTGAATTAACATAAGCAACAGGTAAGCAAAAAATGGAGTTTATACTTACAAAGTTTGTTGAGTTTGTTGCTTAGGTTAGAAAATACAAAATGGAACATATTGGCTAGACTAGGGTAGTGGCACCAGTGATTGAACACTTAAGCGAGTTTCTATAATCAATTATTCTTTGAGGGACTCTGATACAAAGTAGATGGAGATTTATTTGACTCTCAATTGCGTATATTAGTAGAAAACACTCTATAATATAAAGTATCAGATTTGAAACTCGCATAAATGAGGCAACATCATTTTTTCGGAAAAACTCCTGGTTTCCAGTAGATGAACACTTTGGACCAAGTCTCTGAACACTTAGTCACCAGTAATTGAACGGCTCATTTGTTACCATTATTTTAAGTACCTACCTCAGGTGACTTATTAGAAAAAAATTGTACTAAATACTAGTGTACTACCTCCTGGGTGATTAAAATTTGAAAAGCATTGTGTATACTAATATAAAAATCTTTATTCAAGGAACTTGACAGGTACTGAATCTTTATTCAAGGAACTTTACAGGTACTAAATCTGACTTCAACATTCATCACAGATGAACTCCCCTCTGCCTAGATAAGAAGTACAATTCTCGTGCCACCATTTTTCACAACTTGCACACATAATCCAATCTTCATTTGGGGGATCTTCAAAAACCTCTTTGCATTCTGGACAGTTAATTCTTGTTTCCACGGGCTCTTCTGATGGCTCTTCTGATTTCTCTTTTGTTTTTTTCTTCGGATTATTTTTCCTTGACTTTGTGGTTTCAGATTTTTTTAGTTCTTTCTTTTTGGCTTTATCCAATCTTGCTATTTCTTTTTGTTCTTTTTCGTTTTCCTTTTTTTCTTGGATCTCCCGCCATTCAACTCTTGTAATGCAATAAGGGACTTTCTTCTTCTCCTTTCTGATATTTGGTGATTTTTTTTCGAGTTCGGGAAGTGCAAGCTGCTTTTTCCAGCAGTTTTCAAGAGTAGGCTTGCTGGTAGATGCCTTGATAAGTGATTTCCAGCTTCTTGATACAGATTCACAATTAGATTCTAGAGATGTACCTTCTTTAGCTGGTGTCATATTTGCATTTAAACTCAGATCAGTATCAGTTGCTGCATTTTTGTCTTTGCAATGTAAGGTTATATTGTCGGAGAGAATTTCAGATGGATCCTGGCCTAGCTTGCTGGTAGATGCCTTTTTAGGTGGTGTTAAACTTCTTGGCACTAATTCATAATTAGATTCTAGAACTGTGCCTTCTAGAGCTACTATCATATTTGCATTCAAACTCAAATCAGTATCAATTACTATATTCTTGTTCTCGCAATTTAAGGTCACTAATTCACAATTAGACTCAAGGGATGTGACTTCTAGAGCTGGAAGCGTATTTACATTTGAATTGAGATCAGTGTCGATTGCTGGGTTATTGTCTTCATAATTTATGGTCACATTGTCGGGAAGAAGTTCAGATGGATCCAAGCCAAGTGACTCAAGATCAAATGACAAGAATTGTTCAGCGTTGCTTGTTTCTATCCCCAAAGTATCACTACAAGCTGATTCTTTTGTATCATCGGCAGCACTGGTCGGATTGTTTTCGGGATGATTGATTGCATCTGTCTCCGAAAAGCATTTTTTCCAAAAAAGAAAAAGGCTCTTATCATCTCCTTCAGCACAAGTTCCTTGTTCTAGATGATTTCGGAAATCTTGAAGCTTTGCGACACCAATGCTGTATTCGACGACAGATTTAGCAACTTTGTAGTCTTCGTTAGATGGAGTTTTCTCTTCGTTATCGTCAGAGTCATTCTCTATTTCTGCTCGTCTAACAGAAATACATTTTGAGTAATCAACAGCATTTTCATCAAGAGGACAGAGGCCACAAGCTCTGAATCCATTTTTGATACTATCAGCAGTCACTGCATCAAAAACTTTTTTGAAAAATGAACAAAAATTTTGTTTGTTAATCGTGACTCGATCTTGCCTGGAATGTCTAACAACCTTCTTCCAGGCAGCTTTCAATGGTCTAAAAATGCTAACATCACATGGCTGCATCATATGTGTGGCATTTGGTGGCAGACAGTACACAATGATCTCATTTTGAGAACAAAAACGAGACAGTTGTAGGCTAAGATGACTTTTATGCCCATCTAAAAAAAGAATGACAGGAAACTTAACTTGTCTCTTCTGTAACCATGGCAGCATGAATTTGGTAACATATTCATAAAAAGTGGCTGATACCATCCAGCCGGAATCTGAACGTCCAACAGCCCAGTCATCTGGCATGTTTTTGATGATTTTATCAGGCATTCGCTTATACGGATAAACTACCATGGGTGGCATTGTAGAGCCATCAGCGCTGTAGTTGAAAAGAACTGTGATTGCTTCTTTTTGTTTACCTGCTGATATTTCATACAGATTCTTGTAATTCTTGGGGCCCAATATTTTACCACTGTTAGGACATGTTAAACATCCAGTTTCATCGCAGTTTAGTATTCTCTTAGGGTCTTCAAATATATCAATAGCATTGGTACTGTGTAGATATTCTTTTAACTCTAAAAACCATTCAGTAATACTATGTTTGGTTACAGTAGCTCGTGACTTAGAAATAACTTCGGCGTTTCTTTTTACGACCTCAGGATGACGACTGAGGAACAAAGCCAACCACTTTTTTCCTGGCCAATCATCTTTAAAAGGATTTGGTCTTGGGCATTGCTTCAGAACGTTTTGGATTGAATCTTTCACGTCCTCTCCAGAAAGGGGAAATCCTAACTTTGCTTTGTTCAGGATCCAAATAACCAGTTCCTCTTCTTCCTCTTTGGTCAAAATGGTAGTTGGTCCCATTTTCCTTTCCATAGGTACTTTTTTATTTAATTTATTACTTAGTGTGCTTTTTGGAATTCCATAGAGCTTGGATGCATAATTGAGAGATATCTCACCACTTTTTATGCTGTGAACTGCCCTGAACAAATCGTTCTCGGAATACTTGAAAAATTTTACTTCATTCCTTTTCTTTCCTGGCCTATTTTCTTTTTCGATTTGGTCCACTTTTTGTTCAGTTGATCCACATTGATGGTGTTTTCTTCTATTCTCCATCTATAAAAACAGAGAAAAATGACATGAAAGTGATCTCGAAAACTGGTGTTCAATAACTGGGCATGAAGGTGCAGGTGCATGCGCCAGTAATTGAACACTCAAGTTATCTTTTTCGAAGCTGGTTCATCTACCGGAATCGGCAAATTTTTCACATTGTTGATTGTATAATTGGAGACTGTTAATTTTTCAGATTAAAATTCCGTCATAATAATGTAAATACAAAGAATCCATTGTTTCTCCAGTGAATGAACCCCCGTTCGTCTACTGGAAAATACGCTTTTGTTGGATCCAGTGCTCGAACACTAGACAATATGAATTGCTCGGAGCAAATTCCATATTCTTCTGCCACTTTTCGTAAATATGTACCCGAAACAAGTAGAATATAAAGTAAAACCCATGAAAATGTCATAAAAAATGCCTAAAAATTATGTTCAAAGAATGCGAAATCTTAACACTTACCTCTCTGGTTGAGCTTGATTTGGTGACTGCTTGATTTGAACTGCCATAACCTCGCTTATTTTACAACTAGAATTATGGAAACTTGTGGCGACATCTAACAAGCACTGTTTCAATTGAATATATGCCGACATGGCGCTAGATTGCACTAGTAGCCTTAGTAGAAGGATTTATTTGGAAAGTGTTCATTCATTGGTAGCTGTTCAACCATTGGTGCCACTACCCTATCACAAAAATTCTTTAAAATATTGTGATATTTAATAATATCTTCGTCCATTAATTCATCACACACAACATTTAGGTTAAAAAATCTATAGATTGACAATATAAAATTAGATATCTGTTTTGTTCGAGGACTGGTACCACAATGAAGAGTTTTCGAACGCAAGACAGGAAGCACGGTTATGAAATAACTGGAGTGGGGGATGTCAGTCAAATGTCACTTCAGAAGTATCAATTATATTTCGCAACAGCAACCACAAAATAAAGATGTTACTTGTAATAACCTTTGAACTGATATTATCTAAATACTTTTATAATTTTTATAAGTGGATTTGGACGAGAAACTCAGTGGTACAGAGATAGTTATCAGAAACAAAAATAAATTACTTTATTTGTTTACATTTTTTAATTAAATTATGGCAAACTTGTTGTTGGTAACAACTGTTAGGTTTAAAAGCGAGAAACATCAAACATGGCTAATCTGTTAGTGTTATGTAATTTTTCACATTGAAGGAGGTATGAATATATGACACTTAAGTTTCTTATGTCAGTTTTCTTGTTCATACAATTGTCACATTCATAGATGTGGGCCATTTCTAAGAATAAACGTTTTGTTAGGTTGGATTCACTATTAAGCACTTCAACTGAAGTATAGTTCATAGAGTGGCCACTACTCTGGACGTGTGACGCAAGAGCGCAACGCTCAGAGTGTGCAACCTTGCATCACTTTTATGTGACACGATACGGCCTTTTAAGTTTCTAGATGTCTGCCCTATGTAAACTAAATTACAGTCATTACACAGAATTTTATAGACAACATTGCTTAAGCTAAGCACTGAGTTTCTCGTCCATCACCACTTATAAAAATTATAAAAGTATTTAGATAATATCAGTTTAAAGGTTATTACAAGTAACATCTTTATTTTGTGGTTGGTATTATGTTTCCTGGACTATGAATGAAACATCGACACCTGTTTCGATTCATAATTGATAGTTCTGAAGTGACATTTGATTGACATCCCCCACTCCAGGTATTTCATAACCTTGCTTCCTGTCTTGCGTTCGAAAACTCTTCATTCATTCTTCATTGTAGTACCAGTCCTCGAACGAAACAGATACCTATCTAATTTTATATTGTCAATCTATAGATTTTTTAACCTAAATGTTGTGTGTGATGAACTAATTGACGAGGATATTTCTTAAATATCATAATATTTTAAAGAATTTTTGTGATAGTCTAATTTATATGTACTCCATTTTTGCTTACCTGTGTTGCTTAAGTTAATTCAATATTTCAGCCCTGATGATGGAGGCATAGTTTTCCGAAAGCTTGGAATTCAGTTTAAAGAGTACACTTCGCTTTAACATATTTTTGCCGCCTCCCAGCTATAGCTAATTTTGTTTCCTAACAAGTCCGCAAACGACTTGCCTATAATACATACATACATATATAATATACATTTTACATTGCAAGTTAAATCAGAGCTTTTAAAAATTAGGTTAATCGGGTGGTACTGTCAAGCCAGCCGTGGCAGTCATTTGAATGATGTTGTGTTTCATAAAACATGAAATCTGTAGTTGTTACTGTAATTTATGGGAACCATAAAAATTTAGTTTAATACATGTACTTTTCCTGCTAGTGCTTTACGGTATTTGAACTACGGACCGCAATTATATGAGGTGTTATAATGTGTCTTATGTAGAAAGGGAAAGTAAACACTAGCAATTTGTAAGGCATAATATTATTTCCTCTTTTGTTACGGAGAAGTACACTGTTAATTAGTGGAAAAAAATGAAAGTAGATTCGGTCCTTTCATAGCTACCGTTTCATTATTGTTGTAAACGGAGTAAGTAATTTGTCTTTATTTAAACAAACAACAAAGAAATTGTGAACGATTGGAAGCATTTACATTGTGCATATCAGTCTTCAACGCATTATTTAACTCAAGATTAGTGTTGGCAATTTATTAGAAATTCATTTTCTAGGAATACATCTATAAGTACTATCGTAATGACTGTTTGTCTTATTTATTGTTATATTATAGAACTTGGCATTTCAGTGGCGACTCGTGGAGTTTGATCAAGAGAAAGTAAGAAAGAAAGAGAGAAAAGCATTTATTGCCCAACAGTAGAGAACCATTCACAGGAACATCTCATAATACAATTACAACATCCCCATTAAACATAAAAAATAAACTTACTAGCTATTAAGGCTTATATGAAACAAAAAATGTCGTCAAGTGCCTTGACTCAGTATTTCCCACGCATTATTGGTGCTGGTATATGCTAACAAAAATTTGGAGTTCCTCTATCCCTACACTATTCTTATCAAAAAAGTAGACAATCATCAGGGACTTTTGAAATATCTATAAACGAGGCTTAAGCACTTTTTCAGGATCAGGAAACCCTAAAACGCCTGAAAACGAAGTTCGGAGGGCTCTGACAATTTTTTTTATTCACAAATTTCTCCACCGCCAATACACTGATTTTCAAAACCTACCACGACCCTGCAGCATATCGCTACAGAAATTTCACCACAATCCAAGCAGCGGTTACTGAGAGAGACCAACGCAAATGACTTACGTGGATTTTCGTTATGTAGATACAATAAAAAGCCCAAAAAGCGTAGTATATCAAAATTGAAACTCTTTGCGATCACAAAGCTCGCCTATCCCCTATCGGTGAGGGAAGTAAAATGTCGAAAACGATAAGGAACTTCCAAATCGCCTAAAAACGTGAGCTGTTTTTATAATTTTCGGCTTTTTATTGTTGTTGCGCCGTCACTGACACGATTTCTAAAAACCATAGGCGTTTTCCGTCATCGCCACGTTAATAATACTCTGTCAAGATTTGAACAAAATCAATTCGATGATTTCCAAGTCACACAATACAGAACGATATAAAGCAATACTCGTATGTATATATCAAAAAATTCGAAATCCCTTGGTTCCTATATTACCACAATTGATGGCACCAAGGCCATGCGGATATCTAAGTCGTTTGGGCACTCATTCACAGTTTATGTATACCCTGATCTTAATACAATTTGCGAACCTGTAGTAGGTTTGTTAGAAGAACACCTGACAATATCGAATTTGCTCAGCTTCTATTTATTCGGTGCCATCGATTGTGATAACAAGGTATAGTCAGGACAATGTTCGGGCGGTCCTAAAAAACTGCTTTATTCCGCTAGGTCTTTTTCTCACAGACCTATTATCGATACAATAAAGTTTTCAGTTTTATAACCCCCCACCCTCAGCCACGCCAATTTCACCCTCATCCAAAAAAAGTAGAAAATGATCAGAAACCCCTCAAACGGCTAAAAGCGGAGAAGCGTTGCCTAAATGTTTTAAACGGCAACTTGCTATATTTCACTTAGTGTCATTAATTATGTCGCAATAGTTACATATCTTATTATTATAATTATGATACATAATATATACTGGAGATTTGGAAAAGACGTTCGTATGTGCTCTATCACAATAGAACTCTTTCCTCACCCTCTTGTGAAAGGAACGTAAACATTTATTTGCGACAAAATATCAACAACAACATCGATTTTATTATGCAACAATTTGTATAAAAATATAACCGAGACACAATTTCTCATTAAATCTAATGCAGTTATATGAAATCTAGAAAGAAGTGTTTCATATGGGATACTGACCATCAAGCCTGAAGCATATGAACTTGAGGGACTTTCTTTAATTGCGTTCAGTGCTATCTTTGTACCATTTATACAAAGGATTCCGGATAATTGAAGCATATCCAAGCTTAAACCTCACGTACGCTGAATACAATGCCAGAAGAGCTTTTTTATTGCTAAATGATCTATAATGTCTAACCATTAATCCGTATGCTCTCAAAATACCATGCTCTTATGGGAAAGTATATAGGATGTCCGTATATTCAACCTATACAACGCTTGACATGTGATATACCTCACTTTTATATAAACATTGAGATAGGAACATGAAGCTTTAAAACGCTTAATTTTTCAGATATAGGGTGTCAAAGTTTTACTTTTATTTTTGTTTTTCTCTATTATTCCGCAATAAATTGGCACAACGCAACGATCTAAAGTTACGTGTTGGGGGATTTCTAAAATATGTTTTAGTAAGTCCACAATCTTCCGTCCACTCACTATTGGCCCTCCCTGTATATTAAAAAATTATAAAAACTTCCCACCACGGAGTTATCGAAAACCACTGGTTAAAAGAAAAAAAACGCCTAGACACGTCAAAAGATTTGTCAAGGGTGGCAACTTTTTAACCAAAACCTACATCACCTCCTTGTACTCTCTGCCCCTCAGGGTCATCTCCTTAAAAATTTTAAATGACAACGGGAATCAGGCTATATCTTGTTTCAAAGGTATGTAGAAGTTCTTTAGTTTGACGTTTGATGTTGTAAATTGGTCAATTCGTTTTCGAGAAAATTAGAAAACTCTTTATATATCTTGATTTCTTTGAACAGAAGCATACGGAAAATAACACTTTTTATTGCAGCAAATGTTCAAAATGTTGCATATTATTGGCCAAACAATAATATAGGCGATGTTCAAATTCCTGTCAGATGGTTGCAAAAACATCTTGTGGGATATCATGGTATCATTTGGTGATGCGTTGAAGAAGGTCATCCAAACTTTCAGGTTGGCGACTAAACACAACAGATTTTACACCCCCTTAGAAAAAATCTAATGGCGTCAAATCAGGAGATCTAGCAGGCCATTCAATGTGCCCCTTTCTCCCTATCCATCTGGAAACGCGACGTCTAACTATTGCCGAACCGGACGAACAGAATCAGGAGGAGAGCCGTCTTGCTGAAAATAGATTTCAGCCTCATCAAGAGGGTCTGTATCCTCTTCGATTTGATTTTCAATGGTTTCAGTTATGAGTGAATCGATGGTAGTTCCCAACAAATTCAAATTATTGTCTTCATTTAAATTTTCATTATTAAACAATGGTACAATGCTTTGTTTCCCATAAATTAATGTTTTGGGGGTACTGGGTATGCTCTTCTTCAAAAGCTTGAAGATTCCCATTGCTCCAATACCTGCAGTCATGGTTATTAACAAATCGAGTTAGATAAAATGTGCATTCATAAGTGAGGCAGATATTCATTACGTGAATGGTATTATCATTAATCGTTGTACTCTTGCACTATTTTCTTTTTGAATGGATGTAATTTATGGAAACGGCAGTTTGCCAAGCACATTGATCTTGGTCACCATAAATTGGAATCATTCACACTATTTTTGTCACTGTCCGTCAGAAATTTGGAAATCGCCATTGTTTTGCCGATAACGGGAAATATTTCAAATACTTATTGCAGTAAAAAGTGATATTTTCCTGTATTATTGTTCTATTTGAACAAATTAAGATATATAATTTTTTTTTAATCTTCTCGAAAACGAATCGACCGATTAAAAAAAAATCAAACGTCAGAATAAAGGATTTCGAAATACCTTTAAAACAAGATATTACTAGATACCCCTTTTACGGGGTACAAGGGGGTGAAGTAGTTTTCGGTTAAAAAGTTATGCGATATGTATCTTGTTCGTAAAGTAATTTTTTGCTGCGAACTAGTTTATTTTGGGCAAAAAATTCAAGAGACATTTTTTTGGTTAGAATGAAACAGACTATCGGAAATACATTTTTAAATGGTAAACAAATAATCAGACAAAAAGTTGCATTGTAAATAAATTTTAAGGGTTGCGTTTTCCACCCATTACAACCATGAGGTAAACCGAATAAATTACTGGCCAAGTGCCTTTTTGGTAGTAGAAAATGTCAGGTTAATTTCAATATTGTAACTTTTTTAGTGCTTGTGAAAAAAAATTTTAAACAAATTTTATGTACCCCCTTTAAGGGGCTGTATCTTTACAAGGGACGCTCCAATGAAGTTTCTTTATATGAAAGATCCTATCTTTTTTTCGACGAGAAATCACCCCCTTTAATGTTTTACACTTGTTTAGTTACACCCTGTTTAAAAAACAAGAGAGGACAGCACCCCTCTGAATTGCAGGTACTCAATGTGATGTTGATTTAACATCAATTCATACTCAATACATCTTTCAGGATGAACCTTGAATGATAGATATAGGGTTTTCCACGACGATTAAGACAAGCAATATATCGGAACTGGGCAGTAGTAGCGAATTATAATTTTGGGAGTGTAAATTAGAGCAAATATAGTATCTTTTCTTATTATTGTGTCACCCAAATTTGTTTTTGATCACGTGACGTCCGATTCAAAAATTTTAATGGGACACCCTGTATATTTGTGACTTTTTGTGTCTGTATTTGCTCTAATTTACACCCCCAAAATTATAATTTGCTACTACGGCCCAATTCCGATATATTGCTTGTCTTAATCATCGTGGGACACCATGTATATAAGGAATCTTCTTGTACGATTTCAATTCCATCAATTTGGTATTTGTAATATGGATTCCATACTATCGAACAGTATTGAATCTTAGACCATATATATTGAAAATATAAACATTTCAAGGCCATTCCCTATACATTTTACTAGCTTCGGATTTTAAGTCTGTATGTTCATTAAAGTTTGGTGAAAGATCTAATAAGGCCCTGTATATCATAATCATAAGACACTATACATAGTTTGTTTTCTAGAGAATCTTAGTCTTGCATTTAACAGGCTTTAAAAATAATTTACTGCCTGCACACCATCTCTTAATACAATCAAGAGTTACTTGCATCCTGATACAGTCATCAATTGAAGAAATCTCTAAGCATATTTTAAATTGTCAGCATACAATAGTCCGTTTACATCCAATTTTTTACTTAAATCGTTGATGAACATAATGAATACCAATAGTCCCAAATTGGACACTTGTGGCACTCCTGATGTTGCATGCAAAATACATAGAGGATGAGTATCCATTATGAAACACAGATTGAGCTCTGTCATTTAAATATGATGTAAAAAAGGCTATCAAGTTTGGAGAAAAGACAAAATATAACAATTTTACTTCCCACACTGATAGGTGAGGGGAGTTAATATTGTGATCGCGAAAATTGTCAGTTTTGAGATAATACGCTTTTTAGGCGTTTTATGATGTCTAAATAACGAAAATCCACGTCACTCATTTCCTTCGGTCTGCCTGTCTGCCGGTCTGTCTGTCTGTTAGCGTTTTTCTAGCCTCGTAATCTCAGTAACCGCTGTATGGATTATGGTGAAATTTGGGCAGCGATATGCTGTGGGGTCGTAGTAGCTAATGTTCCTCTAATTTTGAAAATCGGTGCATGGGCGGCGGAGTAATTAGCAAAAAACAAAAAAATTGAATATTCCCCAAACTTCGTTTTCAGGCGTTTTAGGGGTTCCTGATCATTTTTTCTTTTTTTTTCTGGGTTGGGGTGAATTTGGGTTGGTTGGGGGGTGGCGGGTTGTGAAAACTTGTTGCATTCATGATAGGATGTCCATTAACCTGTGACAGAAAGACCTAGCGTCATAATACACTTTTTTAAGTCGATCCGAACATTGCCTTGCCTATTACAGAAACCAAGGGACTTTTTTCTGGTGTAAACATACGAGTATTGCTTTAGATCGTTCTATATTGTGTAACGTGGAAACTATGTGATTGGTTTTAATGAAATTTTTACACAGAATTATTATCGTCGCGTCGCCAAGATGGAAAACGCATATGGGTTTCAGAAATCGTGCGAGTAGCGGCGTAGCAATAATAAAAAATAAAAATATAGAAACAGCTCAAACTTCGTTTTTAGGCGTTTTTGAGTTCCTGATTATTTTCTACTTTTTCTTGGGTGGGGGTCAAATTGGAGTAGTGGGGAGGTGGTGGGGGTCATAAAACTCAAAAACTTTTTGAATTCATAATAGGCTAATGACTATTCATTGACCTGTAAAAGAGAGAGCTAGCTAATAACACAATTTTTTTGGTCGGGCGAGATCTCAGACTACAGCTTCATGGTATCGGAAAATAATAAACTGGTATCATTACAATGTGAGGAAAGTACTGAGTGAATGAACTTGACTTCATTTTTTTTAAGTAGTATACCCAGTATAGCCGTGAACTATTCGACGTCATTAAGAAAAGAAAGACGTCTTATTTGGGACACATCCTGCGTGGTCCTCGTTATGAATTCCAACGTCTTATCCTACAAGGAAAAATCGAAGGAAAAAGGGGAATAGGAAGAAAAAAACTTTCATGGCTCAGGAACATTCGACAATGGACAGGAATGCATGACTTTATGTCTCTCCAAAATGCTGCTCTAAATAGAGAAATCTGACAGGATGCAAATAGACGGTCGCCTACGCAGGAATCTGCTTGGCACTTTAAGAAGAAGAATACCCAGTATACCAAAGTCAACCCTGTCAAAGGCGTTTGCAAAGTCGTATATATCACGTCAACTTGACCACCAGAATCAAGGAAATGTCAAACTTACAGCGAGCACCATCAAGAGCACCTTCGTCCGCCTCTCGTCCATGTCTTCGCGCCGAGTCTCACATGTTCGCGCCACTACGCAAGAACTGTACAGCTCACGACGATACCGAGGACGGTCTGTCACTTTCTTTAGACGGACGGTTCGTCTGTATGGTTTTTTTTGTTGGTCAAGAAGACCCACTGTGGGCATAAGCTGCTTCCTCCCTGCCGATACCGGCGTGTATGCACATCTCCCCCGCTCGTTGAGCTTTCGTAAACGCGCGAGTTTTTGCCGCATTTTGCACGAGCATTAGTTGCGCTCGGCTGGACTGCATTCGTTTTCAACGAAGTAGGATTGCGAAGGATGTGTCTTATACCCGTTTTACATCAACAATGAATCCATGGTTTTAATTCGTGGATTCAGTTCGTGGTCAAAAATGACAAGTGTAAAACAGGAAATTGACGTCAAATAAGGCAATGGATTTCTTCTTGGATTACTTCACTGATTTAGAACCTGTTCTAATCTGTGGTCAAGTTTGACGTAAAATTCGGTAGTGCCAACCTTAAAAATCACATGATGCATGCCATGCATGTTGCATACCCGCCTCTGTATATTATTAAACATTTTCTAAATAAAAACTCGCAATCAGATTGAGAGTTTTACTGTCAAAAGGCCACAAACAAATACTAATTAAATAGATCTTGCGAAAACCGCTAATCATATCACAGCAACAGTGTTGGCAGCACTGCATGCTGTCACAAAATCCAAGGTTTTATTCACAGATGTAAAACACAATCAGTTTGACTTTGCGACCATGGATGGATGATCAGTGAATAAATTCGCGGAGAAAATGGCGATGTAAAACGGGTATTATAGATTTGTATTCTGTATTGGAAGAAGGGCGATCACAATGTCAAGATCACAGCACTTAGGCCGCATTGTGGCCTTTGTATATCCTCCCAAAGATCGCTCAAAGCTGAGTGATCAGCCATTCCAGCTCAGTGAGAAAGGTGGTGGTCATGGAAGGTCATCGTCCCATAAAATGGATTCTTGCGTAATAAGACAAGGGCACAGCAGGTGCTCAACATTAATCTTCCACTTCACATCTCCTTCGCTGGGTGTATATGACCTAGGGGCCGGTTGTACAATTCAAGCTTAAGCTTCGGTTTAACATAAGCCGCCGTTAAGCCAGCGGAGTTGAAAATCGTCCATTGTATAGTTCTGGCTTAGCACCCCACTCCCAGCTTAACACGAGCTTAGCGTAAACAGACGGATCTTGTAACTTAGCCCGAGCTTAACTGTGGTTTAAATCAAATGACATGGTGCGTCAAGCAGTAACCTTCAAATTGCTTGTCATTTCATTAGGTTATATTTGGTTATAAATATTTATCTACTGTGACTCCCATTAAGTTAAACACATAATATCAAACTACTCCTGAATAGGTTATACTATCCATAAATAAACAGCGTGAATGGGGTATTTTCCGAACAAAATTTTATGACGGAATATTGATGTTACGTCCCCAAAAACCATGCATCTAACATTTTTACTTTTTACTGTGAACGCGAAGTGGCTTAAAAGCACCTGCAAAGTTCAAAGTTCAAACGTAAAATTTCGCGCCAAAGCTGTGACGTAATAAATCTAAGCGTGACGTAATATGTAAGTCTTTCGTGGAGCTACCTTGTCGTCTTTTCTCCATCTACAGACATAACCTCCGCTTCGTATTGCTATTGGCAGATGTTTGTGGATAAATCAAATAAATTTTACATATACAATAAATAATTATGTCTTGATAAGAAGTCTGAAAGTTAGGACTTGGGAGTAGATATGCAATCAACGCTAAGATTTAACAGTCACTATCAAGACATTGTGGGCAAGGCACTAAATGCCTTAAGCTTTGTTATTAGAAGCTCTAAGCATTTCCAAATAGCAACTGTGATAGGATTATATGTATAATACATTAGGCAGACTGCATTTAGAATATGCCTGTGTAATTTGGGCACCACATGCAGAGGTTAACTGTGATATCATTGAGAGGGTTCAGAAAAGATTCCTGAGATACCTGTTTACCAGAAGGCACTGTGTATCCATACATGATCTTTTACAATACAATGTTAGGTGAATTTAATATGAAAAAAATTGGGTACCAGACGAAGTAAGCGATGTGCTTATATACTACCATGTATTAAATAGTCAGTTAGCACAGTTATTTAATAGAATTTTATTCAATGTTCCTAAAGTTGCGCTTAAAAATGTAGATTAAAGCTGCTTTATGATAATGTATTAAGCTGTTCACTGCTAAATAATATGATTCGTGAATGTAATAAGCTGATGAGGAAATCGGATATTGGTTTCATGAATATAAGTACGCTTGCCATAGGAAGTCATTATTAAATAGTATTAAATACTGATCAAAATTTTTTATGTTTTTAAACTATTTGTGTTTGTTTTTATAGGCTTTATTTTATGTAATCTAGATTAAAATACTTTGGCTCTAGGAGGTATCAGTAAGTACTCTTTCATTGCAAGTATCTACGGGTGTGCATGAGTATAAATAAATAAATAAATAACTCACGCGCTTACTTTTTTCGTTCGATCAGACGATTACAATAAAAGCTCTCTATCTATATTATGATTGAAAACCTGACCGTTTTTTATCCTAGCATAAGCAGATATCTTCCTAAAAATTCTCTCATAAATTGGTTAATACTGGTTGTCACGTTTTCTATGTCACTAAGTATAAATCGCTGTATTAAGCAGCATTATTGGACAGCCTTCGACCTATCGGACGCTTTGTTTTCAAAAATCGTTCGCGTACGTACGCTGGAAATTTTCAAGTCGTGAAGGTTGCGTTCCTGTTTGCCGTTATAATGAAACAGTTTATAGGGATTTTTGAGATTTGTTGGTTAGACGGAAACTATTTGATAATAGTACAAATATAATTGCTGAAATTTGGTGTATTCTGCAGCGGTTTACCTCTTCAAACCATGATAACTATTGTAATGTTGTTTTTATCGGCCACCTTCCTTTTTACTCCTACTTCAATGTTCATCTGCGGTTTACGATGATGAATTTGTTATAATCGCGACTTCCTATCTCTCACATTTGCGAAATTTTTCTTTTTGTATTTTAAGCATAACAATGGTTTCTAATGAACCACCTAACACCGTTTTTATTGTCTTCTTCAGAACAAATTTCCTACTTACCGATCCAACAATTGTAGTAGGAAGTAAATTCAAGCACTTTTACTGTTAATACCAAAGGTTCATTAATGCATTGTTAAAAGCATGTTTGCTTTTTTAACGTCGGATTTGCTTGCATTTTTATAATCACTTTGCGATTTCGAAGTTAAGCACCGTGAAGATCTGGTGGAGATATAGTTTTTGCGTAAAATTTTGTCTGATGATGAGTATTCGAGCTGAAGGATTTCTAGTGCTGTTGTGAAATGGTGGATGAAATTGTGTACTTAAATTTTTATTCGTTGAGATGTTAACCTACAAACATCGAGACAATGGAGAACAATAATGAAAATATTAATTCAAAAATTCGATATACTTAATGGACTGTATGTGTAGCAAATCAGTCTTCAGTGCTCTCCAATGTAGAGTCAAAGAACAAAAAATACATAACCAAAGGAAAAATCAAAATCAAAAACATAAGGACACATTGCAAAATGGTAACATGGTGCCAGTGCCTATACAGGGTGAGTCAAGCTCAACGCCTCGATCTATTGTGACCAAACCATACTACTTTTTAGAAAATTAACTTTCGTATGTAGGGCGAGTTGGACTACATTTTAAATATAATGACTTTTATACAGGGTGTCTAATAAAAGCGTGCCATATCAAAGTTGTTTTTTTAATGGAACACCCTGTACATTATTGCATATTTAGATTCCCGGGTCAATTCTAGTGTGACTTTATGTATCATACATGGGACTTGAAGTGAACCATTTAGGTGCAAATCACAATTTGGGTATAAGTAGTTATCAGAAAAAAATTGAATGTCGCAGCGATTATAAAACTTAGAGGGCTATGACTGCCGTGTCACTAAGCATGACATGCGTCAGCTTATGTTCGACGGTCAAGTTTGAATTACATTTGTACTAATTATTAAGGAAACTTCAGTCAGATATAACTTGATTTTTCAAATCGGAATCCCTAATTATTAATTTTTATGCAATCGAATGTGAGATTTGATAGCCCTTCTAATGATATACGGTTGTAAATATCGAACTCTGGAAGTTTTCATTTCAAATTTTTCTTTTTTATTTATTTATAACTTTTATTTGCTCAAAAATCGCATGCAGCAAACAGTTAGATTTTGTTCCGCAGTTAAGTATGAGCTAACGAACTTCTTATATTGCTAGATGAATGAGAGTCACGAGAAAATCTTTATTTCACGCAAGTATTGAGGCTCCGAATGAATTATTATCAAATTACTGTATTGGTTTTTTAACAACCTTGCCTTAAACCAATTTTGAAGCGGTTTTCTTTCTTTCCTAATAAGTTGAAAAAAAAACGCCTACTAAAAATATCGAATTGTCGTGTAATGATGCCATCATCGAAGGAAAGATTGCTATAGGTTTGATGCTACGCGTATGGACAAAGACGACCTCAAGTTGACTTGTCAGATTTACCTGAACATAGTGGTCAGATAGGATTTTACGTGTATTGCCACCTTTATAGTCAGCATAACGAAAATCCACGTCACCTATTTCCGTCTGTCGGTCTACCTGTATGTCGGTCTATCTGTATGTCGGTCTGCCTGTCTGTCGGTCTGTCGGTCTGTCGGTCTGTCGGTCTGTCGGTCTGTCGGTCTGTCGGTCTGTCGGTCTGTCGGTCTGTCGGTCTGTCGGTCTGTCGGTCTGTCGGTCTATCGGTCTGTCGGTCAGTCGGTCTGTCGGTCTGTCGGTCTGTCGGTCTGTCGGTCTGTCGGTCTGTCGGTCTGTCGGTCTGTCGGTCTGTCGGTCTGTCGGTCTGTCGGTCTGTCGGTCTGTCGGTCTGTCGGTCTGTCGGTCTGTCGGTCTGTCGGTCTGTCGGTCTGTCGGTCTGTCGGTCTGTCGGTCTGTCGGTCTGTCGGTCTGTCGGTCTGTCGGTCTGTCGGTCTGTCGGTCTGTCGGTCTGTCGGTCTGTCGGTCTGTCGGTCTGTCGGTCTGTCGGTCTGTCGGTCTGTCGGCCTGCCGGCCTGTCGGTCTGTTGGTCTGTCGGTCTGTCCGTCTGTCGGTCCAGTTGAAACATGCAGAATAACAACTGTGGCGTCCTAGTTCCTAAAGAGGGAGACGCAAGAAACTATTTACCAGAATTTTTGTGTTGCATTTTTTTGCGGGCGGGTGGGCGATGATTTGGTTGCAAGGGGATTTCGTAGCTTCATGCAGTGAGAAGTACTGAGTTAATCAACTTGACTCCATTTTTTTTTCGAAATAGAGACGATATTATTATTACTATTAACAACTGCTTTATGCATTTTAGATCTACGATCTTGAAGGAGATCCTTCAAGTTAAATTAAAATCATGTTCACTGGAGTGTTAATGATATTTTCATGACTTCTCGCGACTATTAAAACTGAATATCCTATCACAATTTCTCAACTTAACGCTTTGTAACAGGAAGTGATGCATTTGAATTTATTTTTCGTCATAACGCATACTATTAACCGCTAAACTGGTTCAATGCTAAGAACTGGAAGTGAAAATCGATTTATCATTTGCGTTTGTTTATGTTTACGGAGCGACCTTCTGTTGCAAAAGAAGCTGAAAAGTCGTATCTTCAAGCACATCTCGTGCAGACTAATCTATTATTTATGAGAATTTGGCGATTTCAAAATGGCCGGAATTCGAAAACAATAGCTGATTTGGGGTAATAGTGATGTGATTCGTCATCATCTTTGTCTAAAGGCAAATTATCCATGTAATCATATATGGCTGTCAGTGCTGCCCTCTTTAGTCACTTTAGAGCCGACATTTTTGCTTTAATTTTGTCTTTAAGGGTCCTCGAAGTATATACATTAGAATTGTTCTTGGTACACTGTGATAAAATAACTCCACATTTTAAAAAAAATCAGGTGTATGACTTTACCAGTTTTTTGACAGGTTTGGCCTTCTGCCGTTTTACCTTTCCTTTAGGCTTCCATTGCATACTTAGGGCCGGTTGTACAAATGCGGGTTTATCACGAGCTTTGTTAAGCCTAAGCTTAGCTAAGCTCAGGCTTAAAGCCGACACCCGTTGTACAATCGTCGGCTTAGTTAAACCTGGTTGATAATGAAATTCACTACAGTTGGCATCAATGAAGCAACACATACTGACATGCTCATCTGAAAAATTACCTTTTTTGGTTAGGCACTTATGACAGTTTGTGTCAAATTTCGGCAACGACCGTTTCCGTCTCTGTTCTTTCATTTGCTCTCTTTGTTACATTAGACACAAATCTTTAAAAAAATATGACCTAATAAAGTGACAAGCAATTTGAAGGTTCCTCCTTGAGATATCATGCCACTTGTATGAGGTTATGTTTAAACCTCAGCTAAGCTCGCGTTAAGCTTCGGCTTACGTAAGCTCGTGTTAAGCTTGGAGTGGGGGGCTAAGCCAGCATTGTACAATGGACGTTTTGCAACTGACGTGGTTTAACGTCGTCTTACCTTAAGCCGAAGCTTAAGCTCGCATTGTACAACCGGGCCTTGGTGACTGCAAATCAGGGTCTTACTGATAAAACCAGCGTTCGTCACATGTAAGCACATTATTTAAAAACTGCATTGCGGTGCATTTTCCACTGTTGACAAATTGTCACTCGATTCGTTTTTATGTTTTCCCATGATTCTTTTCATTCATCAAGTTTCCAAAAATTTCCGATGTCACCTTATATCGGCTGTAAGTGGTTTTTAGCTCTCACTGAAGAGAGCTTATGCAGAGCCTCTGTCTGTCCGCCCGTATACAAAAGATAGCCAAAACTACAGGTACTAGAGAAAAACTAAATACAGATTCGGAATCAGCATGAAAAAACTAGTCCGGGAAAAATCCGGTTTTGTCAATATCGCATCCGGTTCCACAGTGAGAGCGCCGTTTGAATTTACTCAAGTAAATTCTTTCCTGCATTTTCTGATATGTACAGGGTGTCCCATTTTGGGCACTTTTACGGGGTATCTCTGTTATTTTTGAAGATAGAGAGTTGCGGTTTTCGCGACAGTGTGCTACTTTTTTGTGAAAATAAAGATGCCGTTAACAAAATTATCATGGCCCCCTTGGTTTTTGAGATACAGGGTGAAATCGAAAACTATCGATTTTAGGACCACCCCCGTAACTCGGTTGTCTTTTATCTTATTAAGAACTTTTGAAAAGAGTCTTATAGATTTTTTTCTGTAGAATCCAGTGGTTTAGTTTGATTTTTTCTTACTCTAACCATTTTTCAGTTATGAAGCAAACATATTTTTTTAAATGGAACACCCTGTATATTATTTTTGAAGTCAATCGGAAATAATTCAAGCTTTTCAAAAACATATATCAGTATTAAGTTATTTTGAAACTTACGCTGAAAATTTGATTATTTCATTTTTTACTTTATTTGTAGCAGTAGGCCATGACTAATCTATATAAAAACAATATCCAAGTGAACAATTATTAAGATACAAGATACTCACTACTTTTAAACTCAATTATTTAATTGTATTTTATACGCTATTACTATTTGCGATAATGTTCAATAAATATTACTTAGTCCATTATTAAATTACTTAAAACCAAACAGCGTTATATCTGAAGAATATCAACACATTATTAAATTTGAATTTCAATCAAAATAAAAACTAAAAACATTGAGAAACTTTTAGAGATGTTGGTTCAAGTTGGAGACTATTTTCTCGAATGCAAATCTGGCACAATTCCTTATTCTTTTATTGGCATTTAAAAGAATTATTGGTCTCCTTCGCGTTATGGCGACTAAATATTCCCAAACTTGGATCCTGTGCAAATGTTGAAGTATCTTAAACTTGTATGGATGGTAACTGTATTTTTTAGAACTCTTTCTGCAGTTGAAACTACAGCTTCTCTATGTGCTTACAAGATGATGAAGGAGTTGCTTCTATGTAACCTAATACGTTTGTTTCCATTTGCGCCCTATTCTCCTTGAAGTAAGCTTTAGGACGTGGTTGAATAAAGGATCCGTACCCAATTTTATTTATTTATAGACGAGCAAATATATCTGGAAACGGTTGCTGTGTCTCTGGGTAACTAAGCTGCCCTTATTATAGAAAATTGACAATAATTAAAATCCTCCTCCTCCTAGGTGCCGTCTCCGTTGAGGTTGGCAAACACTATGGCAAATTTTTCTCTGTGTTGAGCTTGATGGATTAGAGTATTCCCATCCAAGTTTGTCCACTCTCTTATGTTTCTTAGCCAGGACTTCTTCTTCCTTCCTATGCCTCTTTTTCCTTCTATTTTTCCCTCAAGTATTAGTTGGAGCTTTTCATATTCCACGTGCCGCATTAAATGCCCCAGATAGGCTGTTTTCCTTATTTTCATGATTTTTGTTAACTGAGGGCGGGTATTTATTCTAGTTAGAACTTCCTCATTTGTTGTTCTAGAAGTCCAAGCTATACGGAGCATAATAATTAAAATAAAAACACAGAAAGAACAAAGTTATATTTAATACAAATCTAAATAAAAACTGGCAGTCTCGCAATTTCTACTATCTACTCAATATCATAATAACACAATCATCATTTCAATGAGACATTATTATTTAAAAAAAAGGTATTTTGATTCTGTTTTTTCGAATTTGAGTAGGAAGTCTCTTGTAGAGTAATAACTGCTTAGAGATGCTTATTATTTATAAATTCAAATTTAATAATGTGTTGGTATTCTTCAGATATAACGTTGTTTGGTTCTAAGTAATTTAATAATGGACTAAGTAATATTTATTGAACATTATCGCAAATAGTAATAGCGTATAAAACACAATTAAATAATTGAGTTTAAAAGTACTGAGTTGGATATTGTTTTTATATAGATTAGTCATGGCCTACTGCTACAAATAAAGTAAACAATGAAAAAATCAAATTTTGAGCGCAATTTTCAAAATAACTTAATACTAATATATATTTTTGAAAAGACTGAATTATTTACGATTGACTTCAAAAATAATATACAGGGTGTTCCATTTAAAAAAAAAAAACATGTTTGCTTCATAACTGAAAAATGGTTAGAGGCAGAAAAAATCAAGCTACACCACTGGATTCTACAGAAAAAATCTATAAGACCCTTTTTTAAACTTTTCAATAATATAAAAGACAACCGAGATATGAGGGGGGTCTCAAAATCGATAGTTTTCGATTTGACCCTGTATCTCAAAAACCAAGAGGGCCATGATAATTTTGTTAACGGCATCTTTATTTTGACAAAAAAGTAGCATGTCAAGAAAACCGCAACTCTCTATCTTCTAAAATAACCGAGATACCCCGTAAAAGTGCCCAAAATGGGACACCCTGTACAACAGAGCTTTTAGCCACCTGTGAAAAGGTTAAGCTATTCTACTCCAATTTTTTGCAGATGAACTGAGGTTAAGATAGGTTGTTAGTGAGTGGGACGACTATGCCTCCTTCAACTGCGACCCTATTCTATCTTTTGTGGCTCACATCTCCCAGCTCCACACGAAGGCGATGATTGTGTTTGGTGAAACTTGCTTGACGTCAGTAGGTTTCAGATGGGTGAAAGTGGACTATAGCAGAAATGACAGTCTGATGTTTGTTCTAGACCTATCTGCAGCAAGTGGTATCTCAGATGACAATGCCATGGGGGGGGGGGGGGGGAGGGATAGGGGGTGGTGGTTATCTCGCCAGTACAGGAGTGCTTTCCTCTCTGTCCAATCTGAGATGGTTTTTCATTGCCTTTCTCTCCGTTATGGCCGAGAACCCAAGTCAAAGATACATTGTTCCTTGTTCCAAATCCACTGAGGAGATGTATGCAGTTCCATAGGAGTCTTGAGTCAACCCGTTTGAAGTTCATGAACAATATCGTGTTTGTCGTCCTACGACCAAGTTAGGTGGACGAGCTATTCCAGGACTTACAAACAGAGACAGAAAAATGGGCCCATCTAAGAGACAACAACAACCAAGACCGTCAAACCTTTGGATCTTAAGAGTTTCTTATCTATAATAACCTTAATATACCCACATTCTCATCATTCTCACTCTTCTCATCTCTTCTCATCTCATCCATTAATAAGTGATTACATACCTAGCATAAATTATAGACATATAAAAACCCGTTATTTCTGGGCCAGTCCCGAACATTGATGTCATAAATAACAATGTATTGTAAACCTAAATGTTGAAAATAAAGAGAATCTATCTATCTATATATGTATATCTACCCAATCAAAAACTGAAAATCTGAGTTTGAACTTCAACCAACACCTACTACAATTTTTATGTGCCTGGGTAATAACTATATAATAAAACAAACAATGCTCTTACATAATATCCATGTATTTTGTTTCGAATTGAGATAAAGAAAAATTAGCGTTTAAGCAACAACAATTAGGATGTATTGCAAGAGAATCTTAATTGTTTTTTTTTATGAAAAACCTACATAATGCATATCTCTGCCATATTTCGTGTGTCTGGAGATCAGATCACAATTATGAAGGTGTCTACTGCTATATGCAATAGGTGTCCTTACTTTCTGCGTTCTTGAAAGAAATATTTATTATTACTCACACATTTGATCCAAAAAAAAATATATTCTTACAGTACTTTTCAGTAAACTGAAAGAATGAACTATTTTGTACTATTCAGGTGGGGATACTTGATGAGCTTTCCACACCGACGCGACGGGTGAGGGAAGTATTGTGATCGCGAAAATTTTGAGACAACACGCTTTTTGGGCGTTTTATGATACCTACATAACGAAAATCCACGTCGCTCATTTCCGTCTGTCTGCCGGTCTGTTGGCGTTTTTATAGCCTTGTAATCTCAGTAACCGCTGCATGGATTGTAATGAAATTTGGGCAGCAATATGCTGTGGGGTCGAGTAGGTAATGCTGCTATAATTAGGGGGGGGGTTGTAAAATTGAAAAAATTTTTGTATTTATATTAGACTGTCCTCTGACCAGTGAAGGAAGACAACATAAATACCTTTTTTAGGTCCATCCGAACATTGCCTTGCCTATAAAGTCCTTTTTTCTGATGTAAACATACGAGAGTATTGCTTTAGATCGTTCTATATTGAGTAACGAGGAAATGTTGAATTGATTTTAATGAAATCTTCACACAGTATTACTACCGTGGCGAGGATGGAAAACGCGTATGGTTCTTATAAATCGTGTCAGTGATGGCGCAGATTTGATAAAAAAACTAAATATATAAAAACAGCTCAAACTTCGTTTTTAAACGTTTTAGAGATTCCTGATCATTCTCTACTTTTTTTGGATGGGGTGAAATTGGGGTGGTTGGGGGGTTGAAAAACTGACAAATTTGTTGTATGCATTTGATAGACTGTCCATTGCCTGTGAAAGAAAGATCTAGCGGCATAATACACTTTTTTAGGTCCTTCCTAATATTCACTATTACAGAAACAAAGGGACTTAGAATTTTCTGATGTATATATACGAGTATTGCTTTAGATTGTTCTAATTGTGCAACCTGGAAACGACCGAATTGATTTTAATGACATTTCGAAACGGTATTATTACCTTGGCGAGGATGGAAAACACGTATGGTTCTTAGAAATGGTGTCATTGGTGGCGCTGCAATAATAAAAAAAATTAAAAATAGATAAACAGATCAAACTTCGTTTTTAGGCGTTTTGGAGGGATCCTGGATCATTTTCGGATGGAGGTGAAATTGCGGTAGTTGGGGGGGGGGGGGGGGGTGGGGGGTTGTAAAACTGAAAAATGTGTTGTATTCGTAATGGGCTGTCCATTGATATGTGAATGAAAAACAGCGGCACAATAGACTTTTTTAGGTCCATCCGAACTTGGGGGGGGGGGCTGGCGATGATTTGGTTGCAAGGGGATATCAGATTATAGCTTCTTGCTATGAAAAATAAACTGGTATCACCGTAAGGTGTGGGAAGTACTGAGTCAATCAACTTTACTTCATTTTTTTTAAGGAAATCTATTTCTGATTGAAAAAACGAGAAATAAACTTCCGCCTCTGACGGGAATCGAAACCACTGAGCCCACCCACCCCTTAGTGTCGTTTTTATATCTAATATGTACATTTTTTTTTTTAGCTACACTGCCTGGTACTGCCGCCGCTCATCAGTTGGTAAAATCAATACGACAGAAATGCTCTCCAGAAGAAGTGCTAGCTGTTCTCAAAGATCTGCCGAACCCGCGCTCAGAAGAAGACAGTGACGGAAGATTCAATCCACTCAAGATAGACGTCTTTGTCCAAACTCTGCTCAATCTAGGTTCGTAATTAAATGTTTCGAGTTGCAAGTCTAAATAACCCAATTTCAGTACACAAATAGAAGGTATATTTCAAATTTGGAGAAAAATCGAAATATATCAGAAACTGATGAATGAAGGTATGAAAAGTGCTATACAAAGATGAAAGAGCATAATTATTAGAAGCAATTCTTTGGTATAATAAAATATTGGGGGTTATAGTTAAAAAAAAAGAGAAAATCTAGATTTTGAATTCTGCATTACCCTGTATACGAATATGCGTCGTCGGCTTTTTTACAGCCGATTTCAAAACGAGGATATGTTTCATATTTTCGTGTAAAAACATTTTTCTTTCACTACTTTATGATATACAGTACGTTCATCTGACAGTGATTTGGATATAAGAATGGTCATAACTTTTGAAATACCCTGTATAATGTTACAGTACTTTATATTGTAAGAAGGGGGATTGTTAGCAGAATCTAAATATGCGATAATATAGGGTGAGTTTTTAGTACCGGCTCGGTCGATAACTCCACTACTAAAGAAAGCGAAAAAAGAAGTATATAAGAGTTGTAGCCACGGATATGCTCCTTGCTCAGAAAATATTTAGATTTATACAGGGTGATCCATAACTACGTGGTGATGCAAACATGCATTTTTTTAAATGAGAGACCCTATATATTATTCCATATTCAAATTCTACTAACGATTTGCGTTCTTCCAATATATTTTGTTGTATTATACAGGGTATTTAAAAAGTTATGACCATTTTTATATCCAAATCGCGGTCAAATGAACGTACTGTATATCAAAAAGTAATAAAAATAAAAATTATTTTTTTACATGAAAAGATTAAAAATATCCTCTAGTTTTAAAATCGGCTATAAAAAAAGCCCGTGACGCATATTCGTATACAGGGTGATGTAGAATACAAAGTCAAAATTTTCTCTTATTTTTTAAATGTAACTCCCAATATTTTATTATCTCAAAGAATTGCTTTTAATATGCTCTTTCATCTTTGTATAGCACTTGTTGTACCTACGTCCATCAGTTTCCGAGATATTTCGATTTATCGGTAAATTTAAAGTACAGCTTCCATTTATGTACTGAAATCTATTTATTTTGAGAAAGTACTATTTAATTTGTTTTTTATTTAATAAACAACTAAATAATAAGGTCATAATACTATTTGATGAAGTCAAAATCCTAAATCATCGAGATAATAAAGTCAAGTATGCCGAGGAAACAATTTTGTAGGCGTCATGCATAATTATCAAGCAGATTTATCAGGTGTGCTTTGAAAAATTGACAGTTTTCATAACCTGCTCGATAATTCCGTACTGTGTGAAAAATCAGCTCTAAAAGTTAATTTTTCCTTTGAAGGTATTTAGGAGAATCTTTGAGAAATTGTCTACTTGCCTCTAGAATATATCAACTGTGAACAGCAATATCCAGAACGGAGGCAGCCTAAAACTAATGCGTTTGAAAGACTGAAGAATCGTTTTATTTGGACTGTGTCGTTTGATATTTCATAGCCTACCTGATACATCTGCTTGATAATTATGCAAGGCGTCTATAAAATTGTTTCCTCAGCACACTTGAGCTATATTATATCGTTAATTCAGTGTTTTGACTTGATTGAGTATTATTATGGCCCTATATTTTAGTTGTTTGTTAAGCAAAAACAAAATTTCATAGTATTTTCTCAAAATAAATAAATTTTAGTAAACAAATAGAAGGTATATTTAAAATTTGTATGAAAATCGAAATATCTCAGAAACTAATGAATGCAGCCATAACAAGTGCTATACAAAGATGAAAGAGCATATTAAAAGCAATTCTTTGGTATAATAAAATATTAGGGGTTATATTTAAAAAAGAGAGAAAATCTAGATTTTGCATTCTACATCACCCTGTATACAAATATGCGTCACGGGTTTTTTTTATAGCGGCTTTTAAAACTAGAGGATATTTTTAATCTTTTCATGTAAAAAAAATAATTTTTGATTCATTACTTTTTGATATACAGTACGTCCATTTGACCGTGATTTGGATATAAAAATGATCATAACTATTGAAATACCCTGTATAATGTAACAATACCCTATATTGTAATAACGGAAATCATTAGTAGAATTTGAATGTGGAATAGAGTGTCTCATTTAAAAAAATGCACGTTTGCATCACCACGTAGTTATGGATCACCCTGTATAAATCTAAATAATTTCTGAGCAAGTAGCATATCCGTGGCTACAACTTTTATATACAACTTTTTTCGCTATCTTCTACAGTAGTCGAGTTATCGACCGAGGCGGTAGTAAAAACTCACCCTGTATATAGGGTGTCTCATTTAAAGAAAATGTATGTTTGCATCACCACGTAGTTATGGATCACCCTGTATAATTACGGTACGAGCACCAAGTGCAGCCCTGTACCTATGCCGTCAAAGCATGTGTCAAGATACATGACACACGCCAACTATGTTTTTACTGAAAACGATTCAGCAAACGAGAATTCATTTTTTTCTATTTCAAGTATCCATATCAAAAATAGCTTCTTTAACTACAAACTTAATTTTACAGTGCCGTTTTTTAGGACTGAATTTTTTTCTGCATTTGGCATTAAACTTACGGGCGTACATTCACAAAAATTATCAGGCGCAAACTACAAGAAGCAGTTATTCGTCAATTCAAACTCTTGTAATACAATTCTCGGACTACAGTGCTATGAAAGTACTGTTTGATAACAAAATGTATCCCTTTCCGCATTTTGTATTAGTATTTTGCCACATAACATCAGGCAGTCGTAAATTTATTAACCATGCGCCGATGTCGCTGGAATTCAAATAACGAAGAAAATTAAATATCTCCGAAATAGTTGAAAATCGAACCCAACTGTATAACACTATTTTATTGGAAATGGTCTTCTCCTAAAGTATCTTCCACTCGTCATGGAACACCTTGTATGTGTATATAAAACATAATACAATGATGGGATATCTGGATTTATCAAGCCTTAGGACATTATTCCTGGACCTTGTGTTGTAGCTATGTGCATCAGAATATTTGGTAAATTTATGGGCGCTACCTTTTACATAGCAAAAACAAAATATAAATGGAGGGTAATGTAGGGACACAGCATATAGTAAACAACTTAGGTTGGTGGTAATTACACGCGCATCCCCCCTTTTAGATGATTTTTTGTAGGGATGCTAACGATACTTCGATACTTCTGCACTAATATCGAGTGTTTTTGTCATCGATACTTTTTGAGGCATTCCAAGCTGGTATCGATACTTTTGTAGCGGTATCGAAAATAATTATATAATTATTGAGGGGTGTAATCAGTTGCACAAAATGCTGTATACGGACCAAACGCGACTATTTGGCTAAAAAATATCGAGTTGGTACCAGTATCGATATTTTCATTTTCGCATCTCTACCCAAACTTCACATCCGTAAAATCATCCCAAGGTCGAATTCTGTGGGAACCATTTTTATATGGGAAATCCTCAGAGACATTATGCTGGTTGTTTAGTATGCTGTGGTAGGGATATTGAGGTCTGGAAATGCATTTTTGTAACAAGAATCGTAATAAAGATCTGATAGTACTTTAATACGTCTCTGTAGCGCAAATAGTGTTTTGACATGGCAATAGTTGCTCCAGTTGGTGATACAGATAGATTTCTAATTATATAGAATGCTCTTGGACAGTTTTCTTATATCCTTGATATGATGATTCCAAGCCAAGGTATATTCCAAGTGAACTCTCAGATAGTTTACAGGCGTAGACTACGTAGACACCAAGTGTCCTCTCTCAAACGTTTCATATTGAAATTAAACTGTTGTATCCTCACTTGATTTATGCTTAAAAAAATGCCTAGCCATCAAAATTTTACTTCTGTTTATTGTGCGTTGACATACTGGCCTAAGTTCGTCGATGATCTTAAATTGGTTTAATTTTGTGGTGTTATTATCAAACAGTTGAAACCTATAATTTGTATTTGTATGACGTAAGTTTTTTAATATAAATTAGAAATATTGTTGGGCCGAGCACAGAGCCTTGAGGTACATTAGAGCAAAAGAGTGCTTTTGCTAGACAAGACAACAAATCTAATTATTATACATTATTACTACGTTCCAAAATCCCATCAAAGACCTCGATTTGCTCTGTAGCATTTCAGTATTCACTTCTACATCAAACTGTCAACAAAAATCTGTGTTCCATTATTGCATTTCCGAGGCCATGGATGTCATCGTTTTGCTCGGAAATCAAATTGAGATTTTAGTGACCTTTGTGTCAAGACTGTCAAGATATATTTTTCACTTGACAGCTAACAACTTAACATAACCTATTCTGCTTTATTTTGTATGCATTGACATTCTAACGAGTACGACTACTCTGACACTCTGACTCTGAGAAAGCAGCACAGGTTATGTGATATATCAAACTTGTCAAAAAAAGATATTTGCCGTTTCATAAATATTCCAACATCCCTAACATCTGGAATCACGTGACTATCCTCGAAAATTAATCTGCTCACTGGATAGATGGGATTTTGGAACGTAGTATAAACTACAGTATTATAGTTAATCTGCGTTATTACAAATTTTATCTGAAACACGTTCCGAGGTACTTATGTCTCTTATTACATGATTAATATTTCAGGTTCGAAGAGCTTTTCGCACAGCTTTGCAGCCATTTCAAAGTTCCACTATGTGTTCAAGATTCTCGCCGAGAGCGAAGAGGCTCAAATTTGCGTACTTAAGAACATGTTCGAGCTGTGGCACAACCACCAGCAGATGATGATCGTGCTCATTGACAAGATGCTGAAAACTCAGATAGTCGAGTGCTCAGCGGTAAGTATTATCATTGATTAACTTATTCACGTATTATTTTGAGAAGTTTGAGAAAAACTTTTTTCTTTTTGAAAAAAATCCACGTTGTGTAAAAAATTAACAGTTGACATTAATATATAACCATCTACTAGACGAGTTATAGCGATTCGTATTTTATTCGTCCAAAAAAACATAAAATGGTGAATATGGAAATTTAATAAGTCCTCGGAAAATAATAGATTTTCTTTTGTGAATAGATTCTCTTGTAGAAGCTTTAAATCAAGTCGCATTGCAAATAAAAAACCTACTTTTGAATAGGTTTCCTGTCATTTGGGATCTTTCATTATATTTTTCTTCTCCTGATAAAAAAATTTCTGCCTAAAAAATATTTTTTTGATGACTTGCACATCCGCGCTGACTCGCAAATATTTCATTTTCTTAGAAGACACGAGTTTTTGTCCTGTTCGAGAACCAAAAATTTTGTTCGATTTTTTTTCGACCCCATTTTCCGCATTATATTCTACTCTTCATTGTAGAAAAATTACTTCTTGATTAAGTAGTAGCACACCAGTACATTAGATTTACTGGCCCTACAATTTCTTGTTGTCTACCAAAACATCTTTTTGGTGAACCTGAAAATATGCGTGTATTTAAATTTCTCAGCACACTAGTCCTTGGCCTGTTCGAGAAATAACAATTTTGTTCCATCCTTTGACTTCCCACACCGATAGATGGGGGGAGTATTGTGATCGTGAAAATTTTCGATTTTGAGATAATACGCTTTTTAGGCGTTTTATGATATCTACATAAGGAACATTCACTTCGTTCATTTCTGTATTTGTTCGTTGGTCTGTCATTGTCGTTCCTCTAACCGCGAGATCTCAGTAACCGCTACGTGGATTGTGATGGAATTTGAGTAGCGATATGCTGTGGGGTCGTAGTTATAATGCTGTTATAATTTTGAAAATCGGTTCATTGGCGGCGGAGAAATTAGTAAAAACAAAAAGTTATCAGAACCTCTCAAAATTTCGTTTTCAGGCGTTTCAGGGGTTTCTAACCATTTTCCATTTTTTTTTTGGAGGAAAACTCCGGTTGGAAACATTATCTTAGTCGTGATGAAATTTTGACTCTGTATTACTACCGTGGAGGAAATGGTAGCAGTGTATCGTTTCAGGAACTCTTACGGTGGTGGACAACAACAAAAAACAAACCATTCTAAATCGCTCAAACTTCGTTTCTAGATGTTTCAACGGTCTCTGATCATTGCCCGCTTTTTTGAGAGCTAGTTAGAGTAGGATGACGGGCACGGAAAAGTTAAAGGTTTTTTGTATTTATAAAATACTCTCTATTTCTGTGGAGAAAAAATAACGTAAAAAACTCGTAAAATCCGTTTAAAGATGTTGTGTTTTGGAGGTCCCTGGTAATTTTTTATTATTATTCTGAGTAGTTGATCAAACTCGCATATTTTCACTTCTGGTGACGTTACATAGGAAATTCGTTTTTTGCACGTTTTATGATATCATGAAAATCCACATGACTCATTTTTTGTTTTTGAAGACATAGATATGATACACTTTTAGACAATTTTAGAACGGCTACTCTCGACCCCCCATTGTGGGACGTTTCTTCCTAATAGAAAAATTAATGCTATCACACACAAACACATGGATGTACAGACCCCGTAGGCTTATAACCTCCCTCTTATTACGTTGCTGGTAAACATAACATTTTCTTTCTACATATGGGTTTAGTTCGTTTCATGCAACATTATATGGAAGTTGTAGCGTAGGTTTCTGTTCCTTAGAAATCAGCTGAGATGATAATATATCAGCCTACATTTCTGCAATGACGCTATTCAGATCACGCTAAATTCAACTAGTGCGAAGTACACCAAGTTTCATACTTGTTTTATGGTATACCATATTGATTTTTTTGTTTTCTTTTAAGGTGGCCAATTGGATTTTTTCGAAGCAAATGTCGAAGGAATTCACCAAGATGTACCTATGGGAGATCCTACATTTGACAATAAAGAAAATGAACAAACACGTCATCAAGCTTGGAGCCGAACTGGTCGAAGCGAGGGAAAAATTGGCTAGGGCGGAATCCAGCGACAGTGAGTCGGAAGAAGACGAAAACAAAAAGAAGTAAGTATGAGTTTGATTTGGGTTTAAAGCTAGACATTGCGTATTGTAGATTGAAGAAATAAAGACTACTAGATGTCTCATGGATATTGATTCGGCAATGGATCTACGCTTTTTTATTTAGTATTTGGCATTATAACACTACAGTAATAATCACAAACGCTAGATACACAATGTAATCATTTGCCAATCTGATGACTTTATTGAACCTGACACATGTTTTGCTGTGTTGCAGAGTAGCAAGACACAAACGCATTATATTTTACTTTCTCATATAACGATGCACTGTTCTTATAGGCAAGACGACGCAGAGAAACCAACTGAGGAGATGGTGGAACGCATGGAAGAGAAGTTAGAAGCAGCCCAAGCTGATCAAAAGAATTTGTTCTTGATCATATTCCAACGATTCATCATGATCCTGTCAGAACATTTGGTGAGGTGCGACACTGACGGCGTCGATTACAAGAGTCACTGGTATAGATGGACGATCGGACGATTGCAACAAGTCTTCATGGCTGTGAGTAGATGTTTCATTTGCTTCATTTTTGATACTCGCATAAGATGTTTTCTACTGGCACCGGTTTTGTGTAACATGTGTAAAGCTAGATTGAAAGTTCAACTAAGTTAAGACCTCCAATCTAGCTAAACTGGGGTGCCTTTGGGCTGCTCAGTTTACTTACGGTGGGTTGTGGATCCTTGGCAACTTATTCTTTTCCTCTTATAAGAGATGTCAGGCAAAATCACTAACTTTTATCGCGAGATTACTCTAAGGTTCAACAAAAACTCAAGAAAAAGGGCGCCAGGAGTTTTTACCTCCAAACTCCAAGGAAGTTAGTGAAATTGCCCAACCTCTCCAGAAACACTGAAGGGATGGGTTCAGAAAAAATATTCAAAAGAGAATTAAACAATAACAAGTATATTGGTGGTTAAATATAAACTATTTGAATGGTGAATAGTGAGTGATGACTTATTTACAATAATAAACAGGGACTGCTGGCTTAAGTGAGCGATACAACCTGGCTTGCTCAACGAGGTTGTCTTCTCCTCCTGGGTCGGCTTGTGGGCTCCTTCTAACCGCTCCTTCAGAGGGTCCCCTCTGATGACTGGCAGCCTCTTCAGGTTCCTTTGGCCCTGACCCCTACTCTTAGACTTCCCCCTTTTAGGCTGAGGGATATCTGGGTCTGGCTCGGCCACCACTTCCGGCCGCCGTCATGCAAAGTATAGAAAAAAGAAGGATTAGAGTCTGGACCCTCTATGGCAAAACCCCAGGATGTAGGAGGTTATGCAAGCTCAGGCGTACTACTTGGCTTTGAATAGAACAATTAAAAGCCCCCTCCTCAACAATTTAGTTGAAACAATATCTGTTTAAATTTAACAATTTAGCTGAAACTATATCTGCTTAAATTTAATAAAAAGATCCCTTACAAACTGCTTAAATTCTATACTAAAATTTCTTAAAAGTTATACACCAAGTTATAGCAGATATCTCCCCACAATGGTTCACAATTAAATCTGCATATATAATTAAAATATAATCTTAAAATAAAGGACCAATATCGTAACCACAAAGTATCACCTAACCTAGATACTTGATAGGCCTTTCAAGTCTAACACTTAAAACGAAACTTAAAAATATGAGTCTTGAAGTGAGCAAGGCTATAGTTCACTTAAGTTCAAAGCAGTTTAATTGATTTAAGAGGAAATCAAGGCTATGATTCTATTAAGCTACTGCTGGCTCTAGTGCTCCAGAAAGTTAGAATCTTGAAAGGTAGTATAACCACAAAAAAAATTATCAAGCCCACAAATGTTTACTAAAATGTCTCAAAATCAAATATCACAAGTAATCCAGAAAATTGAAACTATATGCACAGTAGTTGCAAGGTGCGAGCAACTATACTTCAATAAATACTCTCAATATTAAAATTATAGCTCCAAAGGAAACAAAAATCTATGAGTACGTTCAGTCTCACATAGATGTACTTCGGTAGGCTGTATCGGTTGTAAATATGAAAAATTGTCAAGATCGTACAGCAAAATTACAGCTCAAAAATTTGCAAAATGTGTGTGTCAGCACACTCAAAAATTATTAAAATTATACCAAAATAAAGACCGGTGCTTTTCTCTCTCTCTAAAAATTGTACGCGGTACAAAGAAAACTGAAGAAGGTGACACCTATGCAAAAGTGCTCGCATTAGCTGCCCAAAATGGCGGAAACAATAACGAAGCAATTTTTACACAGACTCTACCAAATAAAAAAAAGGTGTGCTCTCTCTCTCTCTCTCAAAAAGTACAAATGAGCAACAACATAAAAAAACAAAGAAAAAGCGGACTGAAGGTCACACTTGGAGGTGACTACAAACTCTAGATACGAAAGTACGTAAAATAGCTCGACAACTGCCTTAATGGCGTTCAAATTGAAATAAGCAATATTTACGTACCCTCTATATCCAAAGTCGCGGGAACAGCTTGCAGTCACGCTCTGTGTGTCCTTCCAAGGTCTCAGAAGCAGGTGGAAAAAGGGGCTTGTATTTTCTTAGATCGACATCAATACCAGGTTGGTTCCTTTAGGTAGCAGATGCACATCTTGAGCTGAAAACACATAGGTATAACACAGTATGGCGTTCACAACCTAACTCGAAAATGAACTCAATCAAATCAACAATATCGATTTTAGATACTAAAGTTTCGATATCAACGGTATGCTAGCGAAAAATACGAAATCACTGCGAAACAATGGCAGTCAAACTAAAATGTCGAAATAGCGGAATTCCACAAATAATTGCCGTGTTAGGTACTTCAAATAAAACCTCGCGGAAAGAGAGTAAATAAACTTCAAAGTTGACCCACACGACAAATTGAAACTGGCAAGTCACTCATGGATTAAAGATGGCGGAAGGCCAAAAAGGACAGAACCAACCTATGATGTTGAGAGACCAGAAGCAGCCGCAGAAACTAACGTACAAGAGACGCCGTAGAGCTAGAGAGACGCCAAAGAGAGGAACACTTCTATTTATGATTTTTCGTCGGAAACCACGGAGGCTTCTCGAGAGTTCACGAATTTTAATAGCCAACTGACCAATCACAGCAGGCCCCTGGTTAGGCAGCGCCGCCAACGGCTCACTACCGACCCAACCTCAAAGTAACTATAGTCTTAGTTGCAACTCAGGACAGAATTACTATTATTAACAAAATAAACTCATAATAGGGAACGAAAAATGCACTAAATGAATGAAACTAATAACTTTGCAAGGCTAAATTCTATAAATAACAATCCACGACAAGGTGACGCCTCCTGGTCGCGTCTGCGCATTAGAACCAGATATAGTCCAGTCAGGCTAGAGGACAAAAAATAGGCGCGGAAAAGTGGTTCTTTTAATAGCGTAACGGCAAGGCACAAGCGTGGAACACATATCTACCTGTCACTAGGATATCATTCTGTGAGAATTGATCTATAAAAGGAGTCACAGACGACGTGTAACGAAATTAACAAAAATTTCGTTACACATGGTATTCATAGTCGTTTCTCAAGTATCCCTTAAGTATTACTCAAGGCATACTTGAGTGTTACTTAACGGTTACTCAAGGGACCCTCAAGTGTAGCTATCCTTGTGTATCTGTCATATTTCAAATATAATTCAATTTGTTATGTCTATGCCTACGCATTTTGATGTTTTGTGTTATCTCTTTATGGTTTGTGCCAGTATTTCGTGTTTTGTGCCGGACATTTTTCCGGATGTGACAGAAACTGACAACACCGTACTCCAAAATTAACCTACAAAATTGCCTTGACTGCAACGGAGTGTTATGTTGTCATGTCATGTTGGCATTTCGTTACTTGAGTATTACTCAAGGGAGCCTTACGTGAGGCTTCGAAATACAAAACCTTACTTAAGGAACCCTCAAATATTGTACTGTACCACTCGTTCTATGCTGTCAACGTATTGTTAACATGCCGCCTTTTCTGCAAATTATGAAACGAAAATCACAGCCACAAGCGACAAAAGAAAAGCACAACGAAAAACGAAAATATAAAACTCAAACGCAGTAGGAACCATAGAGTACGAACGGTAGAACGAGAACGACAGCAGGATTTACAGCAGATTTATAGGACACAAGCGTCAAATCTTGATCACCGTGACGAATGACAGACATAGTTCTGAGCTCCGCACGAACCTATTGTATGTTCTGTGTTCCGTATAGTAGTAATATCTACTTGGCATTAATACGTATGAAACCTCCCATTTCTGAAATTAACGTGGCCCTGGAATGATCAAATTGCAGTTCGAAAGTTATCAATTTACCATATGACCATGTAAATTTTGATACATTGATATGGTTTTCGTACCCACATTTTCCTGCAATGGGAAAATCGTAATTAACTGATAAGGACGCCATTGGAATTTAACCATTTATAATAACCAAAGTGAAGCCACCTAACCTTTTGTCTGCCATGGAGTTCTTGAAATCAGTGGCAACACTGGCCGCGCGTTCGAAACCGCGCTTTGCAACTTGCTGCATTTAAATTTCAGATCCTCGATTTCAAAACGATTTTATTAAGATAGAGAATTAAAAAAAACAACTGAATGCTCCTTTGCGGCTATTTTTGTATGCCATACAACGTCCTTCATCATACTAGTCAAGAGCAAAGACCTATGGACCTCTCTGAAAAACACTGATGAATTCAATCTGTATCCTACATAATGATATGTTGTTATTTTCAGCACCACGAGCAAGTGCAAAAATACAGTTCGACGTTGGAAACGCTCCTCTTCACCCAAGATCTCGACCATCACATCCTTGAGGTCTTCCAGCAGTTTGTTTCATTAAGAGCTTGAGCTTGCAGCTTTTTTGCAACATAAAAAACTCATATCTGAAATTATTATTCGTCGATTCTGGAGTTTAGGAATGACTATACTTCCTAGCAGGATTTTATTTTTGTGTAACGTCATTGTGTAGTGTGTTTTAGTGAATCCGTTCAGTATTAACTGCAGAATCGATTTAAATGACAGAAAATATAGCGAATAAAGTGATTTATATCATTTGTTAACTGGTGTTTTTTTTCTTCGTTAGCCCGTCCCCTGAATAAGGCTGAAATTATTATGCAGGACACCTATAGCTATCATTAAAATAACGTTTATAGCGAATAAAGTGATTTATATCATTTGTTAACTGGTGTTTTTTTTTCGTTAGCCCCAGACCCCTGAATAAGGCTGAAATTATTATGCAGGACACCTATAACTATCATTAAAATAACGTTTCATGCAAGAAAAACTTTACTGCGGTTTTAGCAGCCCTTGTAAATATTTTCACGGATGATATCTACATGGTGGGTCGACAAAAGTTCAGAATAAATAACACACAGAGTACCATTTGTAAACTAGTAACACGAGATCTTAAAAACAGCCCCTCAGCAACTCTAGAAGTTGAGTGGTGGGAACGGGTAAATCCTTCTCAGGAAAAGGATGCATCATCTGGTCATACAGAAGAGAGTAATTAGACAAATGGATACGCCTAACCTTACAAAGGACCTCGACAGCCTGGAACATCGAAGAAGGGTGGCTGACCTGTCCGTTTTACAGATTCTACAGAAGATGTTCAAGTGAGCTCTGCCAGATAATAACACCGAAGGTCGTCTGAACGAGGCTCTGCAAGTTCATCCTTACCAGGTCGAGGTCCCTACTGTTCGAACCAGTCTCCTCCAGCATTCCTTCTTTTGCAGAACTTCGACGCTGTGGAATGAGCTGCTAGGGAATTCATTTCTCGACGGTTACAACCTGCAGCGTTTCATATTTAACGTGCACAGACACCTATCCTCTCGCAGTGCCTTTACAGCGCCATAGGCTTTCAGCCTTTGCGGGAGACTGACCATGAAAAAAAATTGGTATACAGATGATTCTTGCAGAAGGTATATGGCTTATCCGGCTAGGGAGTCTACAGCAGATATCTCAGGAGCTAGCCTCGGACAATACTGTGCAGTCTTCCAGGCTGAAATAATTATGTGGCATTTCAGCTTGTGCAAAGCTGGGTCTTAAGGGGCCTGGGTATACACAGTTATACATAATTATGTCTTTGCCATGTTAAAACACGGATTCCCATTTCGAACAGAACTAACTTGTTTTTCAAACTAGATACACAGTATTTCAGAAGGTGATCGTTAAGACCTTAATGAATGACAACTATTTGCGATTTTCTCAAAAAAGTTTTTTAGTGTGCAAAAAAACTCGCAATGCAAAATCATACATTTTTCAGATGCCTGTAATTTAACAACCAAACGCGACTTAAAAAAAAAGGCTAAATAGGTGACAAAGCGCAAGATTTCTTCTTCAATTTGCTTTTTGAATCATTACTGTAAGTTTAAAGGTAACGTCAGAAGCTTGGAAATGCGAAATTCATTTTTATGGTGACCTTCGGACCTTACCTTTGGATTTTTGGACTTATCTCCCCTCATCTTAGACACACACACTGGAGAAAGGGAACAGGCGGCAACGCCTCCTTGCTAACACGGGAATACGTCCTTTCTTGGATTCTCAATAATTTCGCGCGCTATGCCCTAGACCCTTAATAACCGTAACAAGACTATTTGTTGGAGATACCTATTACAATAATTATTGACAACATCTATAGAGGGTGGCCAATAGTGTGACATTATTAATTTTTTTTAGACAGCCCGTGCACAGCATAATAAACAACCAGCACAATAACTCAAGTTGGCGGAAATTACACGCGCATCCCCACTTTTGATGATTTTTTGTAGGGATGCTAACGATACTTTGATACTTCTGCACTAATATCGAGTATTTTCTTCATCGATACTTTTTGAGGCATTCCAAGCTGGTATCGATACTTTTGTATCGGTATTGAAAATAATTATATAATTATTGAGGGGTGTAATCAGTTGCGCAAAATGCTCTGTACGAACCAAACGTGCCTATTTGGCTAAAAAATATCGAGTTGCTACCGGTATCGATATTTTAATTTTCGCATCTCTACCCAAACTTCACAGCCGTACAATCATCCATACACCCTCCCAAGGTCAAATTTTGTGGGAACCATTTTTATATAGGAAATCCTCAGGGATATTATGCTGGTTGTTTATTATGTTGTGATACGGGTACCGAGACCTATCCAAAGCACCCCCATGTATGTGTAGCGATTATTGATAGTTTTCGAGTTATGATTTATTTTAGGAAAATTTAGAAATTTTCCAGTTTTTTAAAGAAATCGTCAAAAAAATAAACAAAAATGCTTTTTGGCTTTTATTTTTTCTGTAATTATACTCAGTATTAAGTCTATTTTAATATCCAATAAAGAAAACATGTACATCTGACCAATAACTAAGTACATTTTGGGCTCAAAGTTTGAAATCACTGTTTTTAGTCAGGAGACAAAACCTTTTCAAAATAAAATTAAAAATACGTATGCCTGGTTCTGGAGCTCTAAACTGCTAACTTAAAAACTTTGCAAGACATTACACTTCCGAAATAATAATGAAAAAATAGCACTTATGGGGGAATTTTGCGCCGTACGTGACTGTTAAAGGTAAAAAGGTGATAATTCACGAATTTCCAAAATTATTTAAAAAAACTATTATTTCACTTTATAATGATATATCAAAGAAAAAAACTCGTAACAACTAATAAACTCGATGATCATTGATGTTTTATGTGTTGTTTGCTATGCACTATTGAAGTTCTGCTAAATTAAGTTGTATGGAGAGTTAACAAAGGAAACGAATAATAAAACAATAATCTGACTTTCAATTCCGTGGCAGAATTACTTGGGAAGCGGTGTAGTATCATACGCCGACGAATACAACAGAAGATTCAAAAACGGTCCAGCATCGGGATTGGGTAATCGCAGCAGACAATATTTAATGTCCCTTTTATACTTATGTTTCCTATCCTTTTTTAGACTCGAACTGATAATGACGAACGCTACCTGTGGGAACCTCCTTCTCCTCTTCCTTATGCCACGCTGGTCAATTTACGATGGCCAAACTACATTTATTGAGCTTACGAGTGTTGGCCTGTTCAAGTCCTGCGTCAACAAATTCCCCCTAACATAACCTTTTCATAGGAGCTGCGGTATACTCTAATATTTAGGCTTCGCCTTCGCGGTCTGATCATTTATAGAAACAATTGATTTCCATACAGTGACCTTTTTTATTTGTTAATTGATTTATATAATAAGCTTTTCTTTCAGAACAGATTGCGTCTATCATACTTCACAGTAAACAGTTTTTTGATGCATGCGATCTCATTGGACCAAATCTTATCATAGTTTCTTATGTATTCTAGCAAATCGGTTTCCACAAACTGGGAGATCTTTTCTACCTCCAAGTCTTCATTTGCCTCCATGTTCTTGAGAACTGTTTCAGGGGTTTCAACAACAGAACTTTCCGATGTGACCATGCTAGGGGCTAGATCTGTTTTGGTTGTCACTACTGCATCGAACTTAGTCAAATACTTCGTTATTGTTTTGCTAAAACCTGTTGAAAATAAAGTCAATCAGAAAGCAATTGAGACAATTAGCTTTTTTATCAATTTCTTAAAGATCATTGAGATTATTTTTTTGTAATTTGGCATTAATACTCAGTGCAATAAGACGCACTGACTATAATTATCATTTCCAGTGACGTCTCGGGGGGCAGTTCCACGACTAATCTTAGATGTTTTCGCAGATCACGTTCCGAACTGGTTCAGGACGACTTTGGTTGAAAAGCGCATCCGAAGTATGATTACTGTATACTATCCAGGAAACAGATGGTTGGGTTTATGTCAAGAAAAAGATGGAGTCTCTTTTGCTGTTTTGCCGACGTTTCGGCTTTTATTAGGTCATATTCAGGGCACTAAAAAAATTTGTTTAATACACATACAAATATACATGATAGTTATAAAAATTGAATATATAGAATGACAATAAACAATAACAAATTAAAAAGTAGGGGTGATCATTGTTATTTAAAAAAAAACCTAATATATAATATACACAATAAACGGGTAGTACTTACACCAGTGATGGACTCCTTGAGTCAAATATGGTGAAAAGGCACATGTAGTATAAAAAAATTATTTGAGGGCAAAACGACACGTAATAAATAAATAAGACAATAAAACGGAGATTGTATATTATATGTCTATTCACAATCGATGTATACGACGAACTGGTGAAAATCATAGGTGTTTTAAAGGAATACTATAGAGGCACAAAAAGGTTAGCAGGAAACATAAGATTGTCAATATTTATAACTATAAACATTGAATACAGGGCGAAGTTGAAAACAGAAAATGTAGAAAAAGGGTGGGATGGGGTAATGTAGAACAGAGTTAACTATAAAAAAGAAGAAGTAAATGTGGTTAATCCTTCTTGGGTATTTTGCCGATCAAGTTAAAATAAATACTATTTAAATTTTGTATGTCCTGTTTCTTGTTAACAGTATTACATTTTTTTATGTTGATCATTTCACGAAACAGACGTTTTTTTTAAATTACTTTGTTTTGATAAAGTGAATGTATTGTCAAAATCAAAATTATGATGTAAGACTTGAGCGTGTTGCATCAAGGCAGTTTTATTGGTATCGTGAAGGTGAGTGGGTCGGACACTCCTATGTTCTTCTATGCGTCTTTTTAGGTGTCGCCCGTCTGTCCTACATATACTTTATCACAACAACAGCAAGGTATATGCTATAAACAACATCGCTTTGTAGTTCCTTGGGAGTTCTATCTTCCATGCGTGTAAAATGCTTTTTTATCGTGTTGTTGCTTTTGAAAGCAATTTTTACCTTGTCACTGCTTAGTACCTCAGCTAAGATCTCTGAGCGGTTTTTTGTGTAAGGCATTTTGTAGTACTTCATTAACGTCTGTTGTTCTTTATTAATGGAATCGATTAGTTTTCTTAGTAATTTATCTACAAGTTTTACTGGATAATTGTTTTTTAATAGGTAAGTCTTTATGTTCTCTAAGTTTTTTTGATGGAAGGATGGGTGTGACAGTTGACTCTCTCTGTCTCTCTATGTTTTAAATTATTAATAGTATTAAGTTTATGCCTGAAGTGGTGTTCTGAATTAAAATTTAAAAACCTCTCCGAAAAGGTAGGTTTATGGTACCAGTCAGTGACAATTACTCCATTTAAATTGGTAATTGAGACATCTAGAAAAGGGATCCTTTTATTAGCCTCTTATTCAACAGTGAACTGAATTTTGCTGTGAAAACTGTTAAAGGCCTGCAGCATGGAGTCTATTTCATCTTCTGGAATACAAGTGCAGATATCATCTACGTAACGTTTAAAAAAATTGGTTTAAAAGACAGTTTATTTAAACACTGTACTTGTAATTCAGGCATAATGATGTCTGCTCACACTGGTGATAAACAATTGCCCATTCCTAGACCAAAAACTTGTTTGTAAAACTCGTTATTAAATATAAAATAGCTGTTATTGAATACAAACTTCAAAAGTACGAGGAACTGAGTTAAAGACACGTTAGTGTGTGCCTGTATCTTACTCCATCTCTGGGTAATTATCTCAATCACTAAGTCAGTCGGAATATTAGTAAAAAGCGTCGACAAAATAGTAAAAGAGACTCCCTCTTTTTCTTGACCTAAACCCAACCATCTGTTTCCTGGATATGGTTAACGGCGCTCGCGGTGTGCAAATCTTGAATTTAAACTGATTCTGTTTACATAACAGAATTAGTTTACATAAGCATTTACATACCGCGTACGCTGGTAATCGTACTGTGCATGCGCTTTTTATCCGAACTAGACCAGAACCAGTCCGGGATGTGGTCCGCGAAAGCATCTTATAGCAAAAAATGTACGCCACTGATCTTGAAGAAAATTAAATATTGTTTTGCAGATTAATCAGTTAAAAAATATTTTTTCTTGTCTAATGATGCCTCTTCTTATTTCACTTTGTTTTGGAGGAAAAAATAAATAGCCTGTCGAAAAAATTAATTTTGTCTTTCTGATTGAACAGCCGTATTTCCAAGGGCCTATGTCTCATCCAAATTCAAGTAGAAATGTTCATATAATGTCCTAAAGAGGCTGGTTTTTCAAAAGACAGGGTATCAAAATTTGGGAAAAAATTATTTTGATTTTCATAAGCACTGCGCAGTTTAACAACATTGTATTGGCGTTATACATACATTACCCCTCAGCTACTCGATTAGATGTAAAACTTAATTGGAATGAGGTGTAGAGAGGCATATTTTCGTTCTTTCTACTCAAAAAATTTCGAAACTTCATTAGTATGAGTTATTCGCTATCCGAGTTATAGGTACAGATTCCTAGCTTTTTGCGAACTAGAACTAATATTTATTTGTATATTTAACAAATAAATTGATTGAAATTGACTGATTGATCATCGGGCAAACATATGACACTGGTATACTGTGTAAGGCTTTCGCGGCCATCGTCCAATGAATTTGTGGTTCTTGGGTTTTTAGGCCGGCGTCGTTTAGCGTTAAAGCTTGACGTTTCGCCACCACGAGTGGATGGCATCTTCAGAAGCTATTTCACTTCGGCGACTTCCAAAATACTGACGGCTGGTGGATCTGCACCTGTATTTATACCTGCTAATGGTGACGTGACACAGCTGGAAGAATCCGACATGCTGGTCAGTTTTGACGTGGTGTCACTATTCACAAAGGTGCCATTAAACGATGCAATCGAACAAATCAAGAACATATTTCCAGAAGACATTACCAACCTTTGCAGGCACGTGTTAACGACAACCTACTTCGTCTGGGACACCAACATGTACGAACAAATTGAAGGTGTAGCCATGGGAAGCCCTCATCTAAGCCCGGTAGTAGCGAACTTTGTAATGGAGAAGGTCGAACAGGCAGCCTTGAAGAGCACTCAATACAAGCCCAAGATATGGCTCAGATACGTGGACGATACGTTCGTCATTTGGAATCACGGAAGAGAAAAGCTAGAAGAATTTATAGAATACCTGAACAGCTTGCATGAAAACATCAAGTTCACCATGGAGGTAGAAGAAAACAAAAAACTCGCCTTCCTTGATGTTCTTCTAACAAGAAAAGTATATACACAAGTATATAGAAAGCCAACTCATACTGACCGGTACTTACATAAAGAATCAAACCACCACTCATCTCAGAAGTACGGAATTATTAGAACTTTGACAGAACGGGCTAGAAAAGTGTGGGAACCAGAAGAACTCGACACCAAACTTGAACATCTAAAGAATGCTCTTAAGGCTAATGGTTACACAGAAAAGGAAATAACAAGAACAATGAGAAGAAATAGGGCAAAACCACAACCTCAACAGATAGCAAAAGCTTTTCTACCCGATGTGCCTGGAATAACAAACAGAATAGGAAAAATGTTACGAAAGGAAAACGTCAAGACCATCTACAAGCCCACAAGAAAGATACAGGAATATTTGAGAACGGTGAAGGATAAAAGAGACCCACTCACAACACCGGGGGTTTATCGCATACCATGCACATGTGGGAGTGTATACATAGGAACAAAACAACGAAGCGATCTATAAACACAAGAATTGCAGAACATAAGGCTAGCTGTCGACTAGGCCATACGGACAAATCAGCGGCAGCCGAACATGCGATTAAGGAGGGACGTCACAGGATCAAGTTTGAAGAAACTTAGGTTCTTGCCGCAACGTCTGCATACCATGCCAGACTTCACAGAGAAGCCATCGAAATACAAAAACATCATAATAATTTCAATAGGAAAGAAGAAACACAGAAAGTCAACCGAACATGGGTACCCATCCTAAAGGACCTGAAGACACTACCATATCGCGAAGTGGCGGGGCTACCAACGCTACCTGGTTGGGCCACGTCACCATTAGCATGTATAAATACAGATGCAGATCCACAAGTCCTCAGTATTTTGGAAGTCGCCGAAGTGAAATAGCTTCTGAAGATGCCATCCACTCGTGGTGGCGAAACGTCAAGCTTTAACGCTAAACGACGCCGAAGAACCACAAATTCATATAACAGTGGCTTAACTGACCATCTGACCTTGGGGCGGTCTGGGGGTCAACTTCGTGGTACGAAATAAAGAAACCGGAAGTAGCAGTCAGATATAAACATTTTTGAAGCGTAAAAAAATCCTCAGCATTAGGTTTCCGTTTCTCAAATGGCTGGCGGAAGCAGTGAAGCGTTACCATTTGGACAGCAAAACAAAGATTTGAGGGTCATATTCGGAAATAAGCCTTAAAAATAGTTTCTGCCATTATTATAAGAGTTAAAGTTGATAGATCAATATTGTATCATCTGCATTGACCAATATACACACAGATTCTGATAGCATAGGTATACGTTAGATACTTGGCGTATTCATTACTTTCTTTTATTTCAGTTACATTTATAATGTCTAAAATTAGTTTTTTAACAAAGCAGCTTAAAAGGTCACAAAATGTTCTTAGAATACCCCAAAAACGGAGAATAACACCTAGCATTTTTGCTGCTTATTAATAACACTTCTTATGGTTGAACCTAATAAATAATTATATATTACGTGAACCGCTCTTATCGCTGTGATGGTCCAAGTTTGTAGCATCATCTCTGAATCCCTGTACGGTACTTATTTTCAAGTTATAGCTTTCTAGCAAGGTGTCTATCATGTCAGATAGTTTATCTTCACCACTAACCGTTTCGATCTTAAACACATTTTCTTCAAAGCTCTGCTTAATATTTTCCATTTTTTCATATATTTTTTCCTAGAATTGATATAGATTTTGTTAAATATTTCTTGGGTGGTCTATAAATCACGATGAGATTTAGGTAAGGTATTTTATATCAATTAGAAATGACGATTTTTTTAGTTCATTCTAAGTTCCCTAAGTGATCTAGTGGATGTTATTTAATAATTTTACTTCCCACGCCGATAGATGAGGGGAGTATTGTGATCGCGAAAATTTTCCATTTTGAGATAATACGCTTTTTGGGCCTTTTATGATGTCTATATAACGAAAATACAGGTCACTCATTTCCGTCGGTCTGTCGGTCTGTCTGTCGGTCTGTCGGTCTGTCGGTCTGTCGGTCTGTCGGTCTGTCGGTCTGTCGGTCTGTCGGTCTGTCGGCCTGTCGGTCTGTCGGTCTGTCTGTCTGTCGGTCTGTCGGTCTGTCGGTCTGTCGGTCTGTCGGTCTGTCGGTCTGTCGGTCTGTTGGTCTGTCTGTCTGTCTGTCTGTCGGTCTGTCTGTCTCTTGGTCTGTCGGTCTGTTGGCGTTTTTCTAGCCTCGTAATCTCAGTAACCGCTGCATGGATTGTGATAAAATTTGGGTGGCCATATGCTGTGGCATCGTGGTAGGTAATGCTTCTATGATTTTGAGAGGTTCCTGACCATTTTCTACTTTTTTTTTTGGTGGGGGTGAAATTTGGGGTGGTTGGGGGATGGTGGGTTGTAAAACTGAAAAATTTGTTGTCCTGCTGCTGTCCACTGACCTGTGAAAAAAAGACCTAATGACATAATACCCTTTTTTAGGTCCATCTGAACATTGTCTTTCCTATTGCGTAAACCTAGGGACTTTCTGAACATAATATTAAATAATATGTATAGTTATAATTACTTTTCTGTTAGTGTATAAAATAAATATTTTGTAATTTGATCATAACATATTGCTTACTTATTGTTTTTCGTATTTTAATAAAGAAGATAAATCAAAATAAAGTTCAAAATCCCATAGCATTTTTTCTCCTCTACATGATGACGTAATTCGATTTTTGATCCGGCGTTTTGTTTCTTCTTAATCCTCACCAAATGAAATTGAAGATGTGAGAGCAGACAGAAAGAATTCTGCCGGTGCGCCATCTGGTACCCGAAGGTAACGGCAACTAAAGAAAGTCGCTGCTAAGAACAGCAGCATACTTCTTGGTGGAAAGCCGATATACGAGGGTTGCTCTTTATCTCCGTCAATCCACCAGTACGCAGACAGCTGTTTCACGCTTATTAGCGATCATCAGTTGGCCATAGGTCGAGATAAAGAGCAACCCTTGTATATCGACTCTAATATGTAGCGGCATATAGAACCCGTGCTTCTCTGGTGGCTCAAAGAGGACGCGCCGTGGCGTTCCACCAAGAAGTATGCTGCTGTTTTTAGCAGTAACTTTCTTTGGTTGCCGTTACCTTCGGGTACCAGATGGCGCACCGGTATAATTCTTTCTGTCTGCTCTCACATGTTTCACATGTTTAGTAAACATGGAAAAACTGATGCTCTCTATTTCCGTCAATCGACCTATGGTGCACTGATGATCGCTAATAAGCGTGAAACAGCTGTCTGCGTACTGGTGGATTGACGGAGATAAAGCAACCCTCGGACATTGAAGATGTCTTTTTGAAACCGAAACGTCGGGTACATATATCGTTGTATTTAGAATTATAATTAGAGTTTCTTAGGTGTATAAAAAAGTTGTCGAGTATTTAAAAAACCAAACTTGACGATGGTTGCTAAGAAACGAAACGTCAGATTGAAAATATAATAACATCAGTTAATAGAGCAGGAAAATCTGCAATGGAATTGTGGAATTTGCATTGTCGTATCTTTTCAAATAAAGTGAGAAAAAAAAAATAAAAACGAAATCGCGAAAATTCGATTTTTCCCAAATATCTTCGGAAGTACTCGGAATATTAAAATTTTTAAAACGCCATATTGCAAGGTTCAGCAAGGCGCAGCTTTTTTCTAATTTAATCATCTTTGTAAATCTTCTGGTTTACGAGATCCCTGTAGTGTGCATTGTTATATGTGGGACACCGTGTATATGTTAAATAGAGTTGGTGAAATACAGCAGCTTTGTTTTATGTAAGCAGTGCTTACAATAAGTTTCAGCAGCTTTTTGGTAGATAAACTTCATGTGTCTCTATTTACCATTGGTAAACTTCTTGATTACTTTGACATTGAAACTGGATTTTTTCTAACGAAGGAATTTTCTATAGACAACATGGAAAGTGCTAAGTGCAAATAATCTACTTTGCGAAAAAAGTGTTAGCGGCATCAATAACCAATTATAAGGATATTTTCATCAGATTATTTCTGAAGTACCTACAGATAGGTTATAGGATATCGGATAGGCAGGCCAACAGTAATGAGTAACCCATATTGAAAACACTAACAAACAAAATCCCATCGTGATTTACTATCCACCTCTGTAGCATTTTCCGAAACCTTATATAAATTTGAAATTCTCGAATATTTAGCATCATACTCAACAAAAAGCATCTTGTACTGTTCTTCTAGTTCTTTGAGCAAACTTTCATTTTTTGGATGCCCATACAGGGCTTTTAACTTATCGAACATTTCTTTATTTCCTTGCTCGATATTCTTTTTCTCTTCCTTCAGGTCATGTGTGATTTCATTTACTGTTTTTTGAAAGTCCTCTTCACAGTCTGAAAACAGTTATTTTCTGTAGTAATGAGTAATCAAATGAAACCACATTTACCATACATATACAGGCGAAGCTACCAAACTCCTGTTTGAAAATTGATTTTTTTTTAAGTTTTTGAGGGTGAGAGGTAGTAACATAGAAGCTACTTACTTTTATAAAATACGGATTCGAATGTTTTCAAATACATTTGTCGATAATTCCTGAATTTCTGTAGTGTATCCAAATATTCTTTACAGCTGTCTATCCAGCATACTTCACATTGAACCAAAAAGCCTTTGTACTTGTTCAGGACTTCAGCCATGAACTCGTCTAACGAATGATGCATAGCTGACTTTTCTCGGTAAAAGCGGTGGTGTTTATGATAAAAATCCTACAAGGTTAGAAAAAATCTAGAGATTATTACAAATACGTGTATACAGGGTGTCCCAAAAAATAGTGTCAAGCGGAAGTCCAGAGATAGAGCACACCTAGAAGTATCTGAATCACCCCTAAATATGTTATGCAATTTTTTGTAGTTTCCGAGTTATGCATTTTTTTCTGAATTTTAGAGAATTCTCTACCTCGACAACTTGAAACTGTTCCAAAATAAAAATTAAAAGACTTTTCCGAATTCTATTTTTAGCTAATTAATCTCTAAGAGTTTGCTGTTCATACATAAAGGAATCGGCTTAGTACATCTGATGAAGGTCATGAAAATTATAGTCTAAAGTGAATAATTTACGTTCTGTTAATTATGACTTAGATTTTCGACTCGCAATTCAAAATCTAAAGAGGTGATTTCATGATTTCTATGCAGGTCTGAAAACTTCTTCAGACTCTCAGCTATCATAATCATTGAAAAAAAGGAGTACTTAATGGGACTACTTTGGCTCCAATCGACCTTCAACGACAAGAGGTGGAGATTTCTTGAAATTAGCGATGGGATTTTGAATGAAACAATAACTAATTCTAGGGTGCTAATAGCAGAATGATTGTCAGTGCAGCAATAAAAAACATTCAGTGCGATCAGAATATCAATAGATGACCACCTATGTCACTATGCTAAGATGTTTTTTACATGTACGGCTTCTTTTTTATAAGTGGGAAATTGTAAAATGAAACGAAATTATCAGATTTCTTTACTAAGTTTATTAAATTTCACAAGAAATTTTCAAAATGTCTACCTTCTTGTTCGATGCATAATCTACATCTTCTGAAAAAAATGTTTTTTTAAATTAACAAAAGCTCTTCGATTGTCTTTTATTGTTTCTTCAGTCTGTGTTAATTTGTTGCGTAATTTGCTGATGTTTCGAGACTCTTTAGCATAAACTAGTTCTTTGTAGTAGTCCCAAGCAAAAAACTATCGGATTTGAGTCAGGTGACCGTGGCGGCCATTCAGTGGGTCCACTACGACCTATCCATTTGTTGCATAGTCTCTTGCAGAAAACAGTATCATTAAATTCAGTTGTCGTGCACTCAAGGTCCGTAGGAATAGCCAAGTAGTCAGACAACGGAAATAACACCAATCCAAATAAAAGCGTATCGCTTTAAAGCCGCAAAGACAGACAGACGACTGAATAAAGACAACGAAAACAACCTATGCAATGACACATTTTGAAAAGACATCACAACAATATCATAGCTATCTCTTCCTAACATCGCCATCGTTTGCTGCGTTAGCGTCAGCCCTTTTTGTTGTTGCTCATGTTCAGTTGTTACTCTGAGTGCTCAGGTAAAAGCCGGTTTTGAAGAATGCGCTCTTTGTGCTTTTTTAGCAAGAAATAGGATCTTTTTTATTAATGTTTAATTTATGGACTGTTTTTAACGTTTATTGTTGCGGTACTGACAATCATTCTACTATTAGCGCGTTAACATAAGTTATTGATGAATTGAAAATCACATCGCAAATTTCAAGAAATCTTCGCCTCTTGTCTTTGAAGGTCGATTGGAGCGAAAGTGGCCCCATTAAGTAGTACTTTTTTCAATGGCTGTGATAGCTGAGAGTCTGAAGAAGTTTTTAGACCTGCTTAGAAATCATGAAATCACCTCTTTGGATTTTTAATTGCGAGTCAAAGATTTAAGTCATAATTATCAGATCGTAAATTTTTCACTTTACACTAAAATTGTTATCACTTTCATCAAAGTTACGAAGCCGATTATTTTATGTATAAACAGTAAACGCCTGGAGATTAACTACCAAAAAAGATATTTGGGAAAAGTCTTTAAATTTTTCTTTTGGAACAGTTTTATGTTGTCGAGGTAGGGAATTCTCCAAAATTCAGAAAAAAATTCATAACTCGGAAACTACAAAAAATTGCATAACATATATGGGGGTGATTCAGATACTTCTAGGTGTGCTCTATCTCTCGACTTCCGCTTGACACTATTTTTTGGGACACCCTGTATGAGTAATCAAATTAACTGATTTTTTGGACGAGGATCGACCATTATTTTACTCAGATTTTAACATCTTCCAAATTTTAAGATAAAAATATGCACAGAAATCAGACAGATAACAGCGGGAAACAACACAAAACGACTAAATACAGCCGAATACAACAGAATAGAACAGAAAACAGTTCAAAAGAATAGAAAGCAAACAGATGACAACTGTAAACGATAAAAAACGACCAAATACAACCAAATTTACCAAATAGAAACAAAACTAGCTCAAAGCAACATAAGGCAAGCGGATAACAGCGGGAAACAACAGAAAACGACTTAACACAGCCGAATACAACAAAAAAGAACAGAAAACAGCTCAAAACCACAGAAATAAAGCAGATAACAACTGTAAATGATAGAAAACGACCAAATACAATCGAATGAAATCAAAAATATCCCACAGCAAAAAAATATTATACTGTAAAATGAAGTTATTATTAGACTAATGAATCTAATAATAACAATATTCGAAGTGTGAAGTGCCTAGAAAATCTATTTTCGAAATCCAGTAGCGACCTTTATGGTTTGTGTGACGTCACAAGTTAACTAGCTCGGCACTCTCGGCAAGCGTTGTATTCATAATCAGTGCAATATTATGTTATGGTGGAACGATGTTTCCAGATGGTTTGCATCCACAATAGCTAAAGAAGAGTGCAACTTGACATTACTGGAAAGATTTAAACGTGGGACCAATGTACATTTTTTCTATTCTGCAAACATTCAATTTGCTTCATTGGACATTCGAAATGGGAAAACCATCTTGAAATATTCCACCGGATATTCCACACGAATATTATATGAACCATAGAGGTAGAATATTTTTGAATACTCTAGAAACCTTTTGTCTAAATTCATTAAAATATGTAATGGCACTTAATGATGTCAAATGGTCACAAAAGTGAAGTAAATTAGAGACGTGTCTAGCATCAGTGGATCTATGGTCAATGGTCTAGCATAAAGTGTTATTGGATTGAGCTACCATACAGAGTAAGTGACCGTTTGGGACTCCCTCACACTCTTTATAGCAACTAAAAAACAGAATATAAATGCACTTCCTTGGCCAAAAACGAATACTAATCGCAAATCGTAGAAACGCCCACGTGCTCATCCAAAGGAAGCGAAAATGATTAGCTTTAGAGTCCGACAACATTAACAACTAGCACGTGACAAGTGAAAGATACCATAGAGCATAGCATAAAATGCTGTACTAATATTAGCATGTCGGCAATCCGTATAGTTGGCAGTGGTTAATGACTAACAAAGTTGTGAAAATTACATGTCATATGATACACAAATATGAAAAATACTAAATGAAGGTTTTTTGAATTATTGAGAAATGTGCCCATATACATTAATCATACTAAATATTTGTCTAGATTCCGAAAATATTCTGTTGCGGATATTACTAGAATATTCTTCATAAAGTAGCCAACTATAAATCTGTATATTATTTTTGAAGCCAATCGGAAATAATTCAAGCCTTTCAAAAATATATATTAGTAATAAGTTATTTTAAATATTACGCTCAAAATTTGATTTTTTCATTTTTTACTTCTTTTGTAGCAGTAGGCCATGACTAATCTATTAAAAACAATATCCAAGTGAACAATTATTAAGATACAAGATAATACTTTCAAGCTCAATTATTTAATTGTATTTTATACGCTATTAACTACTATTTGCGATAGTGTTCAATAAATATTCCTTAGTTCATTACTACATTGCTTAAAACCAAACAATATTATATTTGAAGAATATCAACACGTTATTAAATTTGAATTTTAATCAAAATAAAAACTAAAAACATCGAGGACCTTTTAGAGATGTTGGCTCAAGTTGTAGACTACTTTCTCGAATGCAAATCTGGCACAATTTCTTGTCCTTTTAATGGCATTTAAAAGAATTATTGGTCTCCTTTCTGTTATGGCGATTAAATATTCCCAAACTTGGATTCTGTGCAAATGTTGAAGTATCTTAAACTTGTATGGATGGTAATTGTATTTTTTTAGAATTCCTTCTGCAGTTGATACTACAGCTTCTTCTATGTGCTTACAAGATGATGAAGGCGTTGCTTCTATGAAACCTAATACGTTCGTTTCCCGTTGCTCCCTATTCTTCTTGAAATAAGTTTTAGGACGTGGTTGAATAAAGGATCCGTTTTAGACGAGCAAATATATCTGGAAACGGTTGCCGTCTCTCAGGGTATCTATGCTGCTCTTATTGTAGAAAATTGACAATTATTAAAATAAAAACACTGAAAGAACAAAGCTGTATTTAATAAAAATATAAATAAAAACTGACAGTCTCGAAAATTTTTTACAGATTTGATTTTTTGTTTTTAATAGATGAGCCATAGCCTACTATATCTACTCAATATTATAATAACACAATTATCATTTTAATGAGACATTATTATTTAAAGAAAGGTATTTTGATTCTGTTTTTTCGAATTTGAGTAGGAAGTCCCTTGTAGAGTAATAACTGCTTAGATCCTTATTATTATAATTTATAGTTAATTAACCATGGCCTACTGCTACAAATAAAGTAAAAAATGAAAAAATCAAATTTTGAGCGCAATTTTCAAAATAAATTAATACGAATATATATTTTTGAAAAGCTTGAATTTTTTCCGATTGACTTTAAAAATAATAAAACAGGGAGTTCCATTTAAAAAATATATGTTTGCTTCATAACTAAAAAATGGTTAGAGCAAGAAAAGGTCAAACCACACCACTGGATTCTACAGAAAAAATTCAATAAGACCTTTTTTTAAACCTTTCCATAAGATAAAAGACGACCACCGAGATACGAGGGTGGTCCCAAAATCGATAATTTTCGTTTTCACCCTGTAGCTCAAAAACCAAGAGGGCCATGATAATTTTGTTAACGGCATCTGTATTTTCACAAAAAAATAGCACACTGTCGCGGAAACAGCAACTCTCTATCTTCAAAAATAACCGAGATACCCCGTAAAAGTGCCCAAAATGGGACACCCTGTACATTAACAGTGTTTTTAGATTTCAAGAGGGCATTTGAGACTATAGACAGGGAAAAGTTATTACGTCACTATGGATTCAGGGGACCAGTATATGAAATTTTCCAAAATTACTTTATAAATAGAAGTCAGATAGCTAAAATAGGAAACACTTCTTCAAGCATCAATAATATTTCAGTTGTAGTACCACAGGGAAGTAAATTAGGTTCATTACTATTTATTCTATACGTACATTTTTTTGGAGCATTGTAAAGTTCGAATATTTGCTGACGATACTTTAATATACCTATCGAATACAAAATTAGACATTGCGTTGGAACTTCTAAATGATGATATTAAGAAAATTATCGATTGGTTGAATGTAAATGAATTCAAACTGAACACCAACAAAACAAAATGTATGATAATAGACAAACATTCGAACGAAAAACCAATTATTACCCTTCTGGTTAATAATGACAAAATTCAAGTTCTTATTCTATTCTCAAGTGTTTTCAAGTTGTAGCGTAATTAGAAATGTTTATCTAGCTTTCCACTTGCAACTCAACTTTGTCATAATCAAAGTATGCTATGTTCGACGCTCAAAGACCAGATGAAGGGTCAGTGTAAAGTGACAGTAATTCAACGTTTATTTAAATCCCCACGCAATTTTCAACATACGTTTTCTGTAAACGACAGTTATTTAATTGGAGTTTTCCATTTTGAACATTTATAAAAAGAACGGTACGATCGAGAAAATGTTAATGTGTGAAATTTGTTCATTTGTTAATATCCTATAATTTGAAAATAAATGAGAATCGGATAAGAACATATAAGTTTTTTTACATTATTTTCAGATATATAAACTCCTAGAGTTTGGTGCGTTCCTCTCGACTCACCCTGTATACCGGGTTATTCACGTTATTCGACACTGAGCATTATGGCTAAAGTAGTCGATAAAAAAGAAAATAATTATTCCCGATGGATAGGAACCCATTAGGGCTACATTCTAAAAATATTTTCATGTGATACAGCACAAAACGTATCATAGTTATATTTTTTAAACACCCTATACATATATTAGGGCTTATTCAGATTCCTTGGTAAATTCTAGTGTGACTTTATGTATCACATATGGGACTTAAAGCGAACCGTTTAGGTGTAAATCACCATGTATGGTATAAGTAGATATCAGGAAAAAATTGAATATCGCAGGGTTTATAAAATTTAGAAGGCTGAGACTATTACCTTATTACTTAGAATGAAATGCTTCAGCTTAGGTTAGATGGTCACATTTGAATTACTTTTGTGATTGGAGAAATCTGTCGATTAATTAAGGAAACTTCATCCAGAGATAATTTGATTTTTTCAAATGGGAATATCTAATTCTTTGTATACGATTGAATGTAAAATTTAATAGCCATTCTAATTATATAAGGTGGTGAATATTAATCTCTGATAGTTTTCAATTAATTTCAAATTTCCAATCAAATCGGTGTTTTTCAATTTTCCTACCTACAAGCAACCTATCAGACCGTGAAATATAAACAAAAACCTGTTCATATTGAATAAAACAACCGAGTTAGCAGAAAAATACAGACGAACTAGACCGAAGAGATAAGGTATAAAAATTACTTACAACAAATCAGCTGTAACCAGAAACAGCGGCGGTAACAGTTCTAAGGTCAAAAAGAAGCTGGAGTACGACAGAAACGGATATTTTTGACGGCCTACTAGTTACTGCAATGTACTACTGATTTCCAAAACCATTAAAAAATTTTTAAATGAAAGGAATACTACTAGCGAATGTTGCGAGCAGTTTATTATCATCAAAATTGAATTTCACATTTAATAATATGAAAAAGTATTCAATTCTGTCAAGGCAAAAGTAATGATATCTCTGACTGGAGTTTTGAGAATTCTTCAGTACCTATTAGCAAAATCGCAGAAAATGAGGAATCAATTAAAAATTGTTCAAATTCTAAAACAGAAAATTTAAATCTGATTTGTTAGTATTCCCTTTTTGCGATCTTGCTAATAGATACTGAAAAATTAGAAGAGCCCATCATTCAGATATATTGTTACTTTGACGCAAATTACTACTTTTTTGCTCCATTACATGTGATTGATAACTGCGGGCTGGAGCGACAACCGCTGGTAGGGTTTCATTCATTTTAGGGTTTTTAATTGTTTTGGACCTTTTAAACCTCTAGTATATTGCAGAAGTCAGTAGGCTGTGAAAAATATCTATTTCCGTTATACTCCAGCATCTCTTTGAGCTACCTTAGGTACATATGTTACCGCCGTCGTTTCTGGTTAGAGTTGATTTGTTATAAGGCATTTTGATAATATTTTCTGTTTACTCTAACTGGTCTCTATCTTTCTTCTAAGTTTCTTGTTTTCTTCCATCTGAACATATTTTTGTTCATATTTCATGACAACGCTAGGTTGCTTTATAGGTGGGAAAATTGAAAAACACCGATTTGATTGAAAATTTGAAATTAAATGAAAACTACCAGAGACTGATATTCACAGCCTTATATTATTCGAAGGGCTATCAAATTTTACATTTAATCATATAAAAAATAGGCATTCCCATTTGAAAAAATCAAGTTATTTCTGATTGAAGTTTCTATAATTAATTGACTGATTTCTCCAAGCACAAACGAAATTCAAATGTGACAGTCTAACCTAAGCTGATGCATTTTATGCTAATGCTATGCTATGCTATGCTTTGCAACAGTCACAGTGTTCTGAATTTTATAATCTCTGCGATATTCAATTTTTTGCTGATACCGAAAATGGTGCTTCACACCTAAACGGTTCGCTTTAAGTCCCATGTGTGATAGATAAAGTTACATTAGAATTCACCAAGGAATCTGAATATGCAATAATATATATAGGGTGTTCTATTTAAAAAAATACAACTTTGATCCGCTTCGTGTTTTGGGGCACCTATCTAACATGAGAATATTTTAAAAATGTAGCCTTAATGGGTCCCTATCCATCGGAAATAATTATTTCCTTTATAGTCAGATACTTTAGTAGTTTGTTATACATTCTGTATATTTTTATTTTAGGTTAGTTTTATCGAGGCCAGTGTTGCAATCACTGTTTAGAGAAATTAAAAAAAATGTAAAAAAATGTTTATTTTGTTAATAAAGATTTAAAAAAAAACTTTAGCCATAATGCTCTGTATCGAATAACGTGAATAGCCCGGTAGGTATATGTACAAACAGAAATCAGATTCCCAAAAAAAAAAACAAAAATTAAACAATAAGCTGGCCAGCGAAGTGAAGTCCGGTACAACACTAATGTTTTAAAGAAAAGCTCAAAGTTTTTATTGGATAAGTGTTTGTGCGAAGTTATTTGACCGTTCCTGGGCTTTCGAGCACCCTGTATGCTAATTGAAACTGTGTCAAATTTTTGACGCCCGTGGGCTCAGGGATAAATAGGTTAGAAAGTCAGTGGTTAGAAATTCAAGTCACTATTTCATAAATAGTTTCGGGGCGGGGTGGTCAAATTCAAGTAGAAGGATGAGTAAGAGTACAGCTCAGAGGGGTATCGATCCCCGACTTCAAAAAAGTTGGGCGCACGCCATCGAAAAAGAAGACACGCTTCGATTGAACTGGTTCAGGAAGAACGAAGTGCGTCTGAACGAGATCGCCAATAAGCCTCCTACCAGGGCTGTGCCTGACGAGGTGAAGAGCCAAGTCGAACAGCAAACTGTTGATAACTTCCGTAATGCGGACAGGAAGCCTAGAATCAAGGTTTATGACCCAGAACCTATGGACCCAGGAGCATTGCAGAGTGAGTCATATTACCGTCTTGTGTAAAAAATATGTTGAATTTATATTTGAGATTTTTTTATAAAGTAGCTATTTTATGCTAAATAAATGACCACTACTAATACTACTACTACTACTACTACTATCTTGATAAACTTGTACAAACCTTACATCTGCTTAAGTTCAAATAAACCCTATTGCTCACACATCACATGTTAACTGTATCACTACCAATGAATCAACGAACCAATATTGATTATCAGTAATTATATTTTTAAGTAATCCGCAAACATCTATGTACAGCATTCCAGAGAATGTGGTAAGTCGTTTATAAAATATAAAAATAATAGTGGGCCAAGATTTGTACCATGTGGTACTCCTGATGTTGCATAATATGACATTGACTTATGTTCATTATATTGTAGATCACACACTACAGTTCTTTAGATAGGAGGTGGGTAACTTTATCAACGAATTACTTAATAATGAATTGTTGAAGTTTGCTGATGACTTGAATGGCTGGTTTTGTCGAAAGCCTTCGAGAAGTCTATGTATACCTCATCAACCTGTCCCCTGTCATTCAATCATTCAGAAACATAGGGTGCCCCGTGATAACAAAAAAAGTTCAAAAGAAAACAGAGTTGAATTTTTGAATTCGACCCTTAAAACTCACCCCAACTTTTATTTTTCAAATAGCACCCAATAGTTTTTCCTACACAAATCAAGCCCTTGATTTATTTGACATCTTGAAGTATCTTTGATTTTATATAAAACCGATTTATTTTGCAAAGTCATAAGCATAAAACAAATAAAATAAGGATTTGTTTGAGACGTGATTATTCGCAAGAAAAACAGATAAAAAAGAAAACTAGGGGTACTGAATGACCTGTCATACCATGCTTTCGAAACATTTCTTTTACTTTAACCACTAAAGCACCTCCAACTTTTCTTCTATATAACACCCCACAGATTTTCCTACATTAATGAAGTCCTTATTAATTTAAAATCTTCTAGTGCCTGTGACTTCATACACAAACCAGTTTTTTTCGTGAAGTCATTAACATAAGATAAATAAAATGAGTAATTGTTTGAGGTGTAATATTTTCGTAATAAAAAAGGAAAAAAGAGACATTTGTTTTCGAAAGCATGTATTATAGCATTGATTAACACATTTATACTTTGATCAATGATTATAGTCATTTAGTACCCTTCAAAACCCACTTAGTTTTATTTTTATCCATTTTTTGCGTCAAGCAAATTCTTATTTTATTTATGTCATGCTTATAATTTTACGAAAAAAAAAGGTTGAGTATAAAATCAAAGGCACTACAGGATTTTAAATAAAATAAGAATTTAACTTGTGTAGGAAAAACTATTTGATGAACAAAACTTGAGAGTAAATTTTAAGGGTTGGAGTACAAAAAAACGTTTTAAAAGTATGGTATGACAGACCCTATAGTACTTCCACTCAGTTTTTGTTTGAACTTTTCTTTGTTATGAGAATATCACCACAACATAGTAAACAACCAGCACAATAACTCAGGTTGGCGGCAATTATACGCGCGCCCCCACTTTTGGACGATTTTTTTGTAGGGATGCTAACGATATTTCGATACTTGTACTTCTGCACTAATATCGAGTATTTTTATCTTAGATACTTTTTGAGCAATTCCAAGCTGGTATCGATACTTTTGTAGGGGTATCGGTATCGAAAGTAATTATATAATTATTTGAGGGGTGCATGTAATCATTCTCTGTACGAACCAAACGCGCCTATTTGGCTAAAAAATATCGAGTTGGTACCGGTATCGATATTTTCATTTTCGCATCTCTACCCAAACTTCACAGCCGTAAAATCATCCATAAATCATCCCAAGGTCAAATTTACTGAGAAACATTTTTATATAGGAAATCTTCAGAGATATTGTGCTGGTTGTTTACTATGCTGTAATATCACGTGTCAATGAAATTCAGGGACACCCTGTATAGTGAGTAATATCTACTCAGTTTGAAGTAATGGAATGGTTTCGAAAGAATCCTTGCTGTGAACTGGATATTATATAGGGATTAGATAAAAGAAGTGATCCTTTAATTGAGTTGACTAGTTTAGTTTATACAGGGTGAGTCAAGCTCAACGCCTCGGACTCTTGTGACCAAACGATACTACTTTTCGAAAAATCGACTTTGCAAGTGTATGTAGGTCGAGTTGGGCTACATTTTAAAAATAATGACTTTTATACAGGGTGTCTAATAAAAGCGTGACATATCAAAGTTATGTTTTTTTAAATAGAATACCCTGTATATTATTGCATATTTAGATTCCTGGGTGCATTTTAGTATGACTTCATGTATCACACATGGGACTTTAAGCAAACCGTTTAGGTGCAAATCACAATTTTGGGTATAGGTAGATGTCAGAAAAAAATTGAATATCGCAGCTATTATAAATCTTAAAGGGCTGTGACTTTGCCGTGTTACTAAGCATGAAATGTGTCAGCTTACGTTAGACGGTCGAGTTCGAATTACATTTGTACTTGGAGAAATCGGTAGAGCAATTAAGGAAACTTCAATCAAAGGTAACTTGATTTTTTCAAACGGGAATGCATAATTTTTTTATACGATCAAATGTGCAATTTGATAGGCTTTCTAATTATATCAGGTTGTGAATATCAATCTATGGTAGTTTTTATTAAATTTCGAGATTTCAATCAAATCAGTGTCTTTCAATTTCCCTACCTATAAACAAACTAGCAGGCCATGAAATATAAACAAAATCGTATTCAGATGGAAGAAAACAACTAACTTAGCAAAAAGATCCAGCAGAACTAGAGCATAATGAACAAGATTATAAAAATTCCCTACAACAAATAAACTCTAACCAGAAACAATGGCGGTAACATGTCTAAGATTAAAGAGAAGCTGGAGTACGACAGAAATGGATAATTTTTACAGCCTACTAGCGACTGCAATGTATTAGAGATTAAACATTTCCAAAATCACTAAACACTTTGAAATTAAAGCAAGACTTTCAGCGATCGTTGCCATCAGTCTAATATCTTCAGAACGCAATTTAACATTTAATGGTATAAAACAGTAGTCATTTCCGTCAAAGTTAAAAGTAATGATACCTCTCACTGTCGTCCTTTAAATTTTTCAGTATCTATTAGCAAGGTCGCAAAAAAAGGAATACCGACAAATCATATTTTAATTTTCTGCCAGGTAAATTATGTTTAATAATTTGAGCAGAGGTATCGGTTACTATTTTTTTAAATCATGAAATGTGAAATTTTATTCTGAAGCTATTAAACTACCAGCAACATTACGTAGTAGATTTCTTTTCATTTCAAAATTCACAGTGGTTTTGTGAATTGTCAATCTTTAGAATATTGTAGTAGCCGGTATGCTGTGAAAAATACCCATTTCTGTCGTACCCCAGCTGCTTTTTGACCTTAGATGTGTTATGTCTGCTATTTCTGGTTAGAATTGATTTGTTGTAAGTCATTTTTATAACTTTGTCCCTTTACTTTAGTTCGTCCGTAACTATCTGCTAAGTTAGTTGTTTCTTCCATCTGAACAGTTTTTTGTTTATATTTCATGGCCTTCTAAGTTGCTTTTAGGTGGGAAAATTGAAAAACACCGGTTTTACTGAAAATTTGAAATTAAATCAAAACTACCAGAGATTGGTATTTATAACCGCATATCATTGGAAAGCTTATCAAATTGCACATTTGAAGGTATAAAAAAAATTATGCATTCCCATTTGAAAAAATCAAGTTACCTTTGATTGGAGTTTACTTAATTGATATACCGATTTCTCCAAGTAAAGATGTAATTCGAACTCGACCGTCTAACATAAGCTGACACATTTCATGCTTAGTAACACGGCAAAGTCACAGCCCTCTAAGATTTATAATAGCTGCGAAATTCAATTTTTTTCTGACATCTACCTATACCCAAAATTGTGATTTGCACCTAAACCGTTCGCTTAAAGTCCCATGTCTGATACATAAAGTTACACTAAAATGCACCCAGGAATCTAAATATGCAATAATATATAGGGTATTCCATTTAAAAAAACATAACTTTGATATGTCACGCTTTTATTAGACGCCCTGTATAAAAGTCGTTATTTTTAAAATGTAGTCCAACTCGACCTACATACACTCGCGAAGTCGATTTTTCGAAAAGTGGTATCGTTTGGTCACAAGATCCCGAGGCGTTGAGCTTGACTCACCCTGTATAACTAACGTGGTTCAATTTATGGACCAGCGAAACGCATGAATTAATCCTAACTCTTGTATTTTTGAAGATATAATGAAGCCCGTGGATCCAGCCGTGACGAAACTGATCTACACGGGAGCCAATAAGGAAGGTAGGATCAACTATCTCCACGAACGAGTAAAACTAACGCCAGACCAGCGGTACTATTTTACGGAGTGCAGCAGCTGGGTGTACGGTTGGAAGATGTGGAACAATGTGAAGACAATGAAGAAATACGGATTCGGCAGACAACAAGTGATCAAAGAGTCCTTTTACAGACGCAGAGGCGTCGAAAGGGATCCTGATTGGTATACCGAGCCTGCTGTGTTCAGTCCTACAGTTTGTACATGCAGTTTCTAATAGAGATTTGGAATATACTGGAGTACTTTATTTGAAACTAGCTGACCCGACAGACGGTCCTAGCTATGAATATTGAAATTGAACTCAAATCTGCGATAAAGAATAATTATCTGAGAAGCATAGCGGTCATTGAAACACTTTTTGATATCCAACATATTTTGTTTTGTTTTGGGGCGTGTAAAGAAATAATGATGATTTTGTCAACACGGAACATGGGTAGGTGTTTGGAATCATAGGGCTGTGTGGAATAAAAGACGTCTTCGCCTTTGTAATCCCCTGTTTCTTTGATTAATTTCACGTTTCTTCTGTGAACGTTATCATCGGCCGTTAATTAACGATAGGCCGTAAGGCGTATTTCTTATCCAAATTCAAGTAGAAAAGTTCACTTAAACATGTGTCCTAAAGTGTGGTCTTCAAGTATATATGGTGTAAAACTTTGGAAAACATTGAATGTATGCCACTGACCTTAAAAAAATAATAAATATTATTATTCAGACGAAACAGATTAAAATTCAACTTTTTTGTCGTTCGATGCCTCTTCGTACACCCCTTTTTTTTCGGAGGAAAAAAAATAAAAACCACCTCATAGCCCGTCGGAAAAGTGGACCTACGAAATGAAGTAGTTTTTATTTTATTAGTTTGTTCCAAAACAAAGTGAGATACGAAGAGACATTAAAAAAATGTGTTTTTATCTGTTTAATCTGAAAAATAACATTTAATTTTTTCAAGGTCAGGGACGTACATCTTTTTATTAATATTTTTGTGGGACTGGCCCCGACCCCCGCCTCCCCTTCTAGTCAGTGGTGACTTAGATTCTTAGTGCAGTGAAAAACAGTGACACATTAAAGAACGGCTTATTAATGTTTAATACATTAATAAAGAACCAATTTTATTTCCAACCTTTGACACCCTGTATCTTGAAATCCAGAATCTTCAAGATATACTACGTTCCGAAATCCCATCTGTCCAGTGAGCAGATGAATTTTTGAGGATAGTCACGTGATTCCAGATGTTAGGGATGTCGGAATATTTATGAAACGGCAAAGACCTTTTTTTGACAATTTTGACATATCACATAACCTGTGCTGTGATCTCAGAGTCAGGGTGGCCCGTTTGCACCGGTTACACTTAGGTGAACCTTAACTTTAAGTAGCGCTTAAACTGTCAAATTCGTTTGCACGGTCCACAAAATCTGTTTTAAGCCTTACTTAGAGTGGCATCAAACTAAGCCGAAGATTTCTTTAGCTTAAGGTGATACTTAGTGATATAACCTGAAAAGCTGACAGCTTCCAGCTTATTTCTTTTTGATATACGCAAGGCAACGTTCAAAAATGGATTTATTCAGAAATCATTTAATAATATATGATGATGACGAGTGGGTGGAAGTGAAATTAATTAATTTCAGGGATACCTTGGCAAATTAAAGAACGACTGAATCATTTCAATATGCTGGATGAATTAATTTTTTTCAAAGATTCAGAACGACGAAGCTCGCTGCCACGCACATTTTGGAGTTGATTTATCTTTTTCTGTGTAATTTGGCCCCCTTTTCTTATAATACAGTTATTCAGCGGAGCCCTGTAATCAACGACTTTGCGTCTTGCAAATTGCGAACACAAAACATATAGATTGCGAGACTGTAGGGTGGACGGGATCACAAAACATAGCTGGACCTGCGGCATAGGACCAAAGGACAAATCATAAAAGTCAAATTTCAGAAGTACAAATTAAAATTCCCTAGAATTCCGGCGATGCCAAATTGTAAGCTCGCTTAGCTAAGACTATGTTAAAAGGAACCCCAGCAAACCGCTTTAATCTAAGGTTCAGATTAACTCTAAGGTACACCATAGCTAAACTGCAGATTTAAGAGTGAGCGGTGCAAATGGCCCAGTGTCAGATAGTCGTACCGGTGGTCGTACCCATTAGAATGTCAATGCATACAAATTAGTGTTGGCTACTGAATCGATGTTTCGAAACAGTGATTCGAATCACAAGATGATACAACTGATTCGAAGCGCACGGGTCCTGATGAATCGATTCATCAACTCTGTGAAACAGAACACCCGCGCCGTTGACCACGACCGAGGCGACGGCAAGTCGGCAAGGTTCGGATCGCTCGTCGCTTGTCGGAAACTAGACAACTCATCGACTCTCTGCCGTTGTTTTTGCTTTGTTTTGTTCAGTTCAGTCAGTTGAGTCAGTTCAGTCAGTGAGTTCAGTACTAATAATTTAATTCTGATACTCTGTGGATCAGTCGTTCAGTAGGGACAAGTGACGCGACTTGTGTTAGTGTTTAGTTCAAGTATTGCTGTATGGGTGTTCGGAATAACTGCGATATTTGATGTTTTTTGTTTATGTTAAATTGAAACTGGGCGGGCGTCAATAAACGTTAATAGTAAAAGTTTACATCAGGCTTGACTTTTCGTAATTCTTATCAATGGCGGTCTGTCTGATTAGTACTTTTTTACGCCAAAGCCCCTGGATCAAATTTGATGAATTGTGGGATACAAGGGCGCCGCCAGAACATTTTATAGGGGGGGGGGGGCGACTTACTTGAATTGAGTGCTGAAATCAGGAGCAGGGGGATGAATTTGATAAGGATTGTGTCGAGTTTCGAGGATATTTGACATTGTTTTTCGTTATTTTTCAAGGGGCTTTTTTGAAATTTGGTGTGTAGATTCTGTATGGAGGATATGATAAATGCAAGTTAGTGAGGTTATGTTAATTCCGTTATTTTTCAACGGATTTTGTTTAAATCCGGTATGTAGATTCTATGGGGCTATAATCTTTGTTATTTTGTTATATTGTGACGAATTCAAACTTAGTAAAATTTGATTCAAAATTTTATTAGGTACCTATTACCGTTTCAATTGACGCCCAGTGTATATGGCTGCCTAGATTCAATTTTATTTTCAATTGAAAGAGTGGAGACATAAGAAAAATGCCATCAGGAAGAAAAAGGAGTGCTGTGTGGGACTATTTTACTGTTACAAATCAGTATGGACAAAATAAAGTGAAATGTAATATTTGCTCTTTTGCTTTATCGTTTATTCCTGGTACGACATCAAATATGGCCAGGCATTTGAAATTAAAGCATCCAACTATTAATTGGACTGCCTCTAGAAAATCACCATTATTAGAAGAAGAAGATAGTGAAAAAGGTGAGTGTTCAACTGCAAAAAAGGCAAAACCAGAGAACGAAGGAGACACGCCAACTGTCACGGTTAGCTGTGAAACTCCATCTACATCAGCAACACAGCAACAAACTGTTATCACTTCATTTTGTAGAAAACCTTTGGGACTTTCTAAGCGCCAAAGTATAGACAAACAGTTATTAAAATTTATAGTGAAAGACTATCAACCCTTCAATATTGTGGACAGTGAGCACTTTCGCAAATTTGTTGGTATGTTAAACTCTAACTATGAAATTCCCAGCCGAAAGGTTCTTGCAAATAGTTTATTATCAAGTTATTACGGCACATGTTTAGAAAATGTAAAATTGGAATTGAAAGATGTTGACTTTATGGCAGTGACAACGGATGGATGGACATCGATTAACAATGACAGTTTTTACGCCGTAACCGTTCATTTTATAGATGCTAACTGCACATTACAAACTCGATTGCTGTCGTCTTTTAGATGTCTGGGATCAAGCACTGCCGAAAATATAAAAAATAATCTGTCAGCATTGTTTAGAGAGTGGCAAATACACGAGAAAATAGTCGCTTGTGTCACGGATAATGCTGCTAATATGCTAAAAGCAGTGCAGTTAGGCAACTGGTGGCACATTCCCTGCTTTGCCCATACCTTAAACCTTATTGTTCAGGCAAGCTTGAAAACAATTGAACCACAAGTTGTGAAAATAAAAGCCATTGTTGAATTTTTTAAAAGAAGCACTTCAGCGACAGAAAAACTCCAAAATATGCAAAAACGCATGGGGAGTAACATTTTAAAATTAAAACAAGACTGTCCCACCAGGTGGAATTCAACATATGTTATGTTAGATAGAGTACGAAAAACAAAAGAATCTCTCTTAAGTACCATGGCAATTTTAGGCAATTCGAACCTTCCACTACTCACTAGTCAAGACTGGTATATTATAGAAAAAGCCTGTGATATTTTGTGTATATTTGATGAAATTACAACAGAAATTAGCTCAGAAACTAATGTAACCCTTCCCAAAATAGCTGTTTTAAGTAAAAGCTTGATAAACTACAGCAAACGCTTAAAAAATGAAGAATTTCAAAGTCAAGAAATTAGGAACATGGTATCCATACTCTACGATGAAATAATGGATAGATTCAACAAAAAATATAGATATTTGGACCTAATTTGGGAAGCTACATTTTTGGACCCGCGTTTCAAACAACATGGCTTCCACCATGATGATATTTGGAAACAAACAAAGGAAAAACTGATAAGCAAGTGTATGAAGATAATAGACATCAACAAAGAAAAGGCAAGACAGAGACAGACTGATATTCCAGTAGAGACCGCAGCAGTAGCCGAACCTAAAGCATCATCTTCGTCAGATCAAACCAAAGTTTCAAGAATATGGACAGAGTTTGACAATGAAGTCGAAAAATTGATAGTAAGAACTGACAACTCTAGGGCAGCTAGTATTATCGAAGTTGACAGGTATTGTCAAATGGCACTTCTTCCTAGAAGGAGTGATCCACTTGTCTGGTGGAAAGAAAATAAAGACCTCTTTCCAAATTTATTCCAAATAATGAAGAGAAGGCTAGGTATCCCAGCTACTTCCGTGCCGTGTGAGAGGATTTTTTCGAAAAAAGGGCAGATCATCACGGATAGAAGAAACCGTCTGAGTACCGAAAAAACTACAAAATTAATTTTCTTAAATTGCAATATGAAATAAATATTCGTTGGAGCAGGTATCACTTTTTTAGAATCACCAATTTCTGTTTGCCATCAAATGCAATGTTTAAGTAATTTGTATTTCTTTTCTTTTATTCCTGATACGCAATTCAGCCAAAAGTTAGTCTATAGTTAACCAAGAAATATATTTTTTTTAATGTTTATAGTTTTTAATATTTATAAAACTAGCTCAGTTTGAAGTGATTTTTTTTTTATTTTCATATTCTGTAGAATTTTTTGTTTGTCAATATCATAGTTTTTATGTTCGAAAGAAGGCTATTTTATTTGTTGTTTATTTATATCATGAAATAAATTTTATATTTAGTCTTTGTTTTTTTTGATTATTTCATTTTCATTCATTTAAAAATTCATTGGACTTCTCAATTCTCATTTACATTTATTCAATATCCATATCATTTCTTAGACTTCGAATCACTGATTTGTATCAGTGATTCGAATCAGTTTAGTGATTTGATTTGAATGAATCGAAACATCAAAATGAATCGTTCTGCCCATTACTAATACAAATAAAGCAGAATAGGTTATGTTAAGTTGTTAGCTGTCAAGTGAAAAATATCTCTTGACAGTCTTGACACAAAGGTCGCTAAAATCTCAATTTGATTTCCGAGCAAAAGGATGACATTCATAGCCTCGGAAATGCAATATAGACCAGTGCCGAAGCCTTCAAAAATAATAAGAAGTGAAAAAAAATTACAGTAGGATGAAACTCATTAGAAAAGGAGGGAAATATGATAAGAATAAAAGGAAAAATAAATTACGGTCGATTCGAGATCGGGAAGTGGGAGGGGGTGAGTTTTTAAGGGTAGAAAATGGTTTATCTTGATTTCTGGCAAAACTACAAGTCCTATGGGAAAAAGTTGAATGGCAAAGATGTAGGTAATAAAAAGATCTACAACTTTTGTATTCTCAATTTTTTCACATAACCTCAAAATGTTGGTGAAAAATTCAAAAAACCAAGTTTTTGGTCTTTTATTTTTATGTTTTTCAAAAAAAATATTTTTTTTACGAAATTTGGTGAAAACTTACCTTATTATGTCCCAAATACACTGTAATTTATTTGATTTAAAATATTTATTTTTTCGCCTTATTTGACCTTAAGATCAAAAATGCACCCCAATTTTCAATCGAAAATTCTCGCGTCAAAATATCAGCTTTTTTCAAAAAGTTTGGGAGCTTTTCGTTTGCTGAAATTTCTATTTTCTGATGGTGTAAAGAATAATATACATTACTATAGCAAATCTTCTCAGAAAATGCAAAAAACTGAAAAAAGCTCAAATTCGAAATTTTTTTTACTCACTATGTACAATTGTGGGCTATTTATTAAAATGTACAGTTATTTACTTAAAAAACGTGAGATTTCATGTTACATTGATAAACGAAAAAATTGCAAATTGGAATATCCTACTATAATTAACAAACAAATAAGTTAATATTTAATAAGACATCTACAATATTTTGAAAAAGCTGTAGAATCTTCTTTAAATAATATTTTTAGATGCCTATTTATTGCTGTTGTAAGATAATTTATATACCTGAGTGACATAGGGTAAATGTTAGCCCATTGTAAGGTATTTCATGGCGAAGTGGGGACGGTCTTAGCAGGGTCTGGGCCTTACTACATACCTGCTATTTCGTAGCAGCTGTAAAACCGTTAGTCAGTGGTCATGGGTAACGCAGACAAATTAAATACGCTGATACATGGCCGACTCTACGCTAGGCCGGAGCCTTAGATGTGGCAACGTGTCTTAGCTGTCAAATAGTGGGCCTATAGTTTCAGAATAATTATTACATTTTATATGTATTAGAGTTCATCTGGGTTAATAACTTAAGAAAAAAATGCTTTTTAGAACTACTACTACTAATACCACTTACATCTGATGTCTGGCTCATCATAGTCAGACACTACAAAATAAAAATAAAGCAACCTGTTTCCTGCTGCCACTTCACTTCCACTTGAATGAACACTCAATTTACTTTGTAAATTATCACTTGAGCTAGAAAAATTCACTATTAGTTCACTGTGAAGCCATTCTTGCTGATCTTGATTCCTTTCACTATCAAATCTTTGCATAGGTATGCCCAGATGCATGCCCTCGTTCGCTTGCCCAGATGAGTTCTGTTAACTGTATTTTTCTGTGATATTTGGGAGGTCCAGAAAACATTGTAGGTACCACATTGTGCAAAATACCTTTTAGAACTACTACTAGTAATACCACTTACATCTGATGTCTGGTTCATCGTAGTCAGACACTACAAAATAAAAATAAACGGAACCTGTTTCCTGCTGCCACTTCCACTTAAATGAACACTCAATTTACTTTGTAAATTGTCACTTGAGCTAGAAAAATTCACTATTAGGTCACTGTGAGGCCATTCTTGCTGGTCTTGATTCACTTTCAATATCAAGGTATGCCCAGATGCATGCCCAGATGAGTTCTATTAACTGTCTTTTTCTGTGATATTTAGGAGGTCCAGAAAACATTGTAGGTACCACATTGTGCAAAATACCTTTTAGAACTACTACTACTAATACCACTTACATCTGATGTCTGGTTCATCGTAGTCAGGCACTACAATATAAAAATAAACGGAACCTGTTTCCTGCTGCCACTTCCACTTAAATGAACACTCAATTTACTTTGTAAATTGTCACTTGAGCTAGAAAAATTCACTATTAGGTCACTGTGAAGCTATTCTTGCTGGTCTTGATTCCCTTTCAATATCAAGGTATGCCCAGATGCATGCCCAGATGAGTTCTATTAACTGTCCTTTTCTGTGATATTTGGGAGGTCCAGAAAACATTGTAGGTACCACATTGTGGTTTAAAATAGGTCTTATCCTTTGAACTGTTTGTAATTATTGTCTGTATTCTTATAAATATAACCAGCCCTTATGAGGCATACCTTTCACCCACTTCTGTTTATGTCCTCCTTGGAAGCCCCAATTGCTATTGCAACCTGGTACTACACACTTTGCAGAAATCTTGTTATCTTTATAGTTTCGTTTGTGCAGGTAAATGATTAGAAACATTAAAATTCACCTTCTAATCTTATTTTTCACTCTGGAAGATTACACTAATGCCATGACTAATGACTCAACAACAAACAAAATGACGGCCCGTAGATTCAGTGTTGCCATATTTCATACTCCGGCCTTGAGTAGAGACGGCCGTGGCTGATACTATAACGCTGGCGCACTTCCTTGTATCAACGCAATGCGTTAACTCAAATGCGCTATGATACACGATACAGTTGAGAGCCAGAAGTAGATCCCTTACAAATATTCACTTACTCCGCACAGCCGACGCGGCGCAACGCGCAACTAATGCGTCATGTAACACGTATTGTGCGGTTTGAGATAATTGAGGTTATGTACGTTGTGTTTTCTTGAGTTTGGTGTTTTCAAATAAGTTTTATATTTTTTCTGATAAAATGGCGTTGCAATGCCCTGGTATTTTCAATAAAAACCTGGATTTGCCGGAAAAGGAAATAAAAGTGTCGTTAATTCATTATTAGACACGAAAAATTTGTCAAATGTTTTTTATAAGAAAGATGCAAGTTAAGAAAATATAAAAAAAATGGATTACAATTAATCAATTCTATTTATAAATATAAAAAAGAAAAAATAACACTGAATCAACTAAGGTTTCAAAAATATCAATTGGAAAAATCATCTTTCATTTTGGCAAACCTCCCACCGACAGAAGGAGCAGCAGAACAACATTGTTACAGAGCATATTATCAGCTTCAAACTTGGTTGGGTAACGAATTGACAGCAACAGATTGGGGTTGGGAGCAACATCAACGTGGCATTATGCCCAAATTTACAGAAAAAGATTTAATTCCGGAAGTATTGCTCAAAACTATCTGCTGCAGCTGTGAAACTAGATGTAACAGTTTAAACTGTGGCTGCCGAAAGCATGATTTAAAATGCACAAATTTATGCACTATTTGCCATGGTTCTGAAAATTGCTCCAATATGGAAGAAGAACTCAACGAGAGAATAAATGATTCAGATGAAATTGTGGATGAAGAACCAATGCAGACTGGAAATAATATTGGAGACGCAGATGATTGTCTTGAAGATTTCGACGATCAACTAGAGATAGAAAGGTTTATCGAATCTAACGATGAAGAAATGCCTTCGAAGAGACAAAAACTAATCAGAATTTCAGATAAGATATTTATAAATGACAAGATTAAGGTTTTTAAAAAAAAATATAATGAATAACGTAATCAGAATTAAGTATCTAAATTCAATAGTACGACTTACATGTATATTTATATTTTTTGAAATTTTCTATGACATGAATGTAATTCGAATTTAATTGATAAACCTTTCAATCAAAAAAATTGCAGCAATCATATTTTTTTGATGAAATTGTACATAGTGAGTAAAAAAAAATTACGAATTTGAGTTTTTTTCAGTTTTTTGCATTTTCTGAGAAGATTTTCCATTTTTTACATCATCAGAAAATAGAGATTTCAACGAATAAAAAGCTCCCAAACTTTTTGAAAAAAGCTGATGTTTTGACGCGAGAATTTTCGATTGAAAATTGGGGTGCATTTTTGATATTAAGTTAAAATAAGGCGAAAAAATGAATATTTTAAAACAAATAAATTACAGTGTATCCGGGACATAATAAGGTAAGTTTTCACCAAATTTCGTAGAAAATTTTGTTTGTTTGAAAAAGATAAAAATAAAAAACCAAAAATTTGGTTTTTTGAATTTTTTACCAAAATTTTGAGGTTATGTGAAAAAATTGAAAATACAAAAGTTGTAGACCTTTTTATTACCTACAACTTTACCATTTAACTTTTTTCCATAGGACTTGTAGTTTTGCCAGAAATCAAGATAAACCATTTTCTACCCTTAAAAGCTCACCCCCTCCCACTTCCCGATCTCGAATCGACCGTAATTTATTTTTCCTTTCATTCTTATCATATTCCCCTCTTTTTCTAATGGGTTTCATCCTACTGTAATTTTTTTTTGTTTCAAAAATTATCGACCCTGGTCTAATAACGGAACACAGATTTTTGTTGACAGTTTGATGTTGAGTGAATACTGAAACGCTACAGAGCAAGTCGAGGTCTTTGATGGGATTTTGGAACGTAGTAATAGATGTTTATTCTTTGTTTATTCAGGGTGACCTCATATTATTATGGACATTCAGATAGGAACATGAAGCCTTAATATGCTTAACTTCCAAGATACAGGGTGTCAAGGTTTCACTTTTATTTTGGTTTTATCTCATTAGTCGGCAACAAAATGACACAACGATCTGAAATTACGCATCGGTGGATTTTTTTAAGGCGAGAAATCCAAATCCTTCTACGGTTTTGCTAACATGAATAGAGGGCGCTATCTACGGCACATTGAGCTTTTTTAAATTAAAAAAAACTTTTTTCCGTTTTGGTGCACCAACGTGAATATTGAAGAAAATAATTTCCTTAATATGTTGTGCCAGTCCGGCCCTGTCTTTTTCCAGACACATTGTGTCGCAAGAGATCTTCGGATGTCCCGAGGTGTTGCCAGTGAATTCCAATGTCTGTTTGGCCAAGTGGACGAGCTGAAGAGACAGGGTGGATGAGTCGGACAAGTGCTGGAGTTACGAACTGGCCAGAGGCGATTGTACTATTTGATTTCGAAGGAAAGGTCCTATCAGAAACCAACATACCGGACTGTATGGGATGCCCTCCAGAACCTCAGAGAGAAGCTGCTGACCGCAAATGTTTTGAAACTGGCGATTCCTAAGCTAGCTTGCGGACGGGACGGCCTGGACTGGCGGATCATCCGAAACATGCTGGAAGTCCTCTTCAGGTTCACGGGAATTGAAATTCTGGTCTGTAGCTGGAACCCGAGAGGACCGACGGAACAGAGAACCGTGGATTGCTTCTTTTACCAAACTTCTGGCTGCAAGAAGGGCGTTCTCTGTCCATTCAGACATGAACGTTTCGGGGAGGGGGCAGTGTGCCAGTCCGGCCCTGTCTTTTTCCAGAAAATCGGCCGAGAACGCAGAGAAGTCGCTCGAGCGCGACGGGAAGTGGACGAAATTGTCTGGACGCCGAGATCTTTCTAGAGCCGGGGTTCCGTACGATATATAGATAGGCGCATCGAACGGCCGGACAGTTAGAGGTGTGGTTAGAGTCGATACAGTGCAAGCGAGCAGTCGAATACGCGATAGCCCAGTGGCGCGCGCGAAATGAATGAACTGTGACATAAATTAGTGAAGTTAAGGACCAATATAAATTAGTGTAGTGACTTTAGATAGATAGACTGTTAAGTAGTGTACATAGTTGTGTACAAGTGTTTCTTTGCCCAATCGGACTAAAGACTTGTAACAATGTGTTACGTAAAAAGTTATACTTTGTTCAAGTCCCTAGAGGTAACCGTCTTCCAGATAACCTTTATTAAAATTTCCTGGCACGAGTTAATATTAGGTAGATCAAAAAACATGTTTCAAATATATCTAATTTTTCAAATAGGTAGTGTTGAAGTTTGGGAATACCTCAAAAATGATATGTAAAAGTATGAGCCTAAGCCAGGCACGTATCCAGGATTTGGTTTTGATGGGGTCCAGATTATGGGTGTCATTTGGTTTACCTTTCGGGAGGGGGGGGGGGGGGCTGGTCCAGATTAGAGTTGCCAACTTAAATTTGTGGGGGGGAGGGGTACAAATTTGTGGATTCCATTTTTTAGACGGCATTTTATAACGTTTCGGGGGGGGGGAGGTCCGGACCCCCCAGGACTCCCCTCTAGATACATGCCTGGCCTAAGCCTAATATTCGGTCGTGCGAAATTATCAATAATTCTTTCGATCGCAATTTACAATTCAGTCGCATTGGAAATTTCAATGAAGGTTATTATCTCAAAAACGGTTACCTCTAAGGATTCACAAAAAATTATACCTTTTTTACGTAAAGCATATTATATATATTATATTTAGTGAATCTATCTTTCATGACTGGAGCCTGCCCTGAGCGCTTGAAACTTGGAAAATTAGTGCCGATACATAAAAAAGGAAATGTTAAATCCATAGAAAACTACCGACCAATTATAATACCTTCTGTTTTCTCCAAAGTATTTGAATATGGGTTTTTACATCGACTTTTAGGGTACCTAGAGAAGCACTCCGTTTTCTCAAATAATCAGCATGGCTTTATAAATAATCGATCCACTAGTACAGCATTATACTCGTATTATGAACGCATAGTCAGCTTTATTGAGGATGGAGAATGTCCAGTAGGTATATTTTGCGATTTGAGCAAAGCCTTCGACTGCGTGAATCATTCAATACTTTTAGATAAGCTAGTTAGATATGGCATTCGAGGAAATGCTTCCTGCTGGTTAAGTTCTTTCTTAACTGATAGACAACAATATGTATACATTAATGACTGCGGTATCAAAAAGCATAACAATCAACATTGGTGTTGCCCAAGGTTCAATTCTAGGGCCATTTTTATTTTTGCTATATATTAACGACCTGGACAATCTACAAGTACCAGCAGCCTTAACTACGTATGCGGACGATACGTCGATCATTGTCTCGGATAAAGCGGACCTGTCTTTGAATATAAAATGTAATACAGTAACCAATATGGTAAATCAATGGTTTTGCGAAAACGGTTTATTTCTGAATGCCGAAAAGACGGCCGTACTGCGCTTCCATAATCGGCAGAAACAGTGTGATAATATTTGCATTACTATTAATAACCATACCGTAACCACTGATGATTCAAACTTCACAACATTTTTAGGACTACGTATTGACTGTTGTTTTACATGGAAATATCACTGCGAGTTCTTGACATCAAAACTAAATTCCTCAGCTTTCATGTTTATTAACCTTAGGAATATCTTAGAAGTAGACCAATTATTGATGTTGTACTATGCTCAGGTAGAAAGCAGACTGAGGTACGGCAGTATAGCCGGTCTCTCCAGGAGGGACTCCTGTAGGGATACATTTCGTAACCTTAATATTCTAACTGTCACCAGTTTATTTATAATTGAAATGTGCACATTTGTATATAAAAACACAAAATTACAGCCGTGTCTGTGATATACATCAAAAAAGTACCAGACAACAATCTGATATATATGTGCCCTTCAGAAAGTACCTACTCGGTTTTAATGCACCCAGTTGTCTAGGCCTTAAACTTTTTAACAAGTTACCAGATGACATAAAATATCAGCGAGGTTTGCATAGTTTTAGAGGGAAAATTAAGAACTTCTTAGTAAACAAATGTATATACAATCTAAATGAATTTTTGTAACATTTCATAGTCCAAGTTTATGCTCGCAGTATAATAGTTCCTTAATTATTGTATATATATGTATATGTGTGTATATATAGGAGTCTATATAGGTGTATATATATATGTTTCCGTAATTATTATTGTACTACTCTTAATTTTTCAATCTCTGTATTTATTATTCTCAATTATTGTATTTCCAGTTTTTTTTTCTCTTGCTGTTTTCTTATGACGATTCCAACACGATCTTTTATTGTCTTCTGGAAAATAAATATTGTATTGTATTGTATTGTATTGTAGGAAACGATTTTTTGATAATCACATTGATGCACCAAAATGGCAAAAAGTTTTAATAATTTAAATGAGTTCAATGTGCCATGGGTGGCGCCCTCTATTCATGATAGCAAAGCTGTGGTTGAATTTGGATTCCTCGCCTTAAAAAACCTCCCGGTACGTAATTTTCGATCGTTGTGCCATTTCATTGCGAAATAATTGAGAAAAAAATGAAAATAAAAGTAAAGCTTTGACACCCTGTATCTTGAAAATTAAACATTTCAACGCAATGTTCCTATCTTAATGTTCATAAAAATTTGAGGTCTATAAGCTCTCCAGCGTTGCCGGTAGATTATCCGGACGAGCTTTTCTATTTGAATTTGAGTCATAAATATGCCCTTAAAATTACGGTCTATCATCAATTAACATCCTGTACACGTATTCACGACGCACACTTGACAGGCTCAAAATTTCCAGATGATTCCTTGACGTTTAAACATCTAACCGTGATCTAACCTGTATTTTTGACAGCAATGTCATACATGACAACAATAACAAACAAATCACTAACACTATACAGTATGTTACATTCTTTGTAGTCGTTAAGTTTTCTCACATTTTTTACATAGTGCATAGAGACACGTTTCTAAGTTATAGAATACCTACGCTGTGTTTTTTCTCGATGAAATGTAATACTTCCTTTCCGTTGCCTATGTTGTGTGTCTTATTAAAGCCTTTATAGAAGGCACCTTAGCGTTTTTTTTTATGGTCAGCCTCCCGCAAAAGCTAAAAGCCTATGTCGCTGTAGAAGCGCTGCGAGAGGATAAGTACGGTGCACGTTAGATTTGAAACGCTGCAGGTTGTAGCTGGCGGGAAACAAATTCCCCGGCAGCTCGTTCCACAGCGTCGAAGTTCTCCAAAAGAAGAAATGCTGGAGGAGACTGGTTCGTGGAGTAGGGACCTCGACCTGGTAAGGATGAGCTCGTAGAGCCTCTCGAGTGTCCCTCGTTCGGACGGCCTTTGCTGTTATTACCTGGGAGAGTTCACTCGAACATCTTCCGTGATAGAATCTGTAGAACAGGGACAGGTCAGCCACCCTTCTTCGATGTTCCAGGCTATGGAGGTCCGTTGTGAGGTTAGGCGTATCCATTAATCTAATTGCTCTCTTCTGGATAATATCCAGAAGCTTTAGAGAGTGTTTCGGAGCGCATCCCCACACATGGGAGCAATACTCCAGCGATGGTCAAATCTGTGCCTTGTAGACCAGCAGTAGTTGCTCTGGTGTGTACAGCTTCCTACAGCGGAACAAAACTCCAAGCTACTGGGATGCCGTTTTAGCAATACTGACGACGTGGTCGTGCCAGGACATGTTGTTGTTGATATTGATTCCCAAAAGCTTGACGGAAACTGATTCGACTATGGGGTGGCCCTCCATTTCCACTGTTGGTAAGCAAACGTGAGACTTCTTTGTAATTGTTGTTGCCTGAGTTTTTTTTACGTTGAACTGTACTGTGTGAAACGAGTGTCCCTGTACAATCCCAATTTTTAATTTTCGTTTGATTTCCATGAATAGCTAGAGGGAAGTGATGTGTGAATGCAATGTGTGAGCTTGATCAGAAAATGGATACAAGTATACTCGGTAAATAAATATTTATTCGTGGCTGAAGGGATTAAATACTCTAGGCCTAAGCCATTAAAAAAAAAGTTGGTTCGAACTGTGATTTGGAGATTACACACTATTGGACGTGAGAAAAATGGTCTATCACTTGTTGGCCCCATTAACCCATTACTCATGACGAAAATATAATCTTTCTAATTTTCATTCCAAACTTATTACAAAAACAACTAATTATGTCATTATCATTAGTCATTACTATTTCAGTGTTTGACATGTCTAAGTTGTAAAGATAGAAAAAAAATTCTCTCATATAAATCGAGAACTAGATATCCGGCAGGACATGTCACTTCGAAAGTGTTATTACATTGTTATGCGTACATGGGTATAAGTTTTATGCTGACTGTGGGAAAATGTTAAGAAAGTGAAATTTATTTAAGTACAGGTATACCTACAGTATTATAGCTGTTGTTTATGTATTTGTTTTTTCACATACGCAAATGAAAATTCACTTCGAGAGATGAAAACGTGCAATTTGGGGCATACTTATCGTAGAGTATTTATGTATTTGTTTTATTTGCCAGAAAACGACGATGTGTGGAGAACCTACTTGGGTTATTTGCCTTATTTGCGCAAATGGATCCATTGAATGTTGTGAAGAACAAATGATCAAAAGGCTTATGAACACAACAGGACAAAGGAAGGCAGCAGCAAAGTCAGGTTAGCTAAATTTTAATGTACATTGCTAACTCATTAATGCCTAGCCTATACCTCATACAAGGCATAGCCTTCGATGTGGCAGTATTTGTAATGTCTAGTACAAATAAATGATAATAATAATGCAAATAGGCGAATACGCCTTTCCGTCCACTTGTTGATTTTTAATCACACATAAAAAAACTCAAATAAGAGGAATATTTAAGCCGACGATGCCGACCGACTATGAGGGAAGGAATATTTTGTAGTGATATTTGCGAATACACCAAACAGCGATGCCGCTACACGAATACGCTACGAATTGAGTGCTGGAAATGAAAAATCAGAGAACAATAGCCAAATGTGATGCAATTTGTTACCTTTGATTGCTGCTGTACATCGTAGAATGATCTATAAAGAATAATATTCAGCTTTGAGATAAAATTGTTTTCTTCGGGTGGCTCTTCTTCATAGAGACACTTTAAGAAATCTTCAGTATGCTTTGCTTCACTCACTAGCTGTCCACAGGCTACAAAAAATTGACCATCAAAACGAGAATGTGTAATGTGTATTGTAGCATGTATTTAAACTTTTGATATAGGATTCATGGTTGTTTTTCATGGGTTTCAGTCAAACATTGAAACTAGCACTTTTCTTCACTACGTTTCGGTTTATTGTATTTAAACCATCTTCAGGTCTTTATAAATGAATTGAAAATTGTGTGTATATAATAATAAAAATAAAAATACAAAAAATAAATAAAATAATTATAAATTGTATAACTATGAAACTGGAAATATAACTAACTAAAAGTGTATTATATAAAATTTTTGTAAATAAACTTAGTGATTTGATTTTGGTGGATTGAAGAATGAATATACATGAACTAAATTTACTAAGACTAATATAAATTTAAGTAGGTTTGTTAGTAAATATTATTTGCACTGAACAAAAATATTGTACCTATAATACCGTCGTGCCGCACTGGTTTTTTAACACGACATCCTATTAGCTAAGCATAGACACAGAGTTCGATCTATCAGGTGTAACCGCGACGGATAGATCCGCCAGTTTTATCTGCCGTCCATTAAAACTGCTTTAGTTAAATCTTACAGTTTGATCCGCCATACTTATTACGGTGTGTTAGTGGTCGGAAACTGCAAATTAGCCAGAAGATCTAACCGTATTTGTGAAATTACAACCTGACGAAAGTGTTTCGCGTAGTAAAGATGTTTATCAGCTCAATTGTTTAGTGACGTACTGTATACTAACCAGGAAACAGATGGTTGAGTTTAGGTCAAGAAAAAGAGGGAGTCTCTTTTACTGTTTTGCCGACGTTTCGGCCTTTATTAGGCGATATTCGGGGCACCAAAAAAATATTTTTTTATTTTAAATTAAACAGACAAATATACATGATAGTTATAAAAAATTGAATATATAAAAAGACAATAAACAATAACAAATTAAAAAGGAGTCGTGATCATTGTTATTTAAAAAAACCTAATGTAGGTATAATAATTATACACAATAAACAGATAGTACTTACACCAGTGATGGACTCCTTGACTCAAATATGGTGAAAAGGCACATGTAGTATAAAAAAATTTATGTAAGGGCAAAACGACACGTAATAAATAAATAAGACAATAAAACGGAGATTGTATATTATATGTCTATTCACAATCGATGTGTACGCTGGACTGGCAAAAATCATAGTATAAACATTGAATGCAGGGCGAAGTTGAAAACAGAAAATGTAGAAAAAGGGGTGGGATGGGGTAATGTAGAACAGAGTTAACTATAAAGAAGAAGAAGAAGTAAATGTGTGGTTAATTCTTCTTGTGATAAAGTATATGTAGGACAGACGGGCAGACACCTAAAAAGACGCATAGAAGAACATAGAAGGAGTGTTCGATCTACTCACCTTCACGATACTAATAAAACTACCTTGATGCAACATACTCAAGACTTTCATCATAATTTTGATTCTGATAATACAATCATTTTATCAAAACAAAGTAATTTAATAAGTAATTTAAAAACGTCTGTTTCTTGAAATGATCAACATACAAAAATTTAATACTGTTAACAAGAAACAGGACATACAAAATTTAAATAGTAGTTATTTTAACCTAATCAGCAAAATACCCAAGAAGAATTGAACACACATTTACTTCTTCTTTTTTATAGTTAACTCTATTCTACATTACCCCATCCCATCCTTTGTCTACATTTTCTGTTTTCAACTTCGCCCTGTATTCAATGTTTATACTTATTGACTTATTAAGTATTGACAATATTATGTTTCTGGATAACCTTTTTGTGCCCCTATAGAGTTCCTTTAAAACACCTATGATTTTGGATGGATATACAGACATATCATATAAGAGCGTTGTAGCCCATATTCTTCAAATTCCTGTTGGTATATTCCTTACTTTTTATTTTACACAAAGGCGGATGCTCTCTATATATTTCTATAAATTTAGTTTAACATGTTTTCGGTAAAACGACACTCTTCAGACGCTATCATATACCATACAAAATCCTGAATCAGATCCGTGTGTTAGTAGACGGCAACTGTTTTTTCAGGCGGTATGGACTGGCAGGCAGGGCTGTCCCAGTTAGATCTGGCGCGTGGCAAAATCCAGCAACAGAAAGATAAATCCGCCAGTTTGAACCGCGCCGTTCCAAACCGGCAGATTAATCTCTTTGTCTATGGTCAGCTATTGAATATCATGTAGCGTCGCGTAGCGTTACGTTCGTGCGATCTCACCTTAATTATTATTAATAAGTCACTAAATCACCTGAATATAGGATGACTGGTTGAGGATGAGTAATGATATTAGTAAAGCCGAGAAACTCCTCAAAGATTGCATCTAACTTCTCGATAACAGTGTCTATGTACCCTTGTTTCCCAACGATCACCTCAAACTCATTCACTAACTTCTTTAAATTGATGTTTATTTCCCGCTGTTTCATTTTCAGATTGTACATCACATCTTTTATTTGTTGCTGAGTACGATTTATCAATCGCTCCGCGTGTTCGTTGTGCTCGAACTCCTTTATCACTTCCGAAACTCTAAAAAGTATTGAACAAATAGCATATACATGGCACCCCTGGATCATCTCTACAAACGAAACACGGGGTGAAACTGAGTCACAATTTATCGTCATAAAATATTTGTAAAAAATCTAAAAAAATGTTTGCTTTGTATAGATAGCTGCCGCGGTAGACCTCCTCATCCTTAAATAGCACCAACACCTTAGACAAATCAACACGCTAGGTACCGCAGGGATTGATATTACACTGACATTCTCACATCACCACAGCATAATAAAGAACCAGCACAATAACTCAAGTTGGCGGAAATTATACGCGCATCCCCACTTTTGGATGATTTTTTGTAGGGATGGTAACGGTACTTCGATACTTGTACTTCTGCACTAATATCGACTATTTTTGTCTTAGATACCTTTTGAGCGATCCCAGGCTGGTATCGCTACTTTTGTATCAAAAATAATTATATAATTATTGAGGGGTATAATCAATTGCACAAAATTCTCTGTACGAACCAAACGCGCCTATGAGGCTAAAAAACCGGTACCGGTATCGATATTTTCAGTTTCGCTCTACCCAAACTTCACAGCCGTAAAATCACCCATAAATCCTCCCAAGGTTAAATTTTGTGGGAACCATTTTTATATAGGAAATCCTCAGAGATATTATGCTTGTTGTTTATTATGCTGTGACACGACACCACATCAATAATCTACCAGTGGCGGCCCGTGGTCGTCTTAGCAGGGAGGTCAAATCAATCTTATAAAAATATTGAAAATCGAAAATACACCTACATTGTGTGATTGAAAAGTGATAAAATGATATTATTATAGTTGCGCGACAAAGTCTATCAGACCACGAAATATTCTGTGATTTTCAGCAGGCTATATTTCGTCGTGCCCTCGTAACGCCAGTTCAAATAGCGCGCAAAATTTGATGCAATCAATTATTTCATTTAAAGTGCAGCGATTTTGAGACACAGTTTCATTAAAATCTCAAACAGATTTACGATATGCGCTAGCCGTTGTACGCATAGTACATATAATAGCTCACCGAGCACCTCATGCGATTGATGGTACCGTTTTATAGTTTCTCAAATCTTTAACACCTGTTCGCCACCACAGCGAGTATTCAGAAAATAATAAAGCAGGAAAATAATAGACACACATCAAGGCAACAGAAAGCATCTGTTTGCTCGATTTATCAATGAGTTGTCTACGTTATATGAACGGGTAGTGCGAAGCTGCAGGCCTGTTTGCGAGACTGACCCAAAGCGGTGGTGCCGTGGTGCGAGCAGGTGAACGACGCGACGGCAACGTCTTTGTTGGTACGAGGAAATTAGATGAGATTGACCGAATGACCTAAATGAGGAGCCACCACTGTGATCTACTCTCTACATAAACTTTTTATGGCCAGTTATAAAAAAAGTTTTCGTTGTCGAATCAGAAATAATATGTTAAGCAACTTACGTCAATATAACTTCGGCATGCCTTTTTTCGAGTTGTGTAATAAATGGTTTGATACCATTTTTAGCATTGTTGGTTAAGCCGTCTAGCTGTTTTCTTATGGCAGCTTCTAGCTTTTTCAAACTTTTCTGCAGAACTGACGCTTCCTCAGTGCTGTAGTTTCCACCTTCTCGAAATAGTCTATCACAATGAAAAAATCAATAGAGATTTTTTTATATTATGTAATAGTATTTTGCACATCTTACTAATACAAAATTTGTTTTAATTTAATTTTTAAATCTAACTTCCTTAACTAAAAGATACGAGTATATTATAGTAATAATAATATACAAAGTTAATCACAAACGTTTAAACTGCCGCAAGAGTTGCCTATGGGAACTCGATCTGGCCTATATTATAGGCCCAGCGCTGGCGCCGGTACTTTAGAGATAGAAACTGAAAGTTGCTTAATACTTGAGTGTCTCTCAAGTACTGCTTTGTATTCTATAGTCGTTCGACGCTCAAGTAACAGAATATCAACATGACATGTCGTTGCAGTTAAAGAACACGAATCATTCGCACAAACAAAAAAAAGGTAGCAGAAAAAAGTGTCAAAATGCATAGGCGTAAGTATAAAATATTAGGTGCATTTCGTTTTGCAAGTGAAGTGAGATATTTCAAACTAAAGTGAGATTGTCAAATCAGTAAATATTAGTTCTATAGGCATTCAAAAAGAACAGCTGAGCACAGTAGTGATGTAACTAATATTCGCATTTGCGGATATTCGCATAGTTTTGCATATTCGCATTTGCGAAATTACTGTGAATGCTTTGCTTATATTTTTTTAATGCAATAGTTGGTTAATAAAACAAAACCCACTCATTTCTTGAGTTTTTTAATGTTAAAAATGTAACTTAATCTCGTAATCACATCAGTCTTCGGCTTATCACTTGGTATCATTTATTTATTTAACTTGGGGCAACGAAGCATAACAATTGAATTTTCATAAAAATTTTACAAACAAAAATATATACTATATGCTATGTAGACAAAAAATTATTCTTTTACGAATTTTTACCGAAGTTTTAATGTTATAATTATCTGCTTGAACAAAACGAAAAATAATAATCAATAAATACTTCTACAATAAATAAACTATAAACATACGAGTTAACACTTTAAGCAAACAAAAACTAAACCTAATCTTTTATTTTAAATATAATATAAAACTGAATATTGGCATTTGTGAAAGTTGGCAGCAGATATTCGCACTCGCATCGGCGAATATCCAAAATGTGACATTTGTTACATCACTAGAGCACATTTGATCGCATCATAATCTAAAATTAACAGTTTTTGATAACGTTATTTGAATTGACTGGATAAAAAGAACACGTATTAAAGTGAGTGCAGTTAAGGGTCTAGGGTATAACGCGCGAAATTGAGAGACCAAGAAAATACGTATTCCCGTGTTAGCGAGGAGGCGTGGCCGCCTGTTCCCTTTCTCCAGTTGAGTGTGTGTGTGTAAGATTAAGGGAGATACGTCTAAAAATCCAAAGGTAAGGTGAAAAGGACACCAGAAATATGAATTTCGCATTTGGAAGCTCCACACGTTACCTTTAAACTTACAGTAATGATTTAAAAAGCAAATTGAAGAAAAAAGCTTGCGCTTTGTCACATTGGTGGCCTTTTCTTGATATCGTGTTTGGTTGTTAAATTACAGATATTTGAAGAATGTATGATTTTGCAGTGCGAGTTTTTTTGCACACCAAAAAAACTTTTTTGAAAAAATTGCTCTTAGGTGTCATTCACTGAAGTCTTAACTATTACCTTCTGAAAAACTGTGTATGTAGTTTGAAAAACAAGGGAGTTCTATTCGAAATGGGAATCCATGTTTTACATGGCAAATATATATGTATGGTTGTATGTGTGTACCCAGGACCCTTAACTGAGCTGAGATTATCTGAGATTTTGTGTAAAACGAATGCGGCTATTTACTTATATTTGACATAGGACAACGTCGCCAAACATTTTCCCTCTCCTTTTCCCCTCGTAGGTGTGGTCTAGGATGTAAGGGTCTAGGAAACAGATGAAGAAAGATACACTTAAGTATTACTAAAGTGTCCACTTGAAAGTTTACCTTACGCAAGTAATACTCAAGTATGCTCTTGTGCATCTGTTTACTAGACAAAATTTACGAGAGTGAGGAACTGCGGAAAACATCTGGCGACGTTATCCTATGTCAAATATAAGTCAATTTGTTGTGCTTATGTCTATGCATTTTAATGTCTTTTGTTATCTTTTTTTGTTTTGTGCCAGTGTTTCGTGTTTTTTGCCGGACATTTTTCCGGATGTGACAGAAACTAACAACACCTTAATCCAAAATTCCCCCTACAAAACCGCCTTGACCCCATCGAAATGTCATGTTAGCATTTTGTTACTTGAATATCGAACGTCTGAGAAATACAAAACAGTACTTGAGTCAAGTATTAAGGAACACTCAAGTGGCAACTATGAAGACCACCCTCAGAGACCTGTTGGACTACAAAAATAGGACTAAAGTTGCTAAGATGAGATACTTGCTTGACTGCGTGTAAAAAAAGAAATCCAGATACTTTAAGTTCATCCCAAAACTCATCAGCTTCTTTCAAAGTATGACCAAGTTCTTGGGTAAGAGCTGATTTGAATTTCTCCACTGTTGGATTTAGAGTCGCACATGCCATTCTTATGGCACTGGAAAACGCCGCCTTATGAGAGTTGTCCAGGAAGTTTTGAGATGTGTCTCTGAAACTGTCGCAGATCTGTGTGTACTTTGCGATATTTTCCGCCACATTTGCTTTGAGCTGTTTAATCCTCTCTTCAGCTGCCTAAAAGATGGTAAAAGACATTAACTGATCGCACAGGAGATCCTGTTTCATAATTATTAATTACCACATCGGTAAGTCAGGAGAGTTGTGATCGCGAAAATTTTAGATTTTGAGATAATACGCTTTTTGGGGTTTTGACATATGCAAACGAAAATCCACGTCACTCGTTTCCGTTGGTCTGTCTGTTTGTTAGCGTTTTTCGAGCCTCATAATCTTAAATAACCGCTCCATGGATTATGATGAAATTTGGGCAACGATATGCTGTGGGGTTGTAGCTAGTAGTTCTGTATTGTGCTACCTGGAAATTATTGGATTGATCTTAACACATTGTTGGACGCTCTACTGGCCGGAAGGCTTTGTAATATGGCATCTCAAAACATTCCCATTTTTTCTGCGTTTGTAACATGATTTGCGTTTTCAAAATATTTTAGGGGTATTTATTTTTGACTCTTCCTTCCATTTTTGAGGTTTTGGCGACAATAAAAAAGACGGGCTATATCCGTCGTGTCATATCACAGCTGACTTTATGTTCTAGAATGGCAACCACGGCTATAGCCGTCTGATCAGTGTAATCGTAGAGTACATCTTGTGGGAAGAAGAGGATAATTTTCGAGACAAAAACTAAAACAAAAACAAAATTTTATTGTATCAAATTTATAAACAAAAATGCATCTCTCAGAATATAGACGGTATTAAAACAAAAAATCAAAATTATTAGCAAACAGAGGTATCCCCGAACAAAACAGAATTCAGACACAAATCTATGTTTGATGCCACTCTTCAAAGAAGTCTGGATACAAAGTACCTACTAAACACAAGAAAACCAAACAAAAACACACTCGCAATATGGCAGCTATACATGTGTTCAATGCATCACATTGGAAGTTATGGACTGCTATAGCTGTCGTGCTGTTTTACCCATGCGCCTTAAAACATGAATAGTTCGGATAGCGTATAGTGGGTTAGAATTTGGCAATTTCAGAAATGAAGAGCTTCACGTTATGGCACAAACATTGCTTAACAAGGCAAGTATACCGACATTCTGACGGTCGTCGCCATTCTGCCGTAACAAGCAGATAACTTTTTGACTGATATAGCCGTCGTGGCGTATCACAATCACTCCCCGCAGACGGCTATAGCCGTTGTGTCCAACAACCTGTTAATGAAATTTTGACACAGTACTATGGTGAGGATGGAAAACGCGTATGGTTTTTAGAAATCATGTCAGTGGTGGCCCAGCAATAATCAAAAAATAAAAACAGCTCAAACGTTTTAGACGATTTGGAGGTTCATGATCATTTTCCACATTTTACATTTCGTACCCGATAGGATATATGGGATTATTATGATCGCGAACATTTTTTTCTGAAATAATACGTTTTTTGGGCGTTCTATAATATTCACATAACGAAAATCCACGTCACTCATTTCGGCCTGTCTATTGGCGTTCTTCTGGCCGCGCAATCTCAGTAACCTCTGCTTGAATTGTGATAAAATCTGGGTGAGCGATATGCTTTGGGGTCGTAAGTAATACTGCTACAATTTGGAAAAATCCATAGCTCTTCTCGGGTGTTTCGGGATTTTGTGAGGCTCTCTCGGCCTTGAGGAGACCGAGAGAACTTTTACGCATAAGCGAGACTGGAGGTTGGCCTCAGTCGGGGTTTAGAAGCGGGTTAACGACTTCGGGAGAGGGGGTGTTTTGCTAATCACGATTAGTTAGTAAGTAGCAAAGGCGTTTGACCCTATTGTAAGCCTTTGAACAGAACCTTATAAGAGATGAGGCTGCAGGATTTGGATGGTTCCTGACAGTCTTATGGAGGTTAGTTGCAAATGAGGAGCACCCTGTATCGGAGAGATGATAGGAATCTTCTTGGGGATTCGATTGTTCCTTATGTACCAGGGCTGGTTATAGGGACAGGGTATGTAGATATGCTTTTTATTATTGCGGAAAAAGCGCGGAGTTTGGTTCTGTAGCTGACATTTTTATTGTCGAAGAAAGGCTTGAGGTCCATAAAGGCTGCCTGAGCCTTATTTTGGGTTATTCTGATATGGAGGGCCAGGGTAGGTGTCTGTGGAAAGTGACACCTATATAATGTGTGATATTGCTCCACTTGAGGCGTTGAGCATTCAGAAGGTCGGGAAGTGGGGTTCTTCTACGAGAAAGAAGTTGATGTCAAGTCTCCATTTCCGGTACCAATCGGTAACGAATTTGAGGTGGCAGTTAAGTAGCGCTGTGCAATTGGAGATTTGGTTTGAGGAATGCAGCAACGCAATGTCATCAGCGTACTGGGAAGTTATGATGTTGCGATGGTGAAGGATGTCCTATTTGTGAGGTACGAACGGATGGTGCTAATGGTATAAGGGCGGAATTTGAGGTGAATCAGCTTATGGACGAGACCTTCGTGCCATACGACCGTCCCTTCCAGCGGAGGTCATATTTATACTGACCCCCGTTAGTTAATTATTTTCGGAGGACTTTATTGGATACGTGTTTGTTTGTTATGTATTTTGTTTCTTAATACACCCCAATACAAGTTTACCATGGAGCTGGAAGAGAACAATCAATTGGCTTTCCTCGACATTCTGGTCATCTGTCAGGAGGTAAGGCTGAATTACAAAGTATACCGGAAGCCAACACACACATACATATACCTACACAAACTTTCTAATCACCAACCCACTCAGAAAGTAGGAATAATCAAAACACTTTTCGAAAGAGCAAAGCGAATTTGTGCACCAGAGTACCTAAAGAGGGAATAAGAAGATCGAAAACAGGATGGAGGAACGGTCCACAGGTAAGGCTTTCCCCCCATATGTGAAAAGTGTAACTGACAGGATTGCCCGGTTCCTTAGAAAATATCAAATAAAAACAATTTTGAAGCCTACGCCGAAGATCAAGAACTTTCTGAGATCAGCCAAAGACCAAGAGAGACCTGAAAACATCGGCAGGGGTATATCAAATACCTTGTTCCTGTGGCATGGTATACGTCGGCACAACTAAGCGTTCTCTGAACACAAGAATAACGGAACATGGACATGAAATTAATTTCAACGATTCAAAGTTCTTGGTCGCCACAAGTAGTTACCACTCACGCTTAGTTAGAGAGGCAATCGACATTCATAAATATCCGAACAATTACAACAAAACAAAAAAAAAGAATCACTCAAACTGAACAAATTATGGCATCCGGTATTAAGAAACAAAATACATAACAAACAACCACGTGTCCGAGAAAGTTCTCCGGAAACAATTAATTAACGACGGTCAGTATAAATATGACCTGTGCTCGAAGTAAAGTTCTCTCGGTGTTAACCACCTCATAGAATGCAAAACTTCATAGTTGAACCTATGGGGAGGGGGAGGACCTGTTCGAATGTCGCCTTTCAATTTTATATCTGTGGAACAATTTGATACATACCAATACAAACTATAACGGGTAACTTAGAAACTACAAACTAGATTGTAATGTGATGCTACTTTCTGATTGATTAATCAATGTCATTATGGTATTATGTCAATATGAATATTGGAATGAATGGAAATGAATAACTAAAGACATATGAGAACTATCAATTTATAAAAAGCATGATCATCATCATAGTCACAATGTCTTAACAGACATGTTGTGAACTCGTAAAATGCATTAAGTCGGAGCTAGAGTATTGCCGACACGAATATTATCAATAGTTTTGAGCACTATAATAATTATAGAACAGAACAGAACTATTCTGTCACTAATTCACTTGTTACCAAGAATGGTCCTTGCGTGCGCTTTCGCCACCCAAAAGCCAACACCGTTAACACTTTCATCTGGTTTACCTGAAAAGCAAAGTAAATTCCCTTGCTAGAAGTAAAATGACCTGTATCTCTATAATGAATCAGATAATCCATCCGGCAATGGCTATTTTATTTGCTGTAAGCTCTTGTTCGACGATGCCAAGCTTTCCTATAGCTTGAAGACCTCTAACGTTCCAAGTTGTAAGGCGATGTTTTCGGCGCGTTTTAAAAATGTCATCAGTAGTTAATTTCGCACCTGATGGTCGCACTCCTTATGCCCGGTCACCAATTTCACACTGACCTCCCCGGACGAGGAACAGCGCCGATTGCCAGTCGGACCGCGAGGCATCACATCCGAGGCTGATTCTCACGTTACTCATTTTACGAATTTCTCTTGGGATATCTTATAGATCTTTAATGCTGCAGTTTCCCATTTGCTTTCTGCATCCTCATGCCGTTGACCGGATGTATCTACTGGTTCATCCGCCTTTCGGGACAATTTCTCACCCCAAGGACAAGAAGGTGTCCTGACTCTTGTCAACTCGTCCACCCAAAGCTGTTGGTTGAGAAGAGGTTACTGCTTATACCGACAGTACTTCGGTCCCTTTTAGTCGCCTTTTACGACACGCAGTCGGGAAACCGTCCTTGACACAGGTTCAGCCGTTTCCTCACTATGTAGGTTCATACGCCTGCTTTCACAGCCGATGACCACCATAGGCCCTTTTAAGGCAAGGACTACCAATCTTTTAGTCGCCTCTTACGACAGGCAGATTAAACCCTGGGACCATTCTAACCCGAGACGCAGACGGTATGAAAAGCATGATAAATTATTGTTATAGAGAGATATACCTTTTTATGGCAGTCCAGAGTTTTACTGTGTTCATTCAGCTCCTTCTTTCTCTTTTGATATATGCTGTATTCAACTTTAAGGTATCTAGGTTCATGGAAAGCAAGTTTCACTGATAAGCGATGTTTTATCTTTGCTATCTGATCTTCCAACCACTTATCAGTTATCGCTAGAATTTCACTCTTGCATACGTTTTTGTATTGATTTATTGCTTCCCACAAACTGAAACGGGGTAGTCGTTAGTAAAGAGTTTATACTTCCATGGATATGGTTTCAATTATGGGCCAGTGCTGATATGGGTTTTAGACAGTTATTCTCCTACTTATTTGATAGATAAAAAATATTTAGAAACTACAAATTAATGAAATTTAGTGTGTTCTGCAGCTCTAAAGCATCAGTCTGTATTATGACTGGATAATGTGATACAGAGACTACCACCTCATGATGAGAGAATACCGCACCTCATTCGGAATCTAACAGCAGAACACAAGAAACCTGACAAATAATGTGTGGCTCAAACTTTGGTTTGCAGAACATTGATAAGGTTTTCCATGATGCATATCTAACCATACTGAGTCACATTCAACTGATAAATTAGAAAAAACCGTGATTTAACATTATATAGGCCGGCTCCATTATTTTTATTTTATAACTATTAACATTTTACGATGAGTCTTGATAAATGGTTACCAGCAATTAAATTTGGACATCCAGAATCAGATGGCTTGAAATCCTGATTTTAGAGAAATTGGTCGCTGGCAGAAAATTAAAATCATTATATTGAAAACAAATTTTATATTCTAATACAACAAAATCAAATCAATATATAGTCAATATACACATCTCGTAGTTGCCAACAAAGGTACTGCTTTATATAAATAAAAAATCTGCTTGCATCGAAAGTGAAAGTCAATATATTTTTTTTATATATATATATAACCGCATCGGCCTGTTGGCCATTAGCGGGGGATGTGAATATCTATATTTTGTATAAATAATTACAACATTGAAGGAACCTTAAGATGTTAGAAACATTACAGTCATTTCCTAATAGGTTTGCTAAGGAGTTGTGTATATTGTATGAAAGTCTATGAACTTCTAGTAAAGGGCACTGCACTAATATATGTTTCACTGTAAGTGTTTCTCCACAGATGTCACAGGCGGGTTCTGGTTCGCCACTAATTAGGTGTCCGTGTATCACTCTAGTATGTCCTAGACGAAGGCGGTTTATCAGTGTCTGCTCTCTTCTGTTGCTGGTGACTGCATGTCATGGTCCAAATTGGGGCTTCAGTTCTAGTAGTTTTGATGGTTGGGACTTCCATGTTTCATCAAATTTGTTAAGGTTTTGTATTGCATATGAGTTTGGATGTCTGCGGTTGGTAATTTATATTCGTGCTGAATGATTCCATTTGCTGCAGCTTTAGCATGTTGGTCTGCTTGGTCGTTGCCAGGAATACCTACATGTGAGGGAACCCATTGAAAAACCACATTTTTATCTATCATGACACCGTTTAGTTCCTGTTTTATTACGTCTACCAGCTGATTCTTTGTGTACATTTTCTTGATCAGCGTGAGGGAGTTTAGTGAATCCGTTATGATGATCCAGTCTTTATGGACAGAATTTCTGATATATTTGACAGCCTCCAGTATTGCACAGAGTTCGCCTGTTAATATAGTGGCTGCTTCTGACAGTGTAATCGTTATATTCTTTGTAGGTGTGTCAATATATTTGATTGATAATTCTTGTATACCTTTCAGGAGTGATACCGATCAGGAACTTTGTAGGTATGAAAAATTATTTGTTGAATTCATATTTCTGTCCACTTACAGGAAACTGGTTTTGCCACAAATTTCACTGTAAGATTGCTGAACTATTGCAATGTCTTTGAATTTGAATTGCGCGAGCAATCTTGCCCGCATGGCTTCTACTGACAAACGGTTTCTTTTCTGTATCCAGTGAAAAGTCATTAGTAATAAGAAAATCTCTACATTTGCATTGTGTGGTACTACGGAAAGAGGTAGTGGTCCTTTTTATCATCAATCGTCTTATAATGACGCTGGTGGTCGTATACCCAAAAATCCAGTCTCGAAAACAATCCGGTTTCTAAAAGACCAATCAAGACCGGATTTATCCCGTCAGATAGTAACCCTAGTCTTGACCATCTCTCCTAAAATGGCAGTACTGAGGTCTGATTTTGGTGTTTCCCCGTTTAGTTCTATGATTTTTATATTTTGAATCCACATTGGAGATGTCATGAAGATTGCCGCACTTAGAATCCGTTTTGTATATCGAATTTTTTTGAATTAATATTTTGACTTGTTGGTTTTCTCTAACAAAGAATAATTGATCTCAGCGTTTTTGTTGTTCCTAAGCATATAGGGCATTGTACCTGTCCATTAGTGCACGAATCACTTTCAGTCAATCATATTCAATTTTGATTTGGTAAATCCTAAAAGAAGCACATTATTATGCACGCAACCACACCATTATAATTATGAAAAAAATGGAGTCAAGTTGATTGACTCAGTACTTCCCACACATTACTGTGATATCCTAAAATTGTCTTATGCCGCTAGGTCTTTCCTTCAGAGGTCAATGGATAGCCTAAAACATCTAAAAACGAAGTTTGAGATGTCTTTATATTTTTAGTTTTTTTTTTATTATTTCTGCGCCGCCACTGGCACGATTTATAAAAACCATACGCGTTTTCCATCCTCGCCACGGCAGTAATACTGTGTCAAAATTTCATTAGAATCAATTCAGCAGTGTCCACGTTACAAAATACAAAATGATCTAAAGCAATACTCGTATGTGTACAGAAAATTCTAGGTCCCTTAGTTTCCGTAATAGAGTAGGACAATGTTGGGGCGTACCTAAAAAGTTGATTTATGTCGCTAGGTCTTCCTTCACAGGCTAGTGGACAGCCTATTATGAATACAAGACATTTTTCAGTTTTTCAACCCCCCACCTCCTAACCACCCCAATTTCAGCCCACCAAAAAAAACGTAGAAAATGATCAGGATCCTCAAAAACGCTTAAAAACGAATTTTGAGCTGTTTTTATATTTTTACTTTTGTTATTATTTCTGCGCCGCCACTGGCACGATTTATAAAAACCATATGCGTTTTCCATCCTCGCCACGATAGTAATACTGTGTCAAAATTTCATTAAAATCAATTCAACAGTTTCCTTGTAACACAATATAGAAGGATCTAAAGCAATACTCTCTATGTTTACACCAGAAAAAATTCTAAAGTCCTTTGGTTTCTGTAATAGGCAAGGCAATGTTCGGATGGACCTAAAAAAGTTATTTATGTTGCTAGGTCTTCCTTCATGGGTCAGTGGACAGTCTATTATGAAAGCAACAAATTTTTCAATTTTACAACCCCCCACCCTCAACCCACCCTAATTTCACACCCACCCAAAAAAAAGTAAAAAATGACCAGGAACCCCTAAAACCCCTAAAAACGAAGTTTGAGCAATATTTATTTTGTTTTTGTTTTTTGCTAATCACTCCGCCGCCGATGCACCGATTTTCAAAATTATAGGAACATTACCTACTACGACCCCACAGCATATCGCTGCCCAAATTTCATCATAATCCATGCAACGGTTGCTGAGATTACGAGGCTAGAAAAAAGCGACAGACCGACAGACAGACAGACAGACCGACGGAAATGAGTGACGTGGATTTTCGTTATGTAGACATCATAAAACGCCCAAAAAGCGTATTATCTCAAAATCGAAAATTTTTGCGATCACAATACTCCCCTCACCTATCGGTGTGGGAAGTAAAAGGTAAGATCCATTATTTATCATAGAAAATCAACAAATCAAAATATTGAATAAAAATTCATAATGTGGCAAACGCTATAGGTATTGTTGAGTCTTCAAGGCCCCTTAAATGTAGAATTCAACATAGAAATTATATACCTAACTTAACAAGAAAACATCAAAAATAGTCTTTACCGATCACTTTTGGAAGCCAGGCTATTGTATAAGATTTATTAGTTGATTGTAACTCAATATGACTGGTTATGCATCAAGGAAGAATCTGATCAATGTTTTCAAAGCTAAAGACTGGACCATAAGTTTTTTAAGGTTTTCTTAGAGCCGCTTCACACGCAACCGGCACCGACCCGGCTGATGTAAAGCTTTCACATTGCATCCGGTTTTGTATCCGGTACCGGCAAAGATCTATTTTATTTATTGTTCAATAGCGTGCAGTTTTGAATCATGGATTGCGAACGTGTCATTGAGATATGGATATTATATCGGAGGTTGCGAAGAAAAATATAACAAGCAAAAAGAGAAGAACTTGCTGCATTTTCTACACTTTTCGAAGATTTACGTGGAGATAAAAATAAATTCTTCAACTACTTTAGGATGTGGATAGCCTCATTTGATGAACTGCACAACCGACTAAAAGATACACTACAGCGTAAAAATACCACATAAGGCGTTGCGAACGTATTCAAATGTTGGCCATATCTGTTTCATGTGTGCTTTTTAACACAAATATGAGACGCACAGAGCCACTGGTTCAGCAACAACCGAAGACCGGCAAGACGGCTAATGTGAACACGTCCATATGATTCTTATTCCCGCTGCCTTGCGGTTGCCGTGTAGTAGTCTAAGATCCGAATATAAAACGACCTTCACCGAACTGGTTAATGGATGAAAAGTATTTTATATTAAATTTAATATGTCAAAAAACATATCGCGAGTGGGTTGGCTTAAAAATTTCAGTCCAGGATATGATTAATTAAATATTGAGAAATTAGTTTTTTTAAACATTTCACTGGTTTGATTAATAGACGAATCACATACCAATCGAAAGTATGAAGCCCATAGAATATGCAAATGTTAGGTTGGCTGCGTTTTTCCCGTCCCAACTATAGGGTAGGCAGGTATAAACAGGTAAATCAATAAAAGTAATTTGCGCCGGTGTGGTTAATGCATGAAACTTATATCAAAATAAAGATAATTTTATTGTAAACACGTCGATATAGGGTTGTCTGCAAAAAATCGGTCTGGAATTCCGGTTGCCGAATTTTAAATCAAAATATTGCTGCCAGTGAATACGTGCGCCAGAGATGTCCGAGTGAACTATCCCGTGTATTAACAAAGGAGGCAGCATGGCAGCTGCGTGTAGCTCGGCCATTAAATGAAAGAGAGTGCGCATGTCATGCGTCCGTGAAATTGAAATGATTAATTTGAATAAAACATAATCAAAAATGTATAAATTTATGAATCTTCCATGTCATTATTTCACAATTAAAAAAATTAAAAGATGTATTTACTAGGATAGTTTTGAAGGTTGAATTATTATGCACTTACCGTATTCTCACCAAGAAAGTTATTAAACTCTTCATTATATTTTTCACCCAAAGCAGTCACTTTTTTGTGGCACGTGGTATGACAACCTACAAAACCGAGTGATGCATTGGTTAACTCGCCACTGTATTTAAAATTTTTCTTTTTACGAAAATTTAATTTCAACGAACAGTTTTTATACGTTTCATCGTTAAAATCAAGAACATCATCATCCGAATTGCATAGAAAATACTTTTTAGTCATTTTTTATCACAATTTAATGTTTATAAATAACAACAATCAGTATAGTATTAGTAGCACGCGTTTTCGATTCAGAAGAATGAGGCAAACTGTTCCAATACAATGATGCACAGCATTTACGAGTGTATCGCTATCCTTTTCAATTTCACGGACACATGACATGCGTACCCTCTTTCATTCAATGGCCGAGCTACACGCAGCTGCTATGCTGCGTCCTTTGTTAATACACGGGATATGGTCGTTTTTCATGGGTTTCGGTCAACGATTGAAACTATAACTTTCCTACACTACGTTTCGGTTTATTCTAATCTAAATCATCTTCAGGTGTCTATAAATGAATAGGAAGTGATCTCTATACAATAAAAATAAGAATAAAAATACAAAAAAAAACAACAAAAAAACACAATTAAATAAAATTTATTATTATATAATTGTGTTTTTCTTGTTGTTTCTTTTTGTATTTTTATTGTATACAGATCATTTCCTATTCATTTATAGACACCTGAAGATGGTTTAGATTAAAATAAACCGAAACGTAGTGAAGGAAAGTTATAATTTTTCAATATTTAATTAATCATGTCCTGGACTGAAAATTTTCGGCCAACCCACTCGCGATATGTTTTTTAACATATCAAATTTAATATAAAATGGTTTTCATCCATTAACCAGTTCGTTGAAGGTCGTTTTATATTTGGATCTTCTACTATAGCCGGTTTCCGGCGACCGTCGCTGCAGTGGTGTGATCCGGCGACCACCCGACACTCGGTTGCCGAATAACCGGCAACGTGCGTGTGAAAGCTCCAATATATGTAACTTAATAAGCCTTGCGACCGGTTAGCCGGCACCGACTAGACGGTTCCGGCAAGTGTGAAGCGGCTCTTAAGGTTTGTTGTTGGATTTGAGTTGCGGCTTTACGTCATCTTGGAATCATAGTCAGACTGTGATCCTAAAATACTGATGAATTCTCGATTTATCAACTCTGTTCCTTAAGATTTCAGAATCACTTGTATGGGAATGGAGTATTTTCCAACTTGCTAATATTGTCTGTTTAATGGCTGAAATGGATTGCTTGTATATAATTTGTAGTGATGGTAGTATTTGCTCAATTTTTTTCTGCCCACGTGGAGTAAAGATAGACTTTGAAAATCATCCCTTTGAAAAGAGCTCATTTAAGTCTCTTAAACCTCCCGCCTAAGAAATCAACCAATCAAAAGTGATTTTTATGCCGGATGTAGGTAGGATGTGACTATTTTAATTTTAATTGAGCGTAGATTCAAGGTTGTTACGTTGCTAATATTTTCTATAAAAGATGTAAACTTTATTTTATGTTTATTTAGTTTCCCTCTTTTTGTAGACTATAAATGTTATATTGCACAGATATTCCATTTTTTTGCATCGTTATGTAATAAGCAGTTTACTCTGAGAATGTTTTATAGTTACTTTTCATAATTTTACTCGTCATTCGGCAACACTCGTCTTTAACAGCTTGTCACTAGTGTCATGCATACATAACCTCCCCTGGTGTCACGACTGTCACGGTATCTCATTTAACAAATAGATCATGAAATGATAACAAACATCTGTCAATATCAATACGAAGCGGAGGTTATGACTGTAGATGGAGAAAAGACGACAAGGTACAGTCCCATTCTAAGGATAGCTCCACGAAAGACTTATTACGTCACGCTTAGACTTATTACATCACAGCTTTGGCGCGAAATTTTATGTTTGAACTTTGCAGGTGCTTTTAAGCCACTTCGCGTTCACAGTAAAAAGCAAAAATGTTAGTTACATGGTTTTTGGGGACGTAACATAAATATTGCGTCATAAAATTTTTGTCGAAAAATACCCCATTGGGACATGTCTCCCCTTTGAAGTAAAAATAAAAAATAAATTACATATATCTGATATTTTCTTTCAGCAATATCTCCCCGCCGTGGAAGGCAAGCACAACTATTGAATTCAGTCCAGACCATACATATCCCACCTTACCCTCATAATGAAATAACGCCACTTATTAGTTCACAAACTGTATTTCCTAATGGAGCTGTCAAAAAATTTCACTTGATCGAATTTTTTTGTCAAATTTTATATCTTGCTCTGTGGGAATAGAACGCTAGTGCTCCGTTGAAGTGGGCATAGTTGTTACCGGATGATTTTGTTTCCTTTTCTGATCATAGTATGAGACGGTATGTGTGAAAAGACCTTAATGTTTTTCTTATCTAGATATTTACCCAAACATCCAGTTTTTCACCGCATCTACTTGAAAGATACAGTAAAGCATTTGCATGGGCAACAAAGCTTCATCCGGATCTAATTTGGTGGTTTCTATCTGGCTTCCTCTACCTCTTTGCTTCTTAGGATCTCTGTCTTCATCGGGCGGGAAGACTGTTAATAGTCTTGTAATTTCCGCCAGCAATACATCTATTTCACACTCAACCAATGTTCTATACTTTTGTACTACTTGGATTTCCGAATTGCAGTGTATCCCATACCTAAAGAAATGCAGTGGATTAGAGTGATTTGCACCCTTTTTGTCGTGACGGGGTTAAGGGTTAGCTGCCCTAATAGTTGTCGCTAAGACTTAAGATTTATTGTGTGCCCTCAGTCAAAAGGTCCAAACAATCCCATACTAAGTTCTTTGCAAACTTTGAGATGTATTGGACTATGCTCTCCTGCCTTCCCTCCTGGCCTACATTCAGATAGGAGTTCCTGCTTTCACTCAAGGCAGGACAGTCGAGGATAACATGCTTAGCTGTTTTCTCTGCGTCAGCGTACTTCCTGCATAATATGTCATCAATCTCCAACATTTGCAGGTGTACAGGGTGTCCCACTTTGGGCACTATTGGGGTATCTCGGTTATTTTTGAAGATAGAGAGTTGCGGTTTTCGCTACAGTGTGCCACTTTTTTGTGAAACTAAAGATACCGTCAACAAAATTATCACGATCCTCTTGGTTTTTGAGATACAGGGTGATATCGAAAACTATCGATTTTGAAACCACCCTCGTACCTCGGTTGTCTTTTATTTTATTGAAAAATTTAAAAAAGGGCCTTATAGAATTTTTTCTGTAGAATCCAGTGGTGTAGCTTGATTTTTTCTTACTCTAACCATTTTTCAGTTATGAAGCAAACCTATATTTTTTTTAAATAGAACACCCTGTATATTATTTTTGAAGTCAATAGCAAATAATTCAGGCTTTTCAAAGATATATATTACTTTTTTCTGGAAACTAAGCTCAAAATTTCAATTTCACTTTATTTGTAGCAGTAGGCCATGACTAATCTATTAAAAACAATATCCAAGTAAATAATTATTAAGATACTTATTTAATTGTATTTTATACGCTATTAGCTACTATTTGTGATAATGTTCAGTAAATATTACTTATTGTATTACATTACTTAAAACTAACATTATATCTGAAGAATATCAACACACTATTAAATTTGAATCAAATAATCAAAATAAAATCTAAGAACATCGAGAAGCCTTTAGAGATGTTGGTTCAAGTTAGAGACTATTTCCTCGAATGCAAATCTGGCACAATTTCTTATTCTTTTAATGGCATTTAAAATAATTATTGGTCTCCTTCGAGTCATGAAATTAAAAATTCCCAAACTTGGATCCTGTGCAAATGTTGAAGTATCTTAAACTTGTATGGATGGTTTTTGAATCTTTTTAGAATTATTTCTGCAGTTGGTTTTTGTACCCCTACAGCTTCTTCTTTGTGCTTACAAGATGATGAATGCGTTGCTTCTTTGTAACCTAATACGTTTGTTTCCCTTTGCTCCCTATTCTTCTTGAAATAAGTTTTAGGACATGGTTGAATAAGGGATCCGTACCTAACTATTTTTATTTTTAGACCAGCAAATATATCTGAAAACGGTTGCTGTCTCTCTGTTTATCTAAGATGCCATTATTATACAATAAAAATAATTAAAATGGAACCACAGAAAGACCAAAGCTGTATTTAACAAAAATATAATTAGAAGGTAACAGTCTCGCAAGTTTTTTACAGATTTGCTTTTTTGTTTTTAATAAATGAGTCATAGCCCACTATCTACTCAATATTATAATAACACAATATTCGTCATTTTCATCATTTTAATGAGACATTATTATTTAAAAAATGTATTTTGATTCTGTTTTCTCGAATTTGAGTGGGAAGTCTCTTGGAGAGTAATAACTGCTTAGCTGCTTATTATTTATAGTTGATTAACCATGGCATAATGCCACAAATAAAGTAAAAATTGGAAAAATCAAATTTTGAGCGTAATTTTCAAAATAACTTAATACTAATATATATTTTTAAAAAGGCTGAATTATTTCCGATTGACTTCAAAAATAATATACAGGGTGTTCCATTTAAAAAAATATATGTTTGCTTCATAACTGCAAAATGGCTAGAGTAAGAAAAAATCAAACTACACCGCTGGATTCTGCAGAAAAAAATCTATAAGACCCTTTTTTAAAATTTTCAATAAAATAAAAGGCAACCGAGTTACGAGGGTGGTCCCAAAATCGGTAGTTTTCGATTTCACCCTGTATCTCAAAAATCAAGAGGGCTATGATAATTTTGTTGTCGGCATCTTTAGTTCCACAAAAAAGTAGCACTGTCGCGAAAACAGCAACTCTATATCTTCTATAATAGCCGAGATACCCCGTAAAAGTGCCCAAAAATGGGACACCCTGTACACTGAACGTCCACTGGCCAGTTATAAATCGAACCACCTTTCGTAGGTCTGTCCTGCCCAGTCTGAGAGCATCTGCGGTATTAGAACACGAGGGTCCCCTCTGCATAGTTTAGACTGAACATTCCCCACCAAAACTGTCCAAAACTTTTGGCGCTCATTTGACAGCCATTTGGTGACCAGGTTGCACGATATACCACATGCTGGTTCTGGCCCGATGTGAGGGAGTTCTGCACCTGCCTTAGGACACCTTTCGGCCCTCTCATTACCACCCACACCTATGTGACTAGGTACCCAAGATAATCTTACCTTGTTGGTCTTCACCAGTGACTTTATGGTATTATGGCTGTCCTACACTATTTTTGTATAGTGATTTGTACTTCCCACGCATTCTAAAGTTACAAAAATATATATGGGAGTACGATATTCTTACAACCCTCCTTGTTTTTTGAACAATTATATGTACTAGTAAGAAACTTCTTACGCATTTTTTATTCCATCTAAAATTCGGTATACTTCTTGTACCGTTTTGTTTAGCTTCTTCTCATTCGGACCCTGTCTAAGTTTGTCAATTAGAATATTCAACTTTGCTTCGTTTTCCTAAAATAGGTAACTGTTTTAGTGTAGTCTTTGTTTAATTGCACAGGAAAACCTTTATTTTTACTTTTTAGACACGGTAAATCTAGTTGGTTGCAGGTTTGAAACTTTATACGAAAACGTTACGGCAAAGTTTGGACACCGAGCACAAAAACATGGGGTCAAGTAAATTGACTCACTACTTCCCACACTGAGATGATAGCCCGCCCGCCCTCAAAAAAAAACATCCAACATAAAAACTGTCGTAAATAGTTTCTTGCATCTCTGTAGAAACTTGGAGGACACTTCTACAAGCTTCAACTGGATGAAACGTAACGATCAGGAACCCCTGCAACGCCTCAAAACGAATTTTGAGCTGTTTTTATATTTTTAGTTCTTACTATACTATACGTGGTTTCCATCTTCGCCACGGCAATAATACTGTGTCGAAATTTCATTAAAATCAATTTCAGGTTACATAATGCAGAACGATCTAAATCAATACTCGTATGTATGTACATATATGTTGTAGACCGATGCCGAATTTAACCTGAGGGCGAAATAATTAAACATTTCGCGATCTGTCCAAACTAGATTTGCCAGATGCCGAAACAATGATACATATAGGCATATGTATATATATGTATGTCAGATTTGAAGATGGTTGTTTGATCAAGCTTCCAAAATTTTTAGTTTCTAGAGGTACTAGTATTATAATAGGGTCCCCCTCTTTGGTTAACTCAAGTGAAACACAGTGCAGAATGTCCAATAAGCATAGGGAGATACAACAAACATCAACCAAAGAAGAAACTGTAAGCAGTTCTGATATCAAAAGGTGACATGTTAGTGCTGATAGGAATTATCACTGGATTTAGAGGATCAAACTATAAAAATTTCTTTGAAATATTATAATTACCTAATGTATGCCTATACCCCACCACAAGGCTTGGCCTTCTAAGGGTGGCATTATTTGTAAAAATAAATGAAAATGAAAAAAAAGTATGACCAACATATTTTGGCCATGTCGCGAAATGCGCATTTCTACATTGCGCTGTTGCCAATCAAGCCATAAATAAACAACATAAACTCAATTTATTATTTTTATTTGTTTCGACAAGAAGTATTCGGATGACATTATTACATTTTATCTTATTCATTACACATTTGCATTTTTTGTTACCACATTATTTACTACGACAGTTGCATCGAACAAACCTTGAGAAGAATCAGATTCCTTTGCAGCAATTCTCCCCAAACTGAATTTTCTGTTAACTGGTATATCTGAGGAGGCCGCCATAAAAAAAATATCTAAAAAATATACGTCCAACTGTATTATTGATATTGATTCATTTCTTGCGTAGTTTTTTTTAAAACGCCAGTTGATGTACCAAGTTGGTACAAACCATCTTTTTCTGATAAAACAAACTGCCAAAATATTACGAGGAGCTAAGCGTCCTCTGTCCACATCAGGAATTAGGTTTATTATGTTTCGATCGGCAACGGCGTAATGCACAAACGCGCATTTCGCGACGTGGCTAAATTGGGTGGGTCAGCATCTGGCAAATCTAGGTTGGGCAGATCGCGAATTGTCTAATTATTTCGGTCGCGGGCCGAATTCGGCATCTGCCTCCAACATGTACACTGTATACATTAGAAAATTCAAAGTTGTCTCTTGAGCAATACTTAAGGTCTCCTTGAGTAATACCTAAGGTTCCTTTGAGTGATACTCAAGGGAACGTTAAGGGAACCTCAGGTAGCCTACCTTGTGCATCTCTTTCGTAGATAACATCTACGAGACGGCAGAATTCATTTGGCAGTGATGTCATATTTCAGATATAAGTAAATTTGTTATGCCTATGCCTACGCATTTTGATGATTCTGTTATCTCTTTTTGTTTTGTGCAAGTATTTAGTGTTTTGTGCCGGACATTCTTCCGGATGTGACAGAAACTGACAACACCTTATTCCAAAACTAACCTACAAAATCGCCTTGACTGCATGTTGACATGTCATGTTGACATTTCGTTACTACTACGCTCAAGTAGCTGTCGAAACACAAAACCATACTTAAGAGACATTCAAGTATTAAGATACCCTTAAATATAAACTATAAATGCGGCCCTAATTCACTTGAGCTAGTGACTAAACCTCAACAATTCTCAATACCTATTCAGTTTTTATACGAAGACTATAATATACTCACCCCAATCGAGAGATTATTCACTTCCACCATATTCTCTACATCTTGTAGCACTAAGAATTGTGCCTCCCTTATTCTACGAAAATGTTTGTCCCAAAGGCAAGCCGCTCCATTTAAAAACCCATAGGTTACGTCAATTGTTTCTCTCATTTTATCTATTGCTCTTTCCCAAACAGCCTGAATAAAGGAATAATTATTTGAAAATAATTTCTTTGTCTTTTAATATCCCAAACACAAAAATGCGTGACTTTTAAATACTTCCTTGCACTGGCAAGTGGTGCATAAGAGTTACGCAGCTGCAAAACACATTTAATTTCAGCAAATTTTAGCAACAAATCTTCAGCGTGAGCCGATCGCCTATGTATGCGTGATACCTGAGTGCACAGCGGAGGTATTTTGAAAACAAAGTAACTGATTGGTCGAAGGCTGCATGTGGTTTGATACGGCCATATCAGGTGACCAAATGCAAAACCCGACAAGTCAACGGGAACAAATTTGACAGAAATCGAGAAAAACCGAATACATCCATTTGGGCCAGTTGTACAATGCAAGCTTAAGCTTCGGTTTAAAGTGAGCCGACATAAAGCAGGTCAGTTGGAAAACGTTCGTTGTATGTACAATTCTGGCTTAGCCCCCCACTCCAAGCTTACCACGAGATTATTATACGTAAACCCAAGCCTAAACCGAGCTTAGATGAGGTTTAAACCACAGCATAGTAAACAACCAGCATAATATCTGTGAGGATTTCACATATAAAAATGGTTCCCACAGAATTTGACATTGGGATGATCTTACGGATGTGAAGTTTGGGTAGAGATGCGATAATGAAAATATCGATACCGGTACCAACTCGATATTTTTTAGCCAAATAGAGCGTTTGGTTCGTACAGAGAATTTTGTGATTACACCCCTCAATAACTATATAATTATTTTCGATACCGATACAAAAGTATCGATACCAGCTTGGAATGCATCAGAAAGTATCGATGACAAAAATACTCGATATTAGTGCAGAAGTATCGAAGTATCGTTAGCATCCCTACAAAAAATCATGCAAAAGGGGGGATGCGCCTGTAATTACCGCCAACCTGAGTTATTGTGCTGGTTGTTTTCTATGCTGTGGTTTAAACCTACCCTGATACAAATGATATAATGTGTCAAGGGGAAACCTTCAAATTGCTTGTCACTTTATTAGGTTGTCTTCTTCTTCGATTGTTTTATGACGTTTGCCTATGTAGGCAATTCGCCAGCTCATTCCGCGGTTCAACAAATAGAGCAAATAAAAGGACAGAGACAAAAACGGCCGTTGCCCGAATTTGAGATAAACTGTCACAAGTGTGGGTGGGGGTTAGAATATCTCCCATCGTATATCCTGCGTGTCGTAAAAGGCGACTAAAAGGAACACCGAACTACTGTCGGTATAAGCAGTAACCTCTCCTCAACCAACAGCTTCGGGTGGACGAGTTGAGAAGAGTCAGGACACCTTCTTGTCCTTGGGGTGAGAAATTGCCCCTAAAGGCGGATGAACCAGTAGATTTTATCTGGTCAACGGCATGAGGATGCAGAAAGCAAATGGGAAACTACTGCATTAAAGACCTTGAACATATCCCAAGAGAAACTCGTAAAATGTGTAAATGCATTTTATGAGTTCACAACATGTCTATTAAGACATTGTGACTATGATGATGATGTCACAAGTGAGTACCCAAAAAGGGGATTTTTCAGATGATTATGACAGTACGTATCGCTTCATTGGTGCCAACCGTAGTGAATTTTATTATCAACCAGGTTTAACTAAGATGACGATTGTACAACGGGTGTCGACTTTAAGCCTGAGCTCAGCTAAGCTTAAGTTTAGCAAAGCTCGTGTTAAACCCGCATTTGTACAACCGGCCCATTATGAGTGAAAATAATACTAAAACGAGAATAAGATAATCTACGACGGTTTAGGATATTATAGACTACAGGTCCGTGTCAAAAAAATGGTGGGTCATTTGAACCACCAGGTGACCTATCTAGAACGATGTAAGAGCATAAAATAATAAGATTCAGCTCTATGCCGTCACTTGTAAGCTGTCCAACTGAGTGCAGGTGAGAATTCAAAAGTACAGGTAGAGTGAGTACATTTTGGTCATATATTTTTGTACGGCATTCTTACCATCGATAGATCCATGAAAAATGAGAAGAAAACGCGCAGTGTTGTAAAAAAATGGTGCGCCACAAAGTCGGACTTTTTTTTTATTTTCCGACAATTTCCAGGGTAAATTTGGTCATTTGATTTTGTACGGCATCAGTTTCATACTATTTCAATACTGCTTCTAATCCAATATTCCGCAACGCCGTACAAAAATCATGCGACAAGGGGAAAAATCGAGGGTGCAACCCCTCTCTTTCCGTGGTCCAGGGGCATAGTGCTGAATCTTATTATTTTATGCCCTTACATCGTTCTAGATAGGTCACCTGGTGGTTCAAATGACCCAACATTTTTTTGACACGGGCCTGTAGTCTATTAGGTCTTAATGCCCCAAAATCTAGAAGCGATAGTTTTTCTGAAACTCAGATTTTAAATTTGGACACGTCGGGTTTTGCATGTTAGGAACTGTGCCATGTCGTATTCTGAGTGGTATCCTTGTGGAATTGGATCAAATTAAATGGAACACTTACCACATTGGACTTTTTTTACTAAATATTAAGAACTGAGCTTAGGTTTTGAGCTTTTTTATTATTGATGATTTACCTGGAGGTTTTCTAGATCCTTCTTTAGCCTAATGTTCAACTCATCTACAGTAGGCGTATATATTTCGCTCTCAAACTCCTGAATTTGACTTTCATCCATAATTTTGTACCGTTTAATTACCTTTCTGAAGTCATCTAATTCGGTAAAAAATCTGTTGAATAGTATCACTATTATATTCTTGTAGAGATGGACTATGTTTTTAGCACCTTTATCTGAAAAGTTTTGTTTGCATTTATTCTTTAAGGCATACTTTTATACAATGTGTCCGGTCATTGGTGTCGGGGCCTTTAGGGGGATAAAATAATACGTTAATTTTTATCGATAAATCTCCTCTCAAACTTACTAACTCGACAATCGACCTATGGCGCACTGATGATCGCTAATAAGCGTGAAACAGCTGTCTGCGTATTGGTGGATTGACGGAGATATAGAGCAACCCTCGTATTTTCCGAACTTCATTCCATACCAGGGCAAAAAAAATTGTTGGAAGGAAATAATTATGTATTTTTGCGTTTTTTACAGTTTTAGTTTTTTCAAAAAAATCCTATCCGTTAACCTACATTTTTTTTATTTCTAAGCGATAGTACAGCTATTTCCTAGAAAATAGCTGTACGTTTTAGCCCTTACTCAAAGTAGTTTCGAAGCTATGATGGTTTGAATATGAACCTTTATTGTCTAATCCGGCAGTTGAGAATAAAATACTTAGTGGTCACGACATTTATTTTGGAAAAAAAAGAAACAAATGTTACAACCATTGTTCGAAATGTCCCCCTTGGTGTTGCAGACATGTTGTTGTACTGATATGTTGCGTAGAACGACTGATCATCGCTTTGTCATTCCGTAACTCATTCTTGACTTGAATAATTTTGCTAATAACCTCCTCTGTATATTTGGCATGTCGACATAAACTTTTTATTTCACTGTAACTCACAAGTGGTGTCAAGTCCGGTGAACGTCACTTAAATGAATGATATTCGCCGTGGACGCGGTGGAACAATCGCTTGGTCACCGCGTTTACTGGACTTGACCCTACTTGATTGTTTCTTGTGGGATATAGTGGAACAGAAATGTTATGTCGGTGTGCCAAATACACTCGAGTAGCTTATTAGTAAAGTTATTCAAGTCGGAAATGAATTACGAAATGACAAAGAGATGATAAGTCGCTCTACGCGGCATGTATCAGTACAACATCGTGTCTGCAACACCAAGGAGGACATTTCGAACAATGGTTGTAACATTTTTTTCTTTTTTTCCAAAATAAATGCCACGATGTACAGCTATTTTCTTAGGAAACACCATGTACTATCGCTTAGAGATAAAAAAATTAAGTTAACAGCTTAGATTTTTTGGAAAAACTAAGATAGTGAAAAAACGCAAAAAATACATAATTATTATCTCTTAACAATTTTTTTGCCCTGATATGAAACGAAAATTTGGAAAATGTTTACCATTAGTTCATGGTCTACATATTTCGCTATCGAATGAGATTTATTTTGTGTTTGTAGAACCTCTACATAGGTAGCTATGGCTAAAGCAGTACAAGACTCATGCATCAATTAAAAAACAGAATGGCCGCCATTTTATTATGGTGGGAGAAAAACTACTTATGGGGGATAATTTGTCCTTAAAAAATTCTGTATTTCATCCCCCTTAAAGGTTCTGACATCGGCGTCGGAGACACATTGTATAGCTTAGCATCCATGAAGACAAAGCCTAAATACGAGAGCACCGTGGCTGATAGAGGTTAGGTTCAGGGAAGTTTGTTGATGACAAATTTATCATTTGTAGTCAACATACTGTGTCCATGCGAGTCACTCACCACCCTCAGGTATTTGATATCTTGTGGTATGGTCAGTGGTGGTGCGATATGCGCTGGGGACAATTCGGGCATCCCTGGGGTCTTCCAGCGTGATACCGAGGTGAGGGAGGGGGACTGTTAGGGCAGCTGCCTGTCTCCTCTTCAATGGTGTACGGAGACAGGCCTCTCGGTAAATCCAACTAAAGCGGAGCTAGTACTGTTTTGTAGACGGAGGAAGTTCGAAGGATTCAGAGCGCCTGCAATGTATGGAAGACCTTAGCACTTTCGCGGGAGGTCAAATACTTGGGGGTGATTATTGACTTGAAACTGACGTAGAGGTCGCATGTTGACAGACTCGTGCCAAAATTTACAGTGACCTTCCGGCAGTTGCGGCGGGCAGTAGGTAGAACCAGGGGTTTGAACCCCAACATCCTGCAGTGGATACACACTGCCATCATTAGGGCTCCGAATACAATACGGCTCGGTGGTCTGGTGGCCTTGCGTGTAAAAATCCACAGTGGCCCGAAATCTAGGACAGATACAAAGCCTTGCCAGCATGGCCGTTACAGGAGCAATGAGGACGACTCCAACTGCAGCACTGGAGGTCCTGCTCGAACTGCTAATGGTGGAAATTGGCAGATAAGGTTAGAGGGGGTTGGCCATGCAGCGATCGCCAAGCTGGCGGAAAAAGCATTTCCTCTCTCTGCCTACAGGGTTGCCGAGGCAAACCGTCCATCAAGGTTGGATACATTTTTCACTCTGACCATTTCCAGTATCGAGGAGTGGAAAAGAGGGAAGATTCAGTTTGCCGGAGATGCATTTTTATGCTACACCGACGGCTTCAGGAGCAAGGTGCATGCGGAAAATTGAAGAGCACGGGAAAGTTACTCTCTAGGCATAAACATCATGATTTTCGAAGAAAAATATATGCAATACTCTCTGCTGCATGCAATGGGGTGAGCAAGGGCACGGAGCAGAAGGTTTACATCTGCACTGGCAGTCAGGGGGCACTAAAAGCAATCTGCGGGCCTAGAACTAGGGCATCCCCTGATTTAAGTACGCGCAGAGACGTTATCATTTCAACTGTAGGTTGGTAATGTTGGAATTAGTGTCAGTCAAAATATGCTCTAGTTAAAAGATTTAACTTTAGGATAAAGTTTAACTTTCGATCGTTTAAACAATTTATCCGACAGTTAACTGTTAACTTCTAGACAAGATATTTAACTGTACATTGAGAAACCGGCCCTGAGAGATGGAGCAGACACCTTAAAGTTTGTTAATAGTTCACAGAGGCGTAGCGACAAAATTTTAAAAAGCGTGACATCCAAATGTTTGAAATTTGGTATTTTTGTGAAATTTATTCAGGAAAGTCGTCTATTTTAATATTATCGTTCATGCATAATGAATATTGATCAAAAGCAGTTGTTCAAATTCGTTACACACAGTATTAATAAATGCAGTTTAAAAAAACTAGATAAACACGTTTTAGTGATAAAGGTAACTAAAAAATTAAAAATAAATTCGATTTAAAAAACTAAAAGACACGCTTATACGGACTAAATTATTTTTAAAATAAGCTTAAAAAAATAAGGAAGCGCTAGCGAGGCTGAAGGAAGTTACTTTGCTGTAGGTCTTGGGTCATACGGGAGTTCATGGCAATGAGAAAGCCGGTAGGCTGGCCAAATTCGACACCAGAGGACAGTTTGTTGACCCGGAGCCCGATATAGGATTAAGTAGGCAGCAGGCAACATCAGCCCTCAAAAAGTGGGTGAACGATACCACAGATGAACAGAGGAGGCAAAGTGAGGGATGCAGACAGGCCAAGGATGTTATAGCCGGGCTGAACACATCTAGATCGGCATAGCTACGGAACCAAGGCCGATGGGCAATCAGAAACCTCGTGGGTGTTCTGAAGGGTGACTGCAAGCTCAGGCGGCATCTATCCCTATTAGGAATTGAAGAAGTCTTCTTGTGGAGAGGCCAATGAACCGGCCTACCACTTTCTTGCGGGATGTGAGTTGCTAGGCAGGCTGAGATAGGAGATCTTTGGATCCGATAGATTCCAGCCAGAGGGATTACCATCCCCAAGTTGAGGAGGGGATTTTGTTAATAGGTCGGAAAGGTTTGGCAGGGAGCGGAGGCAGGTAGTGGTGACTGAGGAGTGACATTCGGGGATGGGAAACAGGGCCTACTGGGCCCTACTTGCAAGGCGCGGCCGCCCCACAGCTACTACTACTATAGTCAATGGTCCACCCTGGAGAGTATGTGATTTAAAGTCACCTATTTTCTTTCTGTGAGTGTATCGAACTGATACATCTCCAAAAAATATTTGAATGTTTATTTTTCTAGGAGTGGCCGTATTTTTAACTATATAGCAAAATAAATAATAATAACCTAACGCAGCCAAGGTGGTTCTGATCTGTTTCAACCAATTTTCTACGTCCTGTTCTGTCACTGGGACAGATATGTCACTTCCCTCTGGGGCTTGTATTTTACTGTGTAAGGACTGTATGTTAGATATTTCTCTGCTCAAATCTGAATTCCCACTAGCGGCTGATCTCAAACTTCCGGCGAATCGTCTGAAATAATTCATTTTGTACTCTGTCATTTTAGACAAAAAAAAATTAAGTCATGTTGATTCACGCAGTACTTCCCACGCATAATGTTGATATCGGTTTATTATTTTCCTGTTGCAACAAGCTGCAGTCTGAGATCACCTTGGAACCAAATCATCGCCCGCCTGATTATGCCGCTAGGTACTTCCTTCACAGGTCAATGAATAGCCTATTATGAAAACAAATTTTTTTGAGTTTTATAAGGATCCACCCCTCAACTACCCTAATTTCATCCTCACCAAAAAAAGTAGAAAACGATCAGGAACTTCTAAAATGCCTAAAAAAGAAGTTTGAGCTGTTTTTATACTTTTAGTTTTTTTATTATTGCTGCGCCGCCACTGACACGACTTCTAAAAATTATAAACATTTTCTATCCTCGCCACGGTAATAATACTGTGTAAAAATTTCATTTAAATCAATCAATACTCGTATGTATACATCAGAAAATTCTAAGTCACTTGGTATCTCTAATAAGATACGTTCGGATGAACCTAAAAAAAAGTAGGAAAGAACTTACTTGAGTAAATACAAACGGCGCTGTCACTGTGAAATTTTTTGGTATAAAAATTTAAAGTTTTTTTTAAAAACGGAAGCGATATTGACAAAACCTAGTCTCCCGGACTAGTTTTTTATGCTGATTCCATCTGTATTTAGTTTTTCTCTAGCACCTGTAGTTTTGACTATATTTTGTATAGGGAAAGTCGGACGGACGGACGGACAGACAGAGGCTCTGCATAAGCTCCCTTCAGTGAGAGCTAAAAAGTGTATTATGGCGCTAGGTCCTTTTTTCACAGGTTAGTAGACAGCCTATTATGAATACAACAAATTTTTCAGTTTTACAACCCTCCCACCCCCCAACCACTCCCACCCAAAAAAGTAGAAAATGATCAGGAACTCCAGAAACCACCGCCCATGCACCGATTTTCAAAATTATAGCAGCATTACCTACTTCGACCCCACAGCATATCGCTACTCAAGTTTCATCATAATCCATGCAGCGGTTACTGAGATTATGAGGCTGGAAGAACGCGGCAGACAGACAGACATACCGAAATGAGTGACATAGATTTTCGTTATGCCGATATAATAAAACGCCCAAAAGGGGCGAAAATTTTTGAGATAGTGCTTGCTAGAAACTTAAAGACTGACTTACACCTACTTTTTGAGTTTGGTTGGAAGGATGCTCATATTATATTTTTTGCTAAAACGGTGAATGTCCTGCTCAGTGGAAGCTGTTGTTGGATTATACACTGGATCAAATATAGAGATGTGGTACGAACTGGGGAGAATGGAGTCAAGTTGATTGACTCAGTACTTCCCACACATAACGGTGATACCATCTTATTATTTTCCCTTTGCATGAAGCGATATTCTGAGATCCCCTTACAACAAAATCATCGCCCGACTTCCCCTCAAAAACATCCAACGCAGAAACTCTAGTAAATAGTTGAATCTTTCCGTAGAAACTAGAACGACACAATTTTTATTCTGCGAGCTTAAACTGGATTAAAAGAAATGATCACGGAAATTTGAGCTGTTTTCATATTTTTAGTTTTTTTTTACTGCTGCGCTACCACCATACGCATTTTTCATCCTCGCAATGTGTCGAAATTTAATTAAAATCAATTCCAGGTTACACAGTACAGAATGATGTAAAGCAATACTCGTATGTAACAACAGAAAAAGGTCCTTTTTTGTAATTTTCCGAAGGACCTAAAAAGTGTAATATGTCGCTAGGTCCTTTTTCACAGGTCAATGGTGAGCCTATTATGCATACAAAAACTTTTTCAGTTTTGCAACCCTCCACCCTCCAACCACCCCAATTTCAACCCCACCAAAAAAGAAAATGATCAAGAACTCCCAAAACGCTTAAAAACGAACTTTGAGCTGTTTTTATATTCTTAGCTTTTTATTGTTGCTGCGCCGCCACTGACACGATTTCAAAAAACCGTACGCATTTCCTTGGCACGGTAATAATACTGTGGCAAAATTTCATTAAAATCAATTCCATGAATACCATGTTACTCAATACAGAACCATCTAAAACAATATTCGGACGTATTTATATCAGAAAAGTCCCTCAGTTTCTGTAGTAGGCAAGGCAATGATCGGATGGACCTAAAAAAGGGTATTATGCCGCTAGGACTCTCTTTCACAGGTCAATGGACAGCCTATTATAAATATAATAAATTGTTGAGTTTTACAACCCCCCACTCCCCGAACCACCCAATTTTACCCCCACCAAAAAAAAGTAGAAAACGACCAGGAACTCTAAAAACGAAGTTTCAGGAATATTTTTTTGTTTTTTGCTAATTACTCCGCCGCCAATGCATCGATTTTCAAAATTTAACCATTACCACTAGGACCCCTACTAGGACCCCGCAGCATATCGATACCCAAATTTCATCAAGATCCATGCAGCGGTTACTAAGATTACGAGGGTGGAAAAAACGCGACAGACAGACAGACCGACGGAAATGAGTGACGTGGATTTTCGTTATATCGTTATATCATAAAACGCCCAAAAAGCGTATTATCCCAAAATCGAAAATTTTTGCGATCACAATACTCCCCTATCGGTGTGGGAAGTAAAATGATCTCTTTACTAAGGTAATTTGGCATTTGCAGGAGCCTAATCTCATCGACAACAAGATGTCAGGTTTTGGATAGTTTTCCACATTTTCAAAATTTTCTTTCGAAATTTCTTAAAATCTTCATCTTTTGTGAGAAGTAAAATATGATGGTCGTATGAAACAATCTTGAGAATTTTATAAAATAATATCTTATGATCTTACGTAACGCTTGATTTGATAAGCTTCCTAAAACACTTCTTTAGTCGTTCTTTGGCTTCTAATATCTCCTCACCCCACGTTTTCATATTATGAGCGGCTCTTAGTCGTAGTTCTTTTTTCAGGTCTTCATATGTTTGCATATTGTTCAGTGTCATTTTATTGAGATCCTAAAAGGTTTTGATTTAGAGATTAGGGAAAAGAGGTCAGGTTTTTAAGCAAACGAGATTACTTCCTCAATTTCGGCGGGGAGTTAAGAGCACCCCCATCTATACTTTGTTGACGCAGATTTTGAATAAGCCAACACAGTATTGTACACCCTGGGATCAAAGCTGTGGTCGTAACGTTCAATTGAGGTTTTGAATTAAGAAAAAAATTACTTTTTTTTGTGATAAATGGAAAGATCATACATAAGTTTTATAACAAAACTGTTTTTGTTTTCTCTTTTTCGCAATAATTCAAAAGTTATATCAAATTAAAAATGGGTTTTTAATCGAGTACCGAAAACACGTCGACGGCTCCCGAACCCGTGTGACTTCACGATGGCGGTAAGGATGCTCCTTTGACCAACGACATCCTACTCCGATACTAGATTCTCGATTCCCAGCCAATCGCGAAAATACGTACTGCTAAACTGGTAACTAGTGTATATTTGTTGCAACACAGTTGATGAATGAAGTTTGCAGCTCGAGACGAAGTCTACGATCGAAATAAATAATTATGTTTTTGAATGTTTGAAGTTGATACCAGTAAGTAAGTACCTATAATCAAATATGTTTCGTTGAAAAGATCTCCTCAATCAGAGGATGGCCCAGTGGTTAGGGAGTCCGATAGTGGATCTCAGGGTCTTTTTGGGGTCTTTGGATCGAACCCCAGGCCTTCCATTTTTTTTTTTATAAAAAATGTTATTGATGTGCTTTTTGCACTTGTTACGCACATTTTCTTTTTACGATCAACATAAATATGTCTTTGAATCAAATTTTGTTAGACATATTACTTGCACTGCACAGTGCAAAAGCTAAGTACAGGAGGCGGTCGACAATTCAAAAAATCAGTGGAAATGCGGTTTGTCCGTCAATATCAATCGCCATTATTTTTTGTTAAATGTAATAGTTGGTTAATAAAACAAAATCTCTTCATCCATTCAATTCATCCATTTTTAAGTTTTTTAATGTAAAAAAGTAACTCAAACTCGTAATCACATTCTGTTTATCACTTGGTATTATTATTTATTTAACTTTGGGCAATGAAGCTTAACAATATTAAATTTTCATAAAAATTTAACAAGCACTGTGCAGTGCAAGTAATATGTCTAACAAAATTTGATTCAAACACATTATTTATGTTGATCGTAGAAAAGTGTGCGTAACAAGTGCAAAAAGCACATCAATAAATTTTTTGAAAAAAAAATAAAAAAAAAAGTTGGAAGGCCTGGGTTTCGATCCAAAGACCCCAAAGGCCCTGAGATCCACTACCGGACTCTCTAACCACTGGGCCAACCTCCGATTGAGGAGATCTTTTCAACGAAACATATTTGATTATAGGTGCTTACTTACTGGAATCTGTAATCTGACTTCAACTTCAAACATTCAAAAACATATTTATTTCGATTGTAGACTTCGTCTCGAGCTGCAAACTTCATTCATCAACTGTGTTGCAACAAATATACACTAGTTACCAGTTTAGCAGTAAGTATTTTCGCGATTGGCTGGGGATCTAGAATCTAGTATCGGAGTAGGACGTCGTTGGTCAAAGGAGCATCCTTACCGCCATGGTGACGTCACACGGGTTCGGGAGCCGTCGGCGTGTTTTCGGTACTCGATTCAAAAACCCATTTTTATTCTGATATAACTTGTGAGTTATTGCGAAAGAAAAGAAAACAAAAACGGTTTTGTTATAAAACTTATATATGATCTTTCCATTTATCACAAAAAGGTACTTTTTTTCTTAATTCAAAACCTCAATTCTTGATGTATGAAGGATAAAGCGGCCTAGGTTTCATGATGCAAGTAGCAGCGTGTGTAGTCCTGAATCAGGTATTTGGTATCAGTTGCGGCTTGCAGCGATGCAGAGTCTCGAATCCCATTTTGGTCGGTGAGCCATGGCGCCCAGTCAGTGACATTGATGAAGGTTTCAACGTGTAGTTGTAGTATAAAGCCGGCGCCACATATGCGGGTATTTGCCGAATATCAATATTCGCCGTTTTTTCAACCTTGCTCGCCGAGTAGCGAGCACGTATCGCCCTATAGCCAAATAGCATATAATCGGGGTACGTTGCTCGCCGAATACCACATATGTGGCGCCGGCTTTATTAGTCGAATAGCAAATAATCGGGGTTCGTTGCTCGCCGAATACCGCATATGTGGCGCCGGCTTTACGTCGATGCAAAGACGATATCAAAACACTTCATTCAACCGAAGGTAGCTCCTGTAGTCCGCTGGCTCAGGTAGTTTTAGCTTTTGAATAAATTTGCATTTGAATGATGTTTTCTTTCTACAAACCATCTTTTGGACCATTTTTTTTATTTTCTTGTTCGTTCATGGAATATAAAGAGTGCCTCAACTACTGCTAAGAAAACTGGTGTTGGCTAAACATACTTCATTTTATTCGTTTAGCAAATAATAACTCACTAGTTTTAAAAATAACTCCACCCTACTATTCCTGTGTTGCATGAAACGTGCATAAAGTATCAAGTTGATTCAAGCATCGCAACAAGTTTCGATTTGAGTAGGAACTTATGCAACTGATGCAAGTTTCATGAAACCTTGAGTCGATTCAGGAATCGCAGCATGCATCAAGGAAAATTGTAATGTAATTATACTGTCACTCAGACATCACATCCAAATTTCAAGTTTCAAACGATTAGATCATCGATAAAATTGATGAAGAATGCATGCTGCTGCTCAGGATGGATCCACTAAAGGTGAACCTACTGAAAGGCGTACGAATAGCAGTACAGGGTGTCCCATTTTGGGCACTTTTGCGGGGTATCTCGGTTATTTTTGAAGATAGAGAGTTGCGGTTTTCGCAACCGTGTGCTACTTTTTTGTGAAAATAAGGATGGCCCTCTTGGTTTTTGAGATACAGGGTGAAATCGAAAATTATCTATTTTGGGACCATCCTCGTAACTCGGTTGTCTTTTATCTTATTGAAAAGTTCAAAAAAGATTCTCATAGATTTTTTTCTGTAGAATCCAGTGGTGTAGTCTGGTTTTTTCTTGCACCAACCATTTTTCAGTTATGAAGCAAACATATATTTTTTTAAATGGAACACCCTGTATATTATTTTTCAGATCAATCGAAAATAATTCAAGCTTTTCAAAAATATATATTAGTATCAAGTTATTTTGAAAACTAAGCTCAAAATTTCATTTTTCACTTTATTTGTAGCAGTAGGCCATGACTAATCTGTTAAAAACAATATCCAGGCAAATAATTGTTAAGATACTAGATACTCAATACTTTTAAACTCAATTATTTAATTGTATTTTATACGCTATGAACTACTATTTGTGATAATTTTCAGTAAATATTACTTATTGTATTACATCACTTAAAACCAAACAACATTATACAGGGTGTCCCAGAAGTCAACGTCAAGCCGCTACGGGGTGACAGGATTGGCTGTAACTATCATGAAAAAAATCACAAAAAAAATCTATCCCATACAATTTGATAATTATGGACATTTAAAGAAAACCTAGAAATTTTCTCAAATTATAACAATTTTTCGGTTATTGTGGTTAACCTTCATTATTTTTGTTCATTTAAACTTTGGAACCGTAACCCTAAATAACATTTCTAGAAGCACAGTCAAAAATAATGACACAATTGCCCCAAGTTTTCTAGAATGAAGACTATTTATTAAACTATGAATTTAAAATTTTCAAAGTTTGCCGACTTTGAAAGACCCTCCTTTAAAGAAACTGTACTAAAGTACCTTGGCAAGTGTCGTTAAAAGTTAGCGCATTGAACCAGGATTGTAAAATGGTACAATACTTGTTAGTTTCATACTAAAAAATACGAGTAAAAAAAGGAAAACCTCAAGTAACCCGATTTTTCCTAATCCATTTCACTCAGGTCAGATGTTCTTTATTCGCACAAGCTTCTGGTAGGTTCTTAATTTTACGGCAAAATGATGAGACAGGTAGATATAGTGGACATGTTTGCCATGAGTAAGCACGATAGATAGTGACGTCACTTTTAACAAAGTCAACAAAAATAAGTAAAATTAATAAAATGATGAAAAATCTTGTCCTAGCTTAGTTTAGGTTTAGGTTTTTATTATAATAAAAGTTCAAATTGTGTACCATCAGCCTCAATACACGTCCTACATTTTCGTAAAAAAGATCTACTTATTAGCCAGGCACATTTAATGCGAGAAGACGGATCCCAGTATCGCTTTAAAGTACGCCTGTGGACCGGAATTTTGAACGGCAAAATTGTTGGGCCTTTTGAGCTGCCTGAGAATTTGACTGGCACGAATTACCTACATTTTTACGATAAAATTTACCAACTTTGTTAGAGGTCGTACCACTAAAGCGACCTACAGACGTTGATGTAAGCTGCGATTCCTCAATCGACTCAAGTTTTCATGAAACTTGCATCAGTTGCATAAGTTCCTACTCAAATCGAAACCTGTTGCGATGCCCGAATCGACTTGATGTTTCATGCCCGTACCATGCAACACAAGAATAGTAGGGTGGGCTTATTTCTTTGCATCGACGCAATACTATACATGTTGAAACCTGCATCACTGCATCAGCGTCACCGGCTCGGCGACATGGCTCACCGTCCATAATAGGATTCCAGAAACTGCATCGCTGCAAGCCGCAACTGATGCCTAATTCGTGATTCAGTACCGCACACGCTGCTACTTGCGTTATGAAACGTAGAAGTCGATGCCTGAATCGCAGCATGCATCAACGTCTGTAGACCGCTTAACATTTCGTCGTCACATGAGGTATCACCAAGATGGCTGCCCAGCGCATTACGCAGTGCAAGTAAGAGGTTTCCTTGACAAAAAATATCCGGGAGGTGAATGTGGACGTTCAGGCACTATTTAGTGGCCAGTCCGCTCCCCAGATTTAAATCCCCTGGAATTTTGTTATCGGGGTGTTCTCAAAGAAAAAGGTTATTCAAAACCCATTGAGAGCGTAGCCGAGCTGCGCAAACGAATTTCTCAAGCTGCTGAGGACATCAACTCTCGAGGGCATGCCTGGCTAATAAGTAGATCTTTTTTAAGAAGATGTAGGGCGTGTATTGAGGCTGATGGTAAACAATTTGAACATTTATTGCCTGACTTTTATTCCAATAAACCTGAACTAAACTAGGTTAAAATTTTTCATTATTTTATTAATTTTACTTACTTTTGTTGACTTTGCTAAAAGTGGCGTCACTATCTGTCTCGCTCACTCATAGCAAATATGTTCATTATCCATATCTCTCATCATTTTGCTGTAGAATCAAGAATCTACCAAAAGCTTGTGCGAATAAAGGACATCTGATCAGAGTGAAATGGGTTAGCAAAAATCGGGTTACTTGAGGTTTTTATTTTTTTACTCATTTTTTTTAGTATGAAACTAACAAGTGTTGTACCATTTTACAATCCTGGTTAAATGCGCCAACTTTTAAAGGTACTTGCCAAGGTACTTTAGTACATTTTTTTTTAAAGGAGGGTCTTTCAAAGTTGGCAAACTTTGAAAATCCTAAATTCATAGTTAAATAAATAGTCTTCATTCTAGAAAACTTGGGGCAACTGTGTCACTATTTTTGACTGTGCTTCTAGAAATGTTATTTAGGGTTACGGTTCCAAAGTTTAAATGAACAAAAATAATAAAAGTTAACCACAATAACCAAAAAATTGCTATAATTTGAGAAAATTTTTAGGTTTTCTTTAAATGCCCATAATTTGCAAACTACATGGGATAGATTTTTTTTCTGATTTTTCTCATGATAGTTACAGCCAATCCTGTTACCCCGTAGCGGCTTGACGTTGACTTCTGGGACACCCTGTATAAAATTGGAAAAATCATATTTTGAGCGTAATTTTTAAAATAACTTAATAAATATATATTTTTGAAAAGCTTGAATTATTTCCGATTGACTTCAAAAATAATATACAGGGTGTTCCATTTAAAAAATATATGTTTGCTTCATAACTGAAAAATGGTTAGAGTAAGAAAAAATCAAACTACACCACTGGATTCTACAGAAAAATTCTATAAGACCTTTTTTTAAACTTTTCAATAAGATAAAAGACAACCGAGTTACGAGGGTGGTCCCAAAATCGATAATTTTCGATTTCACTCTGTATATCTCAAAAACCAAGAGGGCCACGATAATTTTGTTAACGGCATCTTTACTTTCACAAAAAAGTAGCACACTGTCGCGAAAACCGCAACTCTCTATCTTTAAAAATAACCGAGATACCCCGTAAAAGTGCCCAAAATGGGGCACCCTGTACAAGGGGAGGCAGCGTGGAGGCAGCAGCATAGTTAGGTTAGAAAAATTTCAAATGTACATTTTCAAGTTATCAAAGCCAATACCTCATACAAGGCCTATCTTCGAGGTGGCAATTATTTGTAACGAATAGTATAAATAAATAATAATAATAAAATAATAAATAATCAACGTCTGTAGGCCGCACCGCACACTTTGCGATAGAATCTCAAAAGGCTCTAATGAACGTCGTTTGTTTCGTATTATAATAATCATTGACTTATTCATGAAGTTAGTTATCAAAAACAAAAACTATTTGTCAATTATTTTGTACTTTGAGGAAAACTATAGAAATGGTCAATTTATTTATTTAGCTGACATCAGGGCCGTTCCTGGGGTCATACGCGCCCTGGTACAAGCTAAAAATTGCCGCCCTTTGCATAGCGAGATAAAATGGGATGTAGATGCATTAGATCTAAAATCAGTAAAATCGAGATACCATAATATATTATATACCAGGTTATCCACGTTATTCGATACGGAGCATTACGGCTAAAGGGATTTGATGAAAAAGAAAATAATTATTTCGCATGGACAGGGACCCATTAAGGCTACATTTTAAAAATATTTTCATGTTATACAGGGTGTCCCCAAAACACGAAACGTATTAAAATTACATTTTTTTAAATTAAATACCCTTAACGTGCTTGCCTACTTAGACGAAGCGTCGCGAACGGAAGCGTCGCGAAGCGGCGCGTCGCGTCAAACGTGCCCGCCCACTTAGACGAAGCGTCGCGAACGGAAGCGGCGCGAAGAAAATTATTGATTTGACGCCAGAGAAGTCTACATTAGTTTATATGGAAGCCCGCCCACTCAGGCGACGCGAAGCGAAGAGGCGCGTCGTTTGACGCGCGAATGCTCTTCGGATCAACTACGCGTCGTTTCTCTTGCCTCTCGCATATTTTCAGTGTTTAGCAGTATTATGTAGGATGTGGTGCTAAATTGCAGTCTCTGGTCGTGATACAAAGACATTCATTACAAAGGTAATTTAATTACTCAGCATTTTATTTTGTTTTTGTTTCTTTTCTTCTTCCATAGTGGCAATTAAACTCAATACAAAGAGTTTCTCTTCTGACGAACTGCTCATCGTACCTCACTAGACAACGTATCTCGTTCAACTGCTTAAAAACAAATAAAATTCGCGTTGTGCCCTTGGAAGCCGCGCGTCGCGTCGCGCCGCTTCGCCCCAGTGCTCGCCCATTTAGGCGAAGCGTCGCGAACGGAAGCGGTGCGAGGAGAAGCGTCATTTAACCGATGTCCGCCCACTGGGGCGAAGCGGCGCGAAGCGTCGCGTCGCGTCATTTACGGCGCGACGCGAATTTTATTTGTTTTTAAGCAGTTGAACGAGATACGTTGTGTAGTGAGGTACGATGAGCAGTTCGTCAGAAGAGGAACTCTTTGTATTGAGTTTAATTGCTACTATGGAAGAAGAAAAGAAACAAAAACAAAATAAAATGCTGGGTAATTAAATTACCTTTGTAATGAATGTCTTTGTATCCCGGCCAGAGACTGCAATTTAGGACCACTTCTTACCAAATACTGCTAAACACTGAAAATATGCGAGAGGCATCAAGAAATATTTGGATCTTCTCGCCGCGGCGCGCCGCCTGGTACCGCCAATTCAGGCGAAGCGAAGCGAAGCGTCAAGAGAAACGACGCCTAGTTGGTCCGAGGAGAAGCCGCGTCAAACGACGCGCCTCTTCGCTTCGCGTCGCCTGAGTGGGCGGGCTGCCATATAAACTAATGTAAACTTCTCTGGCGTCAAATCAATAATTTTCTTCGCGCCGCTTCCGTTCGCGATGCTTCGTCTAAGTGGGCGAGCACGTTTACATATTCGAATTCCTTGATGAATTCTAGTGTGACTTTAAGTATCACACCTGGGAATTAAAGCGAACCATTTAGGTGTACCTATGTAAATTACCATTTTCGGTACAAGTAGATGTCTGAAAAAATTTAACATTGCAGAAATTATAAAATTTAGAAGGCAGCGCCAGTACTCTCTAACTTAATATATAGAAACATGTTTCTATCACCATGGCAATCATGACGATCGGACAGTTTCGTGCCTATCACGTGTCTACTACGCTGTCACGGCACGCTGTCATATTTACGAGGCTACCCGATCCCATAGTAAATAGTGCATAAAAACACGTTTCTAAGTTACAGAGTACCTACCGGCGCTCTAGCTTTGCCGGATTACTAAGCATGAAATGCGTTAGCTTAGGTTAGACGGCCAAATTTGTATTACGTTTGTGCTTGGGGAAATCGGTCGATTAATTAAGGACACTTCAATCAGAGATAACTTGATTTTTTCAAAGGGAATGCCGAATTCTTTTATACGATTGAATGTAAAATTTGATAACCTTTCTAATGATATAAGGGAGTGCTAGTTTTCATTTATTTTCAAATTTTTAATCAAATGGTGTTTTTCATTGTTCCTACCTATAATCAACCTAGCAAACCATGAAATATAAACAAAAACATGTTCAAATAGGAGAAAATAATTAACTTGGAAGAAATATACAGACGAATTAGAGTAAAGAGACAAGATTATAAAAATCCTTTACAACAAATCACCTTTAACAGAAACGACGGCGGTAACATAATTAAGGTCAAAGAGAATCTGGAGTATGACAGAAATAGATGTTTTTCACAGCCTACTGGCTAGAGGTTAAAAATTTCCAAAACAATTAAAAATCCTGAAAGGAAAGAAAAACTGCCAGAGATTGTTGCTCCAGCATGTAATTATCAATAACATGTAATGGTGTAAAGAACTGCCAGAGATTGTTGCACCAGCATGCAATTATCAATAACATGTAATGGTGTAAAGAAGTAGTAATTTGCGATAAAGTAAAGATACCTTTGACTACAGAAATCAGCAAGATCGCAAAAAAGGAATACTGACAAATCAGATTCAAATTTTCTCTGTTCTAGAAACTTTTGCGCCCCATAGCGTCCGGCGCCCTGGTGCCTAGCACCACTTGCACCACCGGGTAGGCACGGCCCTGGCTGACATGAATTACGTTCTAAAATTAGGTCTATAAGGACAACATCACCCATTCGGCCCAGGGTAGGCAGAACAAGATGCTTTATCTTTGCTTACAAATATGCTTTTTTCTATGTTATCCTCAAGCTATTCAGAAACAACTATATTTAAACTTGGAAAGAAATAAAGGAATAAGTAACAGTTAAACAATGAGTAGGTGTCAGTAGCAATTTCGAGTCAAATAACGTTATCTATCCCGTATTAGCCAACTCTCCTCTATATGGGGATTCATATGTATATAATAAGAAGTGAGTTGTCCCTTTTGTTTTATAAATATTAAAGGTTGCTTTACGCTTTTATTTTTCGGCCTATAGACATATATTATTGAGTCTTTTGAGTGACGTTAATATATTTTATTAAAAGGGTTCCGTGTTTGTACGAGAGCTTGAGTGGTATACAAGGAGTAGGTACTTTTTGAGGTAATTTTCATAAAACCTTTGAACTGCTTGCTCGTCGCTACTATCCACAAATAAATAATTGATCAGTGTAGCTTGATGAAATATACTTATTACTTCGCGAAAAGCTTTTCTTTTTTCATTACCAATACTTACTACTATTTCATTTCCAAAAAACTCTTCGTTCTCATAAGGAACTTGATATCCTATATCATGGACCTTCTGAAGTGTCAGTTTCATCAGACCTTTGATTTTATCTGTTCTGTTTTTCTCGGTCTTCACCAGGAACTCATAGAACGCCTCAATAGCTGATATCTGAGTATGATTCGTAGTTTCTATGTTAGTAACTGTATCATGAAAAGTATTCTCTTTCCTTTTAAGTGCATCCATATCCTGAAACGAATTACTTTTTTTATTCATACAGGCAATCCAACATTATTGTCTATGAGAAATCTCAGAGCTTTTCCGAGAGTTAGTAGGCATTCACAGTAGCAGCAGTTAGGAGCGTTGGAGAGCGTTCGAGTGCGTTGGCTAACGCCGAGTCCCCTCGGCAGGTAGAAACAGGCCGGCGCCGGTTCCGCACGTAGTCAAACACACCAGTGCATGGTACAGTGAAAACAGAAAAAGAGTACAAAGATTGGCCACTCGCATCTAGACACGGCATAGGAAAGATGCAATCAGGGTTCAAAATGTTGCCCATTATTGGCAAAACAATGAGGGACAGTTGCAAAAACACTGGAAATGATTCCCCTGAGGGGCTAGAGGGTACAATAGGGGGTGAAATAGTTTTTGGTTAAAAAACTGTCTCTCTGGACAAATATTTTGACGTGTCTTGGCGTTTTTTCGGTTTGTGATAAATCCGTGGTGGGAAGCTGTCAAATGAACTATCAGTACATACATATGTAGACTCACATCATATAAATTAGAACCATTTAGTTGAAATTTGTCAATCAGATGAATATGTGACTGATATTGTACATGTTCAACGAACTCTTGTGCGCGTCTTATTATGGAAGCTATCCACTCTGGTAGAGACTGTTTGAATCGCTTTGTAAACAAGTTTTTGGTATCAAAAGGTAGAAGTATATCATTTTGGCGCTAAATTGAGATATGACCGCCGCATACTGATTTGTTTGGTTTGTGGAATTATTGTGGTACCTAGCCTATATCTAGTGTTGTGATTGTGTATAAATATGTTATGCTCATTTGAATATATCTCTGATACTAAGTGATAGTACGTAGTAAATACAATTGCCTAACGTTATATATTTGGGTCTCGTAATATCATTGGTCGGGTACATTGTTATTTAGTTAAACATTAATATTAGAATAGCTTTTACTTCTGATACACACCGATAGGTGAGGGGAGTATCGCGAAAATTATCGATTTTGAGATAATATGCTTTGTGGGCATTGGGAACAACATTGACATTAGACGCGCTACATAAGGAGGCTTCTTTCATAACCGCACTTATTTGCTTCCAACATTTTTCTATCCCAGTGCGGTTATAGTGCAGCTTGTGTCTTTTATCCCAAATAGGGGTTTTCGCAAACACTGAAGCTATAAGTAACTCTTTATCGCTACTCATCTTCGACCGGCACAGACGAAACCAGGTAGCAAACTAAATTTATGTTACTAGAAAGGCGTTCAAGTGGGCTTCCGACTCCGTTGAGCAGGTGAGCCTGCATGCGGTACCTGCACGCCTTCGCACGCCCTTGCACACCCACTAAAAAGCCCCACTGTGTTTGCGCGCTTTTAGATCAGCTCTGGGCCCGGAATATTCTACAGCCCTTCAGAAATTAGCATACTATAAGAGCGTGATATTGTTGTGTGCGGTGTGCCCTAAACCGTAGGTATATCGGGTAACGAGAAGGAGGATCTCCTAGCCAGGATAGGCGCATGGGCGTCGTTATTGTAAATTTTTTTGGGGGGGGGGGGAAGCAACGACATAGGTGACATGATATAAATATTTTATCAATATACAGGGTGTCCCAGAAAGACGGTCCCATAGAAGAACCCCCATCTCACTGAGTCAAAATATTGCGAATAAACACAACATACCTATATACCAAGTTGCACCGTTTGACCGTGAGAGGGCTTCAAAGTCAAGAATAATTTTTCAATTTTTGTTGATAACTTCACAACGACATTTGCGATTTGAATGAAATTTGGTAAACGTGTAACACCATAAAAATGCCACATTTTAATACTTTTAACTCTAACACTATGATGTCTTCGCCACTTACATTGACCACTATTTCTCTTATTTTTAGTGCTTTCGGTTTGAAATTTTTCCACAACAAAGATACATCATTGACAAATATTTTTTGACTCTTAGTAAATTTTCGTATCTGTCACGGTTTAACAGTTAAAAATAATTCTGTGATACTTCAGTAGTAGCGCATTGATCTACTTTATCCGGAATTTAATTGATTGCATTTTGTTAGTCTTTCGCTTGTAAAATTATCGTTATCAGGGTAAATCAGTTATGCTTCTGAATGTGTCGGTTCGGTACTTTTTCGCACAAACTGACAGTAAATAAATTGAAAAAATGTTATTGATGTTTCGCAATTTCAACAAACATTAGATATCAAAAATTGAACGGATAGTAAATTCATTAATGTCAAACTGTACCAAATCAATCTACAAGCAAATCGCAGATGAAGAGTAACAATTTTTGTGAACGGGTTATGAGATCGTGTAAAACCGTTAAATGTATTGACCAAACAAATGTAGGACTAGAGCAGATTCATATTATTTATTTATGTCATCAGTTGTTCAGAATGATCACCATTCACTTCTCTGCATAAATTTATTCTCCTTAAAAAATTAAACTGCATTCTTCTTAGAGAATCGACATTTTGAAGTTGGCGCACGGCGGTTACAATTCTGTTCCATAGCTGTTCTTCTGTGTCTATTCGCTCCTTATAAACCTTGTCAGCTATGGCCCCCCAAAGGAAAAAGTCGCATGGAGTAAGATCTGGCGAGCGCGGTGGCCACTGAATTGGAGCATCTGCACCACTTCCAATCCATTTTCCAGGATAATGCTCGTGCAAGTGATTTCGTACTGCACGTGTGAAATGTGCAGGTGCACCATCTTGCATGAACCACATATTCCTTCGTAACTCCAGTGGGACATTTTCTAACAGTTGTGGTAAATTGTTTTGGAGAAAATAAAGATAGTTTTCACCATTGAGGCGTATGGGAAGTCGGAAGGGTCCTATCAACATATTTTCAACAACTCCCATCCACACATTAATGCGAAACTCGTGCTGGAAATGTCTTTCAACAATACGTGTCTATTATGAAGATTTGTAACTCCACTTCTAGTAAAAGAAGCTTCATCGGTAAAAAGAATTCTTGAAGTGAAATACAAATCTTCTTGCCTTTTGTGTCGAATAATTTCACAAAAGTGAACTCTTGCTGCATAATCTGGAGGTAACAGTGCTTGAACTGGTTGGAGATGATACGGATGCAATTGTTGTTCTCTAGTAACTCTATTCACAGTACTTTTACTGATACCTAGTTGTGTAGCTATTAATCTAGAACTAGTACTTGGATCTTCTGCCACTAAATTCAAAACGTTCTCTTCTGCTTCTGCTGTTCTCACATGTTTACTACGACCAGACAGTTTTTGCATACCGTGAAAAGATCCTGTTTCACGAAGACGTCTTTCGATTCTGCCAAACGTTTTAGCACATGGTGTTCGTCGATTGGGAAAGACTAACAAAATGCAATCAATTGATTTCCGGGTAAAATAGACCCCCGGTATTTTTTGAAGTGCGCTTTTACTATAAGTATCACAGAATTATTTTTAACTGTTAAACCGTGACAGATACGAAAATTTACTAAGAGTCAAAAAACATTTGTCAATGATGTACCTTTGTTGTGGAAAAATTTCAAACCGAAAGCACTAAAAATAAGAAAAATAGTGGTTAATGTAAGTGGCGAAGACATCGGTTCACCATTCCAAAACACCATAGAGTTAAAAGCATTAAAATGTGGCATTTTTATGGTGTTACACGTTTACCAAATTTTATTCAAATCGCAAATGTCGTTGTGAAGTTATCAACAAAAATTGAAAAATTATTCTTGACTTTGAAGCCCTCTCACTGTCAAACGGTGCAACTTGGTATATAGGTATGTTGTGTTTATTCGCAATATTTTGACTCAGTGAGATGGGGGTTCTTCTATGGGACCGTCTTTCTGGGACACCCTGTATATCAGCCGGTCCAAACAAGGTCACATGATACATGCAGAGATGAAAACAAGATGTTTTTCTGCTGGGCAATGAGAAAATAAACTGAAATTCATAAAATATACATTCCATCCAAATATTAAAACAAGCTAAAAGATATAGGTACAAAACAAGATCAAATTATGCATATGAATGAATGAAAGAGGGAGAGAGGCTATCTGGTGGCTGGAACCACCAGTGCATAGGCCTACCAACGGGCCATTTTGCACCTCTCCTTACCCTAGTTCCCAAGTCCAGCCCTCATCGCAAAAGTGAGGATGGCCTTGGTTCCTGCCCATCTTATATCCTAAGGTTCAAGAATCCTTGAACCGAGTATAGTCTGCATGTGATACCCAAGGGCTTTACAACGACAAAGAGTGTGTGTCGAGGATTTTTCCTCTTCGCCACAGCGTGTACACGTTGGATTATTTACCACCCCCATCACATTCAAATGGCGTTTGAAGGTGTTATGGCCGGATAGAAGGCCAACAAGTAGCCTTAGTCGGTTTATGTCCAGCGAGAGTCAGAACCGTCCCACCTTAGCCAGAGGTCCTGAAATAAGTTCTCTAGCTTGACGGAGGTGTCCGAAGATTCCTCTCCATCTGATAAGATGCTGATTTTGCAACCACACCTCTGTTTTCCTTCTGATGGTACCTGCTACCAGCCCCAAAGCCGGCTCAGAACCCAGGAAGGTATTCCTAGATCCTCGCCTTGCGAGCGCGTCCGCCATTTCATTACCACTAACTCCAGCATGACTCGGCATCCACATAAGTGACACCTGATGTCTCGCCGAAATGTCATCCAAGACCTTTCTACATTGCAGAACCAGCCTTGATGTAAACCTGCAAGCACTTAACGCTTTTAATGCTACCTGGCTGTCAGAGCAGATGGTGATCCGCCTGCCTTTCCCCTGAATTTCGTAAATGCGAAAGACACAAGCTCAAATCGCATATATCTCTGATTGGAATACCGTGGTGTTTCCCCCAAGAGAGAGAGAGAGAGAGAGCTTTGTTTTTGGCCCATAGACCCCAGCGCCGGAGCCTTCTTTGGTAAGTGAGCCGTCGGTGTACCAGACTGGCCCTCTCCCCTCAAAAGGCCGCCTGCCGCTTAGCCCCCACTCTTCCCTTGCAGGATACATCACGGTAAATTTGCAGTCGAAGCGATATGTAGGAGGATTATATCACTCCTCACATGTAGGATAGGGTCATCCCTTTGCAGTTCCTAGAGGATGGCAGAGTATTCCCTCCCAGAACACAAAGGACCAACTGCCTTGACTCCACAATCGGAACGCAGACAGCCCTGCCTCGCCTTGAGCTACCAAGTCGAGTGGAGGGAGATTCAGCATATTGCATTATGCATACATAATTAAAAATATTTTTTTCTGCTGGGCAGTTCAACAACAAAATAAACTGAAATTTATGAAATATACATTTTGTTGATGATATAGGTACAATAAACCTTGAAATGAAAGTTAGTATTTAAAGTTATCATAGATGTTAGCGGTTCAGGCTTTTTTAATTATAAACAAATGGAGATTCAAGTGCTAACAGTGCACATTTTCTACAAAAATTTAAATTTTAAGTTACGTCTCACAGAACCATCTATAATATAATCGAAGAAGTAATCTCTTCTGTGCTATTTTGCATCACTCTGCGGTGTACGCTCATCATGCATAGGCCGGTTAGCCAAGTTTCAGTTGCCGTAGACCGTAGCCATGTTTGTACCCATCTTAGGCCCAGTTTCACAATCGTTAGTTAACTAGTGGTCAAAAGAAAACTAGTGGTTAGCGAAAATAATCCATTTCATAATCGACGGTATACGTCAAAAGCTCTGGTCAACCAGTAGTTACGTTAACCCAGTGGGTTACCTTGACGTTTATTGTGGTCAACCGATGACAGCTTTGGAGGTTATAAAAACATGGATTTTGATACTGACGTCTAAGACGTCGATGGACTTTGATTATACTATGTAATGGCATAAATCAAAAATATGAAAAGAAAGGTTAGGTTTCTTTGTCAGAGGATTAGCTTTTATTCACGAAACACCATTATGGTAGTGCTCTGAGATCAATCCGTGGTGCCAACTTAAAAATAAATAAGTTAACCCATTGGTTTTCTTTGTGAAACAGAGCTCTCCGATAACTACTTTTTAACTTCCATCTGCCGGTTAAGCGACTACCTGAGGTTACCAATGATTGTGAAACTGGGCCTTAATGTACTAAACGATCGTTTGATCGAACAAGTGGATGGTGGATGTGTTAAAAATATCTTTAAGTATTTCTGGATGCTCGGGTAAAACTCAGAGTGATTTGAAAATAATTCTCAGATATCCATTTTCTCTGAGACCCCCTCCGTTAATTATAAAAGATACCAGCACTCCCCTTGTAGCAATAGGTTTAAAAATTACACATAATCTGCACGGGGCACGTATAGGTTTTGAACTGCTCACCATCCGGTCATAATTATTAACCCATGACAATTTGAAACATTGACTAGAATTTGGTGCAACATCCCTTTTAAAATTGTAGTATCAGGAACATAATGGAATCTTCAAAAGATTAAATTTAACACTATCATTTAATGATTCACTATATCTACATATGATCCCAAATCAAGTGAGTCAAAGAAAAGTGTCTGTTGAGAGGTTCCACTGGTTCCAGGAAATGATGAAGACTGAACTTTAGTATGGATATACAGGGTTGGGATAAAGTATGGGACCAAGCAAATAACTTTGAAACGGAAAGAGTGATATTGCTGAAAATTTGCAGGCAAGTGTAGTGACGTTTAGTGCATCCGAAGACATTATGTTAGCTATTAATGTACTTCCGGTTTAACCGGAAGTACCGTCAACTTTTTTAATTTAAATGAGACACCCTGTATATTTTGCAGATTTTAATTCATCTTTTTCTTCCGAATACGTCCATAGTGGGTTTAGCATTAGTTTCTGTAAAAACGGGAAAGATAAAGCTTCTTTATCATTTCAGGTGTTCAAAATGCCTGCCATTCAAAGTCGGTTTTGGCGATCGCGTGAGAACTCACAAAGAAGTGTGTCAACTTTTAATGATTTACGTCCCGACAGGGGTCCTATAACACGTTTGACAGTGACTAAAAAAAAAATACAAAAAAATTACCTCAAACGGGAAGATCGCAGACCGCCACGGACGAATTTGTGAAACAAATTTTTTAAGAAACAAATACTAAACCCACTATGGACGTATTCGGAAAAAAAAGATGAATTAAAATCTGCAAAAATATGCAGGGTGTCCCATTTAAATTAAAAAAGTTGACGGTACTTCCGGTTAAACCGGAAGTACATTAATAGCTAACATAATGTCTTCGGATGCATTAGACGTCACTACACTTGCCTGCAAATTTTCAGCAATATCACTCTTTCCGTTCCAAAGTTATTTGCTTGGTTCCATACTTTATCCCAACCCTGTATGTTTGTTCCTTTTTTCTTTTAGTTGGTGGTGATTATTGATACCCTGCCCGGAGCCTTGACATTTCGTAAAAAAATGTCCAAAGCTTCGGAAATACTTTAGAAATTTGGGAGAATGTATTTAGAGACAAAAGGCAACCGATTTCATAAATACCAAAAATATATTATGTAGCTTGCAGGGGCTTCTTGCCCCTCCCCCTCCAAACGACGCACATGGATAGGCGGTAACAACTCCTGCGTTGACCTTGAAACCATCCTAGGAACAGTTCGCCACCATGTCAACGTTACCATGGATAAGTTATCATCACAGTCAGAATGTCTTAACAGACATGTTGTGAACTCGTAAACTGCATTAAGTCGGAGCTAGAGTATTGCCGACATGAATATTATCAATAGTTTTGAGAACTGTAGCTCGCCATCGTTCGCGATTTACTGTCAGTGCAGTGGCGCTCTTGATACTCATATCTAGCAACTGTTTCGTCGTATCCACCCAGCGTGTAGGGGAACGGCCACGGCGCCGCCCACTCGGGCGTGACCCTGAACTACAAGTTTCTCCATATTATCGCTGCTCTGAATATGTCCGAAGAATGTAAGCATTCCCGTGGACACAAATAAGTTATACTAGGCCTAGATAAGAACAATACACCATGGCGTCTGAGCAAAGGCAGAGCATCGCTCAAACTTTTGATGGGAGTTCTCGCAGGCCACTGCTGGTTGAGCAGACATTCATCACTTATGAAAGTGACAATCTGCACCAGATATTGGACATAAGACGAAACTTAGTTTCACTTCTTGATCAGATGTGCTGGGTATCGAAACATTAGAGTTCTGATATTTAACATGACAGAGTTTGAACAGGAACTGCTTCTGATATTCTGTATTATTATGTCTTTAGTCTTGACTTGCATTATATCGTTGCATCGACATCCAGATTGATATCTCCTATATCGTCCCTCATGCATACTGTTGTTTTCTCAGAAGTTCTTTAGATAATCGCAGACATATCGGTGAACCTACTAAAAACGTACTTTATTTTTTTTTTATATAACTGAACAGACCGCGCAGGCAGAGCATAAATACAAGAGTACCGCGGCTGCTGTAAAAGGACTATGTTAGGGAAAGTTTGCTAACGCGGGATTTGAATGCGCCAATACCCGCAGGCCCAATAAATACATCTTCTGGTAGTCCATTCCAAGCCTTGAATACCCTGGGAATAAATGTGCGGTTGTACCGCTCAGTTCTTGATGTATGAAGAACGACCATCTTAGGATGGGATGCAGCGGTCGCACGGGTACATCTGATAGGAGCGGTGAGCGGCGGAACAGTCGGTGGGCGGAACGATAGAGGATAGCTCAGAGGAGCAGATTCCGTTGGAATATCGATAGAAGAGTGAGAGGTCACCAACAGCACGCCGATGAGAAAGTGGCTGGAGGTGGCGCGTTAAAGCCGGGTCGCCAATTAGTCGAATTGCCCTTCTCTGGAAGGCATCTAGTATAGACAGGACAGTAGGGGTAGCAGCTCCCCAGACATGAGAGCAATACTCCAGGCAAGGTCTTATCTGGGCTTTATATAGCGTGAAGAGGTTACATGGTGAGAAATACTTTCTGGCTCTAAATAGGCACCCAAGCTTTTTACCAGCAGCTGTTGCAATTGACGCAACGTGTTCGTGTCAGATCAGATTTTCTGTAATGTTGAATCCTAACAGCTTGAATGAGTGACTTCTTGGCAGAGCCCGGTTGTTCATTAGAGGTGTTGGCTTGTGCATCATTTTGGCGTAACTAAGTTTAAAACTGAATTCTGAGAGTGCTCAATCTAGTTTAACTTACTACTTACTTTGTATGGAATAAATTATAGAACGTATGATGATCTAAAGCGAGGTATACATCTGGCAAACTTTGCCATTCGTGGGTTTTCGCTGTTATTGCCCCCATTGCTGTTTATCATTCCTAGCCATTCGCGGCAACGTTGCATTTTTTTATGATCAGCCTCCCGCAAAGGCTGATAGCCTATGGCGCTGTAGAACGCTACAAGAGGATAAGTGCCGGTGCATGTTAGATTTGAGACGCTGCAGGTTGCAGCCGTCGGGAAACAAATACTCCGGCAACTCATTCCACCGTGTCGAGGTTTTCCAGAAGATGGAAAGCTGGGGGACACTGGTCGGTTCTTAATATATGTGCAAATAATTAGATTAATAAGACGCTTATTTAAAATTACGATCGACAATTCAGTTACCTGAATAGATACACATGCATTAAGCTAAAAGCCAATAAAAGCGGTATTTGCTACCCAACTGTGACAGTAGGAATCTGTATCTTCTGTTTGAATAAAAGTAGCACTTATAATATATGTATAACTCTCAATTTAAAAAAATATCTTACCATATCTTCTATGCCTTCAAACGGCTTGAAATATTTTACAACATCGTCTCTTAAGTCCTGCAATTTTTGCTGTAAGGTCAACGACTCGCATTTTATCATTTCTTCAACTTCTAGATTGATCTCTCTGATACTCTTCCTCATGCATTCTATTGCTTCTTCGTGGAGCTTTCTTCTTTTTTCTATTAACCTTTTCATGACACTAGAAGGTCTGGAAACGGATACTACAAGAAATGTGCTTTCAGTTCGTTTTAGTCGACTTACCGAAGTTTTCTGGAAGCCAAGCTGGGTCGAAATCGTCACACATTTTCCAGAAATATTTAATTTGTGGGTATATTTTATGAGACAGATTATTGACAGCTCAAAATACACTGTCAGTAGAAATGGTTATAAGTTTCGGTACTGTAGCGCTGGGGAGTTCATATACGATGCCAGTCAAATGTACAGCACTCGACTTTAGTAATTGCCTTGTATGTTGTAGTACTAAATTTCAGTTGTTTTTATATATCGTAAGATTTCGTTTGATTTACTATCCTCAATCGTCAAGTGAAAACTGACGAACATTTTCCTTTCGTCTTGCTGACGTGTTATTCTTCGTGGGTTGTTTCTCTTGTGTCGGTGTCTCCTCATTCAGCTCCAGCTACGCTATCTTCTGTTGATATGGCCGTTCTATGCTTAATTCTTGCCATGTTTGTATTAAACGTTGGTCTTTGAGTTGTAATTTCCAATTTTTGCTCATGTGAGGGTGCTATACCCGTTTAGTTTCCACGCTACAACAATATTAGCCTTCTTCGGGCAAGTATCTCCATTAAAATGTAAAATATTAAGAATAAAGCATCGGAGCCGTTTCACTACATGTGTGATGTCGGCAATACATCTTACATACTGATTTATTATAATATCTAAGTATTTTAACGAAGATACATTCTTCTATTTCGATGCAACAACACTGATCATTGTCCTAATAACAGTTTTCATTATGAATGCTCATTTTCAGGCCTACCTGCTGAATAACTATATTTGCGTTGAAGGTCATAAACTTCGTTCTTTAATGTTCAATATTAGTAATGTGGAGCTTAACTAAGTTTTCTTAAACTGCATAGATGCCTTATCTATTTTCCAACTATACCAGTAACAATTATTACTGTATTATCAGCATAACTAATTAGATTGCCCTCAAGATTGTTTATCTGTTCATATAAATAATAAATAACTGGTCCAAGGACCGTTCCTTGTGGAACGCCAGATCAGATTAGGCATTTAGAACTTAATATATGGCCTGTTTTCATTCTCTATGTATAATTGCTCAGGTATATTTCAGAGAGCTCTAAAACAATACCATGTATGCTATAGCAGTTCATTTCATCTAACAACAAAGTCTAAGAGACAGTGTCAAATGCTTTTTCTAAGTCCATACATACTAGGCATTTTACTGATTTATCCACAGCTCTCATCGCCTGCTCAATATCTACGTCTTCAGTAGAAGAATTTACACTAATAAAGCCGCATTGCTTTTCAGTTTAAAACGTTATTAGCTTGAACGAAGTGAACGCTCAAATATTTAGCAATAGTATTGATTCCTAAAACCTGAAGTCCAATTGATATTTTCCATTTTCGCCCAATTAGTATCCTACCAACTTTCTAAAATGTTGGGAAAATTGTTGAAATGCATTGCATTGAAATGCAACCTCGTTCATTTTTGGCAGCAAGTTCTTTACGCTAAGCTAAAATATTTTGGACTGAGTCTTAATGTTGTTTCTTTCTTTTAACAGGTTTCAACTCACATATGTGAATGGCAACTTTTCACACTCAGGGCTCTTAACAGAGGGGCTCCTCAAGGCAGTATACTTGGTCCTTTACTTATTGTCACACTGTTAGAGCCGATTTGAATGAACATCTTAAATTTTGTAAGGTACCTACATTAATACACTGATGATACTCAGATTTGCTATTTATTCAGTAAAATGATCTAATGTCAACCAGTATGAGAATCAACTCTGATCTTATGATGGATAAGGACCAACATTTAATCCCAAAGGAAAGCTGCAAAAATTTTAGGCTTTTTATGGGTTCAGGTTTACTGCGCATATTAAAACGATCCTACGGAAATTAGATGCAAAACTGGTCACTCTTTACATTCACAAAGATGTTCTTACAACCTCACTAAAACTGAAATTGTGCAATTCTTTGATTCAACCTTCATACGCATATGCTGACATAGTTTATTGGCCGGCACTGTTCTCTAGGGACAATGCTAGTTTACACTTTAGTGCGATGTATTCAAAGAGTCTGGTTGATTGAATTTAGATGAATGATTCAAGTTGCATAATATGTGATATGTAAAACCTCATTTTCAAAATCAATAATACTCAGACACCCAGATATCTCTTTGTAGAACTTGCGAAATGATCTGATTGATGTGTATCATCGAAATACTCGGAATTCCAGAAATTACTGTGTTTCAACACATTCAACTGTCCTATTCGAAAAATTCTACTAAACTGCGTCTACCTTTTTCAATTCTTTAATTGTATATCTTAAAGATGCTTGCTTTCTGTGCGCTCCTATTTTTCATTTCTTATTATCTCGTTATCATATAACTTGCGTTGTGATATGATCTGCTTTTTGTATTTTGAATTTATTTTGTTTGGGGTTGGGGGTTGTATGGAAGAGAAGCTTGGTTGAGTACCGCCCCCTATTCTACAACTAGTATATTGATTTTTGTAAAGAAGTATCAATAAAGTATCAATAAAGACACAGTCACCATAATATGTACTAATTGCCTTAATGCATATTAAAGTAATACGTGAATGTAATAAAAGGAATAGTGGTTAGTCAGGGGTTCTATAGAAACATCCTTTTCTGATAACTGTACAGCCTACTCAATATGTGATCGATCACAGACTTTGTTGCCTGTAATTCTGGTAGGCTCATTTATAAGAGAAAGAAAGCCAGGAAAATTCAAAACATTTATGTAGCTCGTAGTGTCTCTTCATCTTTAGGTGCCATCCCCATTCTGGAGGTTGGCAATCACCAAGGCAATTCGAACTTTGGAAATCGCCGCTCTAAAGAGCTGGTTATTGGAGTAATTATACTGTGCCGATCCGGCCCTGTCCTTTTCCCGAGAAGCGGAGGCTGCGAGCGTTATAGACTTCCAGAACGCGTAGAAGTCGCTGGAAGGCGACGGGAAGGTGACGGACTTGTCTCGAAGCCGAGATGCATATATATAGATGCGGGCAGGCAACCAGAGTTACAGTCGATACAGTGCCGTGCAGTAGAAAGCAGTACGTGACGTCCAGTGGCGCCCGCGAAATAAATGAACTGTGACATAAATTAGTGAAGTTAAGGACCAATATAGATTAGTGTAGTGACTTTAGATAAATTAGACTGTTAAGTGTTAGGCTAGACGTAGTGTACATAGTTAGTGAAAATAAATAATGAAATCCGTACCAAGTGTTTCTTTGCCCAATCGGACTAAAGACTTGTAACAATACTAATCCCTAGAACTCAGTCATTTTTCGCCTACGTTCTCTGGTTTCTTAGGCTCAACATCATTTTCTTCAACCATATCCGCTCTACAGTCAAAGTCAGGACTAACGCTGACTCAAGTTGTTCTGAAGGTATATCTCTCCTTGATTAGAAGCGCTGTTGCTACCCTTGTAGTTGTTGTTGTTGTTGTTGTTGTATCTGATGTTGTGAGTTCTACGGTGGAACTACGATAGTGTCAGCTCCATAGTACTGAACGGGCTGTTGGTGGACTTCTACTTTCTGTTGATGCTTCAACTGCTGCTCATGTTGCTGGATTTGTTGTTGAATCTGTTGCTGGAACTTTTGTTGTTGACTCAAATTGGCATCATTATGTTATTGTTGATAATGTTGAGCTAACTCTTGTTCCTGCAATAACTGTTGCAATGGATCATAGACTTGTTTACACTGATGGTGATTTGGTGATATTTCTGTTGGTGCCGTTGTTGTTGCATCAACTTCTGTTGTTGCATCTCTTGTTGCACCTGTTACATCTTCGGTGTTTATGAAATGCGCCTGTTTTTTCAGTAGTATATGTTTTAGAATTTGAATTAACCTATACATTTGTTTTATAACGTCGAGCAATAAACAAGGCACTAAACAAAATTACAAAGTTTTATTGGTATAATAAATAGGCAAGAAAATAAATAAATAATACTCATCAACAAATAAATAACAGTAACAATAACAAATTAATAACGTATGAGTTTAACTCTTCCTAGGTTTCAGCCTTTGTCCGAACTCGGCACTGTCTTTTTCAGAAGTGTCAATATCTTCTTTGGAATATTCATCGTAGTCACCATGTCCACCATCCTTCTGGTTTTCTTCTCTACTACTTTCTTCACTGTCAAAGTCCTGTGCTATAATTTCCATTGGATCTTTCTCAGACATCGTCATCAATTTGCTGTTGACTTTCCCAGCTTGTTGCAATTGTGCTAGCTTTTCAGCTGCTTCTTTGCTAGGAAGTGATGAAAAATAGCTAGATCCCATTAATTTTTCATCTACATTCTCTGGTTTCCTAGGCTCAACATCATTTTCTTCAACTACATCCGCTCTAGAGTCAAAGTTCCCCTTCACGTTAGAATTTCTGGACAAAATTATATCAGAACCAGCTTCAGAAGAATCTAAGTTATATGTAGCTGTCACCAAGGAAGCTAAGCCCTTTTGACTTTTCTGATGGGCTTGTTCGTCGTAGTTGAATGACTGAAACTCAGGACTGAAGCTGATGGATTCACCAACAGTCGTTCCTATAGACTGTTGTTCGGGCTTAAAAAGTTGTTGCGATAGTATTGCTTGGTAATTTGGTTTCTGTTGGGTGCCTTGAGCTACAACGGCTTGTGGATAAGCTGCTCCGAGCAGCTGGTATAGTTCTTTAGGACTCAAGTTGTTTTGTAGGTATATCTCCCCTTGATTAGAAGCTTGCTGCTGTTGCTGCCCTTGTTGTTGTTGTATCTGATGTTGTGAGTTCTGCGGTGGAACTACGATAGTGTCAGCTCCATAGTATTGAACGGGTTGTTGTTGAATTTCTACTTTCTGCTGTTGCTTCAACTGCTGCTCATGTTGCTGGATTTGTTGTTGAATCTGTTGCTGGAACTTTTGTTGTTGACTCAAATTGGCATCGTTTTGTTGTTGTTGGTAATGTTGAGCTAACTCTTGTTCTTGTAATAACTGTTGTTGTATTTTCTGTTGCAATGGATCATAGACTTGCTGATACTGTTGGTGATATTTCTGTTGCTGCTGTTGTTGTTGCATCAACTTCTGTTGTTGCATCTCTTGTTGCACCTGAGGAGGTAGTCTGTACAGTTTTTGCTTATGAGATGCGTCTGTTTTTTCAGTAACTTGGTAGGCTTGGTTGTAATGTTCAGACCCAGCGTATTGCTGTTGTTGTTGTTGTTGTTGTTGTTGTTGTTGTTGTTGCTGTTGTTGTTGTTGTTGTTGTTGATGATGTTCTGAGCCTAGATAAGGCGAGGGTTGGTGCTTGTGTTGCTGATGTTGATATCTGACTTCGTCAACTATAATGGGTCTGTCTTTCAAGCTGAGATTTGGCGCGGGAATGGTATGTATGGGCCCTTTCTCTCCTACTTGTTTTATGGGGTTTGTAAGTACGTTTGGTATGTTGTTCGTCTGGATGTGGTAGTCGAATTCCTGAAAAGAAAGGTAAAGATAAATAAGCAAACACTAAGGAACAACTAATAAATGAACGAAAAACAGGCGCCAAGTTACTTAATTTTCTAAACATGCCAGTTTGTTGGCCGTGATGCATTTCAGAAACGAAAGTGCCAATGACAGAAATGTTTCATAAAACCCAAAAAAATTGTAATGGATATGGATCTGTTGGATATGAAAATTATGAGTGGAATAATACCCTATAAAAAAATGTACGTATTACAATATCTGCAAGGAAATTCAAAATTGTACAAAACAAGCTATGCAACTCTCAGATGTAGTTGGAATTACCTTATAGTTGAGGTACTTTCAAGATACAAAAGTTGTCTTATTTACAGAGATATGGAATATTCCATGTTAACTATGATAATTCGCGATACTGCATTATATACTACTCACCAGTGAAATCCGAACACCTAGAACTCACCAGTGAAATCCGAACACCTAGAAAAAAGATATATTTGCATCGAACCTTTGTACACAGTTTGTCAGTACCATCTGTAGTACACATGTAACACTTTTTGTTCATTCAGACACTATTTACCTACATGGTACCTCTAAAAAGCTCGAGACGTGTAAAAACAAAGCATGGCTTTTTATCGATCCAAAAACGATGACATCGGTTCCAAATGTGGCGAGAGACCAGTTGGTTGTGTAAAAGAGATGAACTGGTAGTGTAAAGATCCAGCCCCAGTTTACGCAGTTAAGCCCCTTTGAACGGGGTCGGATTGTAAGTCAACGAGAACGTGGTGCTTCTTTCAGAGCAGTTGCTGTAACCATACGGCGAAGCGTGGCTACAGTTGTAGGAGCATGGCGCGCATGGATCGCAGAAGGGCGAATGCAGCAAGCTAGAGGTTCCGAAGCACGTAGAAGAACTACACACCGGGAAGATCGTCCTCTACGACTACTGGCCCCGTTTGGTATGCAGTTATAGGGAGGGCCATTTGAATCCGCACGGTGTGCCACAGGTTGAGTGAAATGGGCTTAGGATCATATCGTCCGCATCTAGTGCTTCCATTCACTGGGGGGCTTCCAGGTTTTGTCTGGGGGCACATGACGGACACCAACGCGTAAGACGATGACACCGTCCTATTTGTTTGGTTCTTCCAGCAAGATAATGCATACTGCAAGAGTATCGATGAGGTTCCTACAGGAAGCTGAGGTCAGGGTATTTCTCTAGACTCCATGATCACCCAGTTTATCGCCAATTGAGAAAGTATGGAATTGGATGGGTCGATACATAGGAGATTTACCCAGTCCTCCGACCATGCTGGACGAACCGGAACATGCTGTGAGGGCAGGTTGGGAGGCCGTACCTCTAGGGCTTATCATGCACCAGATTACGGCTTATGGTTAGAGGAGTGCTTTCGTCAATATACAGGGTGGGCCAATAGTGCGTGGACGGAGGATTGTGGGCTTACTAAAAATATTTCAAAAATCTGTCACTTGACCATGGTAAGGACCCTTGAGGGCTATAACGTAAAAATATGTTCACTTAAATTTTGTCGTTTATACAGGGTGATTCATATAAAACTTACATTTTTTTGAATAGAAACCCCTATATATTATTGCATATTTGGATTCCTTGGTCAATTATAGTGTGACTTTATGTATCACACATGGAACTTTAAACAAACCGTTTAGGCGCAAATCACCATTTTTGGTATAAGTAGGTATCAGAAAAAATTGAATACCGCAGCGACTATAAAACTTAGGAGGCCGTGACTTTGTGGTACGACTAAGCATGAAATGCGTCACCTTAGGTCAGACGGCCAAATTTTAATTCTTTTTGTACGTGGAGAAATCAGTAGATTAATTAAGGAAACTTCAATCACAGATAACTTGATTTTTTCAAATGGGAATGCCTATTTTGGTTTAAAGAATCAAATGTAAAATTTGAGTACCTTTCTAACGATGTAGCATGCTTGATATCAATCTTCATTTTATTTCAAATTTTCAGTCAAATCGATGTTTTTCAATTTTCCTGCGTGCAAGCAACCTAGCGAGCCATGAAAAATTAACAAAAGCTCGTTAATATGGAAGAAACCAACTAACTTAGTAGAAAGATGCAAACTAACTAGAGCAACGAGGCAAGATTATGAAAATTTCTTACAACATAATAACTCTAACCGGATACAACAGCGGGAAGATATCTAATGTCAATGAGTAGCTGGGGTATGACAGAAGTGTTTGTTTTTCACAGCCTAGCTATTGAGGTCTAGTAGAGCTTGAAAACTTTCCAAAACGATTAAAAATTTTTAAACAAAAAAAAAAGGAAAACTGCCAGCGATTTTTGCTTACAGTTTAGCATGTTTAGAATGAAATTTCATATTTAATGGGATAAAAAAATTAGCCATTTCCGTTTAGTTAAGTCAAAAGTGACAATATCTCCAACTGGAGCATTCTGAACATCTATTAAAATAATTGCTAGAATTTTTTAATTAAGCTATGTTGTAATTGTGATTATTTCATGTAATTTTCTGCAAAGTCAGAGGTATCAATACTTTTGACTTACGGAAATGGCTACCTTTTTATAGCATTAAATGTGAAAATTTATTCACAAGACATAGATATTCCACTGCCAGCAACAATCACTAGTAGTTTTCCTTTGATTAAATATTTTTTTACTGACTTCGGCAATTGGATAATAGCTAGTAGGCTGTGAAAAATGAGCGTTCTTGTTACTGCTATTGTTTCTGGTTAGAGCTAACATGTTGTAAGGAATTTTCATAATCTTGCCTCGTTGCTCTAGTTAGTTTGCATCTTTCTACTGAGTTAGTTGCTTTCTTCCATATTAACGAGCTTTTGTTTATTTTTCATGGCCTGCTAGGATGCTTGCACGCAGGAAAATTGAAAAACACCGATTTGACTGAAAATTTGAAATAAAATGAAAACCAAAAAAGACTGATATCAAGAATGCTATATCGTTAGAAAGGTAACCAAATTTTACATTTGATTCTTTAAACCAAAATAGGCATTCCCATTTGAAAAGATCAAGTTATCTGTGATTGAAGTTTCCTTAATTTATCCTCTGATTTCTCCAAGTACAAAAAGAGTTCAAATTTAGCTGTCTGACCCAAGATGACGCATTTCATGCTTAGTCGTACCGCAAAGTCAAGGCCTTCTAAGTTTTATAATCGCTGCGATATTCAATTTTTTTCTGATACCTGCTTATACCAAAAATGGTGATTTGCGCCTAAACGGCTTGTTTAAAGTTCTATGTGTGATACATAAAGTCACACTAGAATTGACCAAGGAATCCAAATATGCAATAATATATAGGGGGTTCTATTCAAAAAAATTTAAGTTTGATATGAATCACCCTATATAAACGTCAAAATTTAAGTGAAAATATTTTTACGTTATAGCCCTCAAGGGTCCTTACCATGGTCAAGTGACAGATTTTTGAAATATTTTTTAGTAAGCCCACAATCCTCCGTCCACGCACTATTGGTCCACCCTGTAGAGGGCCCACCCATTATTTATCTGTTGTATTTTTTTAAAAACTAATTATGGCAAATGAGTTCGTTTATTATTGTGTTTAGTCCTACCGCGTTTCATCAACCGCAACCCTTTTTTTCTCAGTGTTCGGATTTCACTTGCCAGTAATATACTATGCTAACTCTATTTTCGATTGACTCCGTAAGGAATTACCTGTGCAGCAAGAGCGGCAGATCCCAAGAAGGTTTCCTTGGGAGGCAGAATCATTTTGTAGCCCTCCGCCATACCGTCCGCTACGGGGAACTTGACCGAAGCGGGCGCTTTGCTCTTCCAGAACGTTCTGATTGGCTGTCGGGAGGGCAGACCAATGGGAGGCAGTCCCGCTGATATCGGGGGCGGAGCGGGCAGCTGCTTGTAGGGCGGGCCAGGCGACGGAGGTCGCGACCTCATCGGAGGCCGGTACAGCTTCTTAGAGGCGTATTGCAGCTGTTTGGGCGGCATCTGGTACGGGTAGGCGGGTGGCCCGCGTAGTTTGGGCCGATAATCGCCTAGGGCGAAGCCCAGTGCGGACAATAGGATGAGCAGAACGATCTGAAAATAAATAATCAAATATAGACTCTGGTAATTGGCTAGAACACCGATTAGCAACTAAGCAAATCCTATCTAAAATCGACACGGTAGAGAATGGGAGAGTCGGATGAGGCGGAAAGGGAGAAAGGTGCTAGGAGAATCGTAGGAGTCTACAGATTTATAGGCGGCGAGATATTTTCATCATCATCATCATCATGCGATTTGGATACAACGCTAGGGTCGTTTATCGCATCCTATCTTCCACAGACTGCGGTCTCTCCAGTCGCCATCAGACACGTTCCGCTGCCTTATGGCTTCCTCAACGTCTTGTCTCCAATTTTTCTTTGGTCTTCCTTTCCTTTTCCTTTGACTGGGTGTCCATTGAAGAACTCTTTTGGGCCATCTGTTGTCGGCCATTCGACATACATGTCCATACCACCTCAATCTTTTCGCATCTATCGTATCAATGATGCTAGTGGCGATGTTGAGTCTGTCTCTTTATGTCTACATTCCTTATTCTGTCCTGGATCCTCAGTCTGCAGCAACTCCTCCAGAATCCCATTTCCATCGCTAGGAGTTTTTTCCTCATACCAAACTTCAGCTCTATAGGTGGCGATGCTCTCCACTATTGTCTTATACAGTCTGACTTTAGTGTCGGTCTTTATTTGCGTACTCCACAATAGACTACTTAGCTGTTTAGTCACGTACTTTCCCTGCCCGATACTATTTCTTATTTCAGCTGCACTTGTGGCTTGCTTCGTAATTGTCACACCCAGGTACTTATACGAGCTTACATCTCTAATCACCCTTTGTGCCATACGCAAATCTTCTCCAGAATGGCCAACAACGACATATTCTGTTTTATTCATATTTTCCTTAATTAAAATAGATAAAATATCGAGTAATTTTGAATGCAAATAATAGTAATCGACTTTATTTCTTTTCAGGACGATATTAGCCGCAGGCTATTTTTACATTTAAAAAATAAAACTCTTGTAGTGACTATATCTAACATTTTTTATTTAGGTATTTACAAACGAATAAAAACAGAGTCGAAACAGGAACAAAAGGAACACAATTGTTTCTTCTTCTTCTTTCAGCGTAGGTTGGCGATCATCCATCATTTGGTCTTCTTCTCTGTCTTGTGCTAAACAATTATTTCTGTATAGTGGTTATTTAATACAGCTCGGCTGAGACTCTAGGACGCAGGTGCCGACAGGCGATGTTAAAAGAACAACTAAGGTTCATTTAGCAAGACAATCATTAGTGTAAGGCGGACATAAGAGGTAAAATTCCGCTAAGATAATAGAATGAAGGTGCATATTATTCAATACAGATCTTAGATAGCCAATTTAGATAGAAAATTTATAAAAAGAAGGAGATACACAAATCTTATCTGAACCGAATAGAAAATAAAGTAATCTTTTTTTCATGCCAAGTATTTATGGTTCTGAAAAGAACAGTTTTTTTTAACGCTCAGGCGCGTTAAAAGCGAATTTCCTTAGAGTAATAAGAACCGTGCCATCAAACGAGCGCAACTACACGGACGGAAAATCCGTCGCGTTGTTTTTTCCGTTGGCGGTGAGCGTATAGAACGCTCTCGACTGCGTTAACATCGTGGCTGCCACAACGCAACGTGTTCAGTATGGAGCAAACTATGTAGACGAGGTGACGGCGCTCGACAGATTGACGGTACAGTTGAAGGAAAATGTCTGACACAGAAGTTTTTATTGGTGATGTTAAGGCAAAAATGTGGAAAAGTGGCCATGGTTATGAACGAAACTTGCACATAGGTACAATAGTAGCGCAGCCTAATATATTGCTGTCCATTTTGTAATTGAATGTACCTACTCAACGGAAAACACGCTTTCTGTTTGCTGCCAATTCCAACGGAAATCCAGTAGCGTGAAATACGCTACGGAAAGTGCGCTCGTGTAGTTTGTCTCTTAGGCACGTTCATCTCTAATACGTCTCGCAAAGTTGGTATCTTCAAATAGACGCGGCGAGGTGGTTTTCATCCGCGGTGTCATTACTATCATCCGAACTGTCTGAGAACACTGCCACTTCCTTCTCCTAAGTTCATAATGATCTGCAACTGAACTTCTTCAATTTGGCCATCCTTCTTCCAAAAATCATTCTCAATTTTGATAAAATGCCTCATTGCTTCCCGCCAATCATCTGGTGTTATAGAATTGATAGTTTCAATAGTAGTGTCATTTAAGATTTTTAGTGTGAACTCACCGCTCGTATTCTCTGATGGTATACGAGAACTCAATTTCTTCCCGTACCTTGATTAATAGTTTGCGACATGAGGGCACAGTAGAATTTTTCGATAATTTTGCGAATCATAAAAATTCGCGTTCTCTACCTTTTCTAGCACCGAAGGTCCAGGTCTCTTTTTCCCTGGCGCAGACATCTGTTGTTGCGGATTTTTGGAATCGTTCTTCGGCTAACATCCGTATAAAATGCCGCTCTTGCATTTCGAGCAACAAATGGGCACATGTACAGTACATGTTGTGAAAGTACGTGACGTAGAGTATTTTTATTATCGTTAAGTAACATTATAGGAAAATACTGAAAATAGCAGATCGTGAACTATATTTCAAGTGGAACGTCTGACAACAGCCCTATTTTTTCTCCGCATTCTTTTGCCTCGCATTATTTGACTTGCCAAACAACAGACTTACTTGTTATTGACGATAAATAACGTAAATATCCTGCAAATTAGCGGAGGATGCGGTAATGATGACCTCTCAATTATTCTGAATCTTAAGACATTATAAAATCATCCGCAATGCCTCAGTGGGTGCAGTATAGACGACTACCGGTAATTGAACTTGTAATACAAGAAAGTTTACCGACTGTTACAAATTAATAATAACTAATGAACTAGAAATAAGCAAATATTAAGTTTCTTGGGTGAAGTTTAAAAAAGTGAATTGACAATGAATAAAAGCTACTCATTATGCAAAGAAATCACGATTGGAACGCAGCATCCACTTTCTATTTTATGATAGCAGTAAATTGATTTCCGGCTGATTATATTTATATTTAAATATCTGAAATATCTCTACATACTTTAGTGTAATTGTATCAATAAACCCTGAAGAAGTAGACAAATAAGTCTAAGAAATATACTTGTGACTATAAAATATTAAAATATCAGGTAAATTTATAACAAGCTATAGCTGTTTCACTGCTGTTTATCTGTTTGTTTGTACCGCATATCCAGCTCTAAAATTGATAACAATAATGTGAATCTTGGAAAAGGTATTCAGTATATACGTAAATGTAATATTGTTGCGGATTGAAGGATGTATCCCCAAAATAATGTATGAAGTAGAGATCGTAGGCTAACACAAGAAACCCTATAGTTTTTCTTTATAATTCAAAATTTCTTTTAAGAAGATATGTACTTATTCTAAACAAAGTTTACAGAAGTTGATATAGTTGATCGTTAGCTGTATTAGTGAGAAATTTACTCGCCAAGACGATAGAAACAATAGGATTATCGAAGTGACCAGTTATCAGACTAGTCGCTTTAGACAACAGTGAACGTAGGAAGGGTAAGAGGACATACATTTTAGACTGGTTGAAGCCAATGCCTTCCATGAATGAGGAGCTCCATTTAATCATGTACTGTCAAATCGAATGAATAAAACTATAGCAGTTCTAGAGGGCGGTGTAATGATTATGGCTTTTTGTTTTTAGCCTCAAAATGGTCTTCAGATTTTGCGACTATCTGTTAATTGGTTCTACTTTTTTTTCCAGAGAACCATTCTTTAAAAATGAGAAATCAGAAAAAAGTCACTTCGGGACAGAGCTGGAGATTACGATGGATGAGGAGCAATTCGTAGCCTAATTCAATAATTCGAAAGTTATATTGAGTTTTGAATCAACTACCGAAGACACGCCGACAGCTCTCGAACCCGTGTGACGTCACATTGTATTCCTTTCTCCAACGACCTCCTACTCCGATAGTAGATTTCAGATTCCCGACCAATCGTGAAAATAGTTACCTCTAACCAGGGCCGTTCTTAGCCCCTCAGCCGCATTTGCGCAAACAAAAAAATGCCGCTCTTTTTACTTTCCGCAGCGATAGGTAAGGGAAGTATGGTGGCCGCGAAAATTTTTCGAGATAATAAAGCTTTTTGGGTATTTTCATATCCGTCGATCCGTCGATCTGTCTGTCTGTCGGGCTGTCTCCCAGTCTGTCTTCCTGTCTGTTGGCGTTCGTCCAGCCACGTAATCTCAGTAACTGCTGCATGGATGGTGATGAAATTTGGGTAGCTGTGGGGTCGTAATGCTGCTATACATTTTTGGGCGGGTATGAAATTGAGGTGGTTGAGGGGGGGGGGAGGGGCGTAAAGCTGAAAAATCTGTGGTATTCATTGTGTGCATTGACCTGTGAAAAAAAGACCTAACGGCATAATATACTTCTTTAGGTCCATCCGAACATTGCCTCACCTATTACAGAAACTAAGGACTTGGAATTTTCTGATGTATACATACGAGTATTGCTCTAGATTTATCTGTATTGTGTAACGTGGAAGCTTTTGAATTGATTTTAATGAAGACACAGTATTATTACCGTGGTGAGAATTAAAAATGCGTATGGTTTTTAGAAATCGTGGGAGGAAAATTGGTGCCTCTTTGTTTGGCTGCCTTTGTGCTGGCACAAAGTGCACACCCTTAAAAACCGTAACTAGTGTAAATTTGTTGTGACATAGACGATGAATTAAGTTTGTAGCTCGAGACGAAGTTTAAATAAATATCTTTTTGAATGTTTGAAATTAGATTACAAATTCCAGTAATAAAGTACCTAATCAAATATGTTTTGTTGAAGCATCCTTTACGATAACGTCGTGATGGTGCAACGTCTTAGAGAGTCAGCCTTTTGACCTGACAAATTCCGTGTTCGAGTTCGAGTCCCCTACCACTGTTCGTGTCATCGCAGCGCCGTATGTAACCCCCCAGGGCTCCGACCCACCTCTACTTCGGCAACCCTGCATTTTCGAATTTTAACCGAGAAATCTATCTTCGTGCTTGTTGTGTCGGTGATGGTGGTGAATATTTTTCACATCGAAATGTAAAGTGCCATCTCTTGCAACCCCTTTGTGTCCCGTATGAAGCGAGGTTTCTCGGTTAAAATTCGAAACTGCAGGGTTGCGGAGGTAGAAGTGGGTCGGAGCCCTTGGGGGTTACATACGGCGCTGCGATGATACAAACAGTTGTAGGGGACCTCATACCATCTGAGCATTACAAAAGAATAATGAAACTGGCTCATAGCTCAGTTAATCTGATGATCAAACTCTCCCCAAAAATCTTGCAGCTTTTATTTTGGACACCTAGTAACTCTATTTCTCTTAGGCGACGCAAATCAGAGTACTGTTTAGAGAAAACTCAAGGCATATTTACGTTTAAACCGTAATTTCATCGACAACATACAGGAGGAGAAAAAAGCATCCAAAAAGCGTTATTTTAATTAAGTTGAGCAGTTTACTTTAAACTGATATTTCTAAATAAATTTATATATTTGTATACAATTGCAGATTTGATTGTGACTCTTTTGTCTGCTTCTTTATCTCTTTGGGTATTGCTGATGTGGCCACGATTTTCCATTAGTGTATGTACCCAAACTGATAGATATAATAAAATAAGTCTTGGCAATCCCTAAACAACTAGATAAGCTTTCTCCATAAATGCATGAAGCAAGCTGGGAGATATGCTTTCATTAAAATGACGAAAAAATAGGGAACTAAACAATTTCACGTTTACGTATGCTCAAAGGCAACATACGCCTACCGTGAATGTTACTTTCATGTCCAAATAGATACACCTGTGGAAAGTAGGAACAGCGTGCCTTAATCTATTATTAATATCGTCGTCGTTACACTTAATTTCGGTCGAGTATTTGACCCAGGTCGGGGAAAACGGAACTCGAAGCAGGCTGAATTAAACCATGGATATTTGTAGAAAACAATGAATGCTCTCTTGATATACACAGTCGTATCAAGATAGGCGCAGGTAAACAGGCTCACAAAGAAAGGTAGTTTTAATTTTAAAGAAATAATACTATTTTGACATTATAGTAGCGTTGTATGTAAACAATAATACGGTCGAGTTGCGATGAGTGCACTCAAGTTTAAATTTTAATATACTCGCATCACATTTGTATTTACTAAAGGGCGTAGCAAGGATTCCATTTAGGAGTGTGGGCAAACAGGGGTATTAATATTACCACCGCCGTAGCGTAAGGTGCGTTTGGGGGGTCACAACACCCCAACCATACAGGCATTGTTGACACTTTTTACAAACCGGGCTTTTCTGAGAGCTATGAGTATATCCTTATCAGCAAAAACCCAAGCTTTGTTCTAAGCCTTGGTCGGCACATATCGTAATGGTAGATCAAAGTCTCGTCACTTGCCACGATGTTATTCACACGCCGATATTTTCGATAATTGAATCGTCGTGCCGCATGTATGATGTGGAGTGTATATCCATATACCAACTCCCCTGAATTTCCTTGACACGTGATATTCTCGTAACAAAAAAAAGTTCAAACGAAAACTGAGTGGTATTCTAGAAGTTATCAAAGGGTCTATCATACCTAGCTTTCAAAACATTATTTTTTCTTACCTCAACCCTTAAAACAATTTTTTTTACAAATAGCACCCTATAGCTTTTTCTAAATAAATAAAGTCTCTATTCCATTTAAAATCTTGTAGTATCCTTGATTTTATGCAAAAGCCTATTTTTCCCATAAATCCGAAATCATAAGATTAATAAAATAAAGATTTGTCTCAGCCTAACATTTTCGTGACAAACAAGGATAAAAAAGAAAACTAAATGGCACAGTAACTTTGTAACAAAAAAAGGATAAACAAGAAAACTACGCGGGTTTCTAACAAATTCATTTTCAAATTATAAATCTACAACTTTTATCGGAGAGATGGAGTTCGTACTATAATTGAAATGTTGTAGTACCTTACCTTTGTGCCTCTACTAGAATTTTGTCGTTTTTAAATTGTTTATTAACACACCACCCCGTTCCTTTTCACCCATTTTCAGATCATAGTAATATAATTACTTATTGATGGCCCATTGAAAAGGCGTGATGTTTTAAGGGTTGAAGTAAAAAATTTAAAAAAATGACCATTCAGTATACCCTTAGTTTTCTTTTTTATTCTGTTTTGTTACGAAAATGTTATGCCCCAGAAAAATCCCTATTTTATTAACCTTATGTTTATAAATTTTTGAAAAAGATATTTTTTGTATAAAATCTAAGATTTTGAATGGAATAAGGGCTTTATTTCTGTAGGAAAAGCTATATGGTGCTATTTGGAAAAAAAGTTGGGGTTGAGTTTTAAGGGTTGAAGTCCATAAAAAATGTTTTGAAAGCTAGGTAAGGTAGACCCTTTGGTACCTTCTATAATACCACTCAATTCTTGTTTGAACTTCTTTTTGTTACGAAAGTATCACGTACCAACGTGTCAAGTTCAGAGGATACCCTGTATATGTAGACTATAAATTGAAAGTTTACTATAAGGTTGATGCTAATATTGTTTATAACATATATATTGTACCAAAACGTTATATTCAAAGTTATGATAGGCAGATTAAATCAATGTTATGTGGAGTATTTGGTAACAAATTCTCTATTTACCTAAACCTAAAGTATTCTTAAATTACTCTTGTGACTCATTTTTCAATCATTATATTGTCAGATCGAATCTATTGATAGAAGCACCATTTGGTTAATTTAAACCTATCCAAGCCCTCACTTTACTAGTGTCATTTTTGAGGTCATGCTATCTTCATAAACTGAAATATTTTCAAGTAAAGTTTTAGTTAAAGTAGATTGTAAGATCGTAATTTTGTTTATAATAATCAATTTGATGCTAGTGTTTTGTGCGGGGTGTTTAAGAGAAATGTTCAAAGTTAGTATTGGGACGAGCGAACTTTCCCAGCGAACGTTCACATAAATTCCGTAATTTAGAGCCCGCGCACACAGACGGTGGTCAGGAGCTCCGAGTTCTGCGTTCAGAGTTTTGCGTTTAGTTTACTTCCCACACCGATAGGTGGGGGAGTATTGTGATCGCGAAAATTTTCGATTTTGAGATAATATGCTTTTTGGGCGTTTTACGATGTCTATCTACATAACGAAAATCCACGTCACTCATTTCCGTCGGTCTGTCTGTCTGTCTGTCTGTCGGTCTGTCCGTCGGTCTGTCTGTCTGCCTGTCTGTCGCTTCTTTCTAGCCTCGTAATCTCAGCAACCGCTGCATGGATTGTGATGAAATTTGGGCAGCGATATACTGTGGGGTCGTAGTAGGTAACGTTCCTATAATTTTGAAAATCGGTGCATGGGCGGCGGAGTAATTAGCAAAAAACAAAAAAAATAAATATCGCTCAAACTTCGTTTTTAGGCGTTTTAAGGGTTCCTGATCATTTTCTACTTTGTTTTGAGTGGGGGTGAAATTGGGGTGTCTGTGGGGTGGGGGGTTGTAAAATTGGAAAATTTGTTGCTTTCATAATAGACTGTCCACTGACCTATAAAGGAAGACCTAGCGACTTAAATAACTTTTATAGGTCCATCCGAACATTGCCTTGCGTATTACAGAAACCAAAGGACTTTGAATTTTTTCTGGTGTAAACATACGGGAGTATGATCGTTCTATATTGTGTAATGAGGAAACTGTTGAATTGATTTTAATGAAATTTTGACACAGTATTACTACAGTGGCGAGGATGGAAATCGCGTATGGTTTTTATAAGTCGTGTAAGTGGCGGCGCAGAAATAATAGAAAACTAAAAATATAAAAACAGCTCAAACTTTGTTTTTAAGCGTTTTAGAGATTCCTGTTCAGTTTCTGCGTTTTTTTGGGTGGGAGTAAAATTGGGGTGGTTGAGGGGTGGGGGTTGAAAAACTGAAAAATGTCTTGTATTCGTAATAGGCTGTCCACTAACCTATGAAGGAAGACCTAGCGAGATAAATCACCTTTTTAGGTCCGAACATTGTCTAGCCTATTACGGACACAGGGAATTTTCTGTATACATACGAGTACTTATTGCTTTAGATCGTTTTGTATTTTGTAACGTGGACACTATTAAATTAATTCTAATCAAATTTTGACACAGTATTATTACCGTGGGGAGGATGGAAAATGCGTATGTTTGTTAAAATCGTGTCAGTGGCAGCGTAACAATAATAAAAAACTAAAAGTATGAAAACAACTCAAACTTCGTTTTTAGATGTTTTATGGGTTCGTGATCATTTCCTACCTTTTTTAAGTGGGGGTGAAACTGGGATGGTTGAGGTTGGGGTGTTGTAAAACTGAAAAGTTTGTAGTATTGATAATAGGCTGTCCATTGACATGTGAAGGAAAAACCTAGCGGCAAAAGACAATTTTGGTGGGGGGGGGGGGGGTGGCGATTATTTGGTTGCAAGCGATCTCAGACTAAAACTTCATGCTGTGGGAAAATAATAAACTGGTATCAGCGTAATGTGTTGGAAGTACTGGGTCAATCAGCTTTACTTAATTTTTTTGGAGTTCTGAGAGCACACAGGCGGCGCGGCGGTCAGTTACCAACGTTCCAGTTTTGTTCCTATTGTATTGTTCGTATTATTCCGACGAAGAAGAAGCATTGATTTTGTTGAGCCTGCAGGCGTCCAAGAGAAAAAGGAAACACTGGGTGCACCCAATTAATAGCAAGCGAGAAGATCAAGAGGAATTTTATACGCTATTTGCTGAATTGCTTGAAGATGAAGAACTTTTTTTATATATTTTCGTATGTCAATAAATAGCTTCAATGAATTGTACAGTTTAGTGAAACATGATATAGAAAAAACAAGATACCAACTGGAGAAAGGCTATTCCTGCAAAAGAGAGGTTGGTAGTATTTTCACGATTTTCATAATTAATTATAACGATTTTTATAATCATTATCAATTAAATCATATAACAAACATCTTTCTCGAACCAATTCAATTAATTTTTCTGTTTCCGACGGAGTTCACGCGTTCTTCGTCTTTCTGTGAATAGAACTCCGGAACGCAAGACTTCTCAGTGACCGCTACGGTTTGACTGCCAGTGTGCTTTGTTACCAAGTAGTCCATAAATTACAAAGAACGTAGAACTCTGAACGCGGAACTCAGAAATCCTGACTGCCGTCTGTGTGCGCGGGCTCTTACGGTAAAATTCGCTATGGTTGAAGCGAAAGTTCCTATTTGGGGATTGTTGAGAAGAATGTTCCGCCTATTATTTAGTGTCACATTTGAGAAATCTTGCTTGCACGTTGCATACAATTCCTGTTGAATTTTTAGTGATAAGATAATAGTGCATACATACTTAAAATATGCCGAATTATAAAGGTTTTGTTGTGAAGTGAAAAATTTGCTGTATTCATTATAGGCTGTCTAGTGACCTGTGAAGGAAGATCTAGCAGCATAAATCGCTTTTTTAGGTTCATCCAACCAAAGGACTTAGAATGTTCTGATGTAAACATACGAATATTGCGTTAGATCGTTCTATATTGTATAACGCGGAAACTATTGAATTTATTGATTTCAGTATTAGTACCGTGGCGAGGATGCAAAAACTAAAATCTAAAAACAGCTCAAACTTCGTTTTTAGTCGTTTTAGGGGTTCCTGATCATTTTTTACTTTTTTGGGGGGGGGTGAAATTGAGGTGGTTGTGGGGTGGACGGTTTTTTCTTATGGTCGGCCTCCCGCAAAGGCTGAAAGCCTATGGCGCTGTAGAAGCGCTGCGAGAGGATAAGTATCGGTTCACGTTAGATTTGAAATGCTGCAGGTTGTAGCCGTCGAGAAACAAATTCCCCGGTAGCTGATTCCACAGCGTCGAAGTTCTGCAACAGAAGGAATGCTGGAGGAGACTGGTTCGGGGAGTAAGGACCTCGACCTGGTAAGGATGAGCTCGCAGAGCTTCTCTAGTGTTCCTGGTTCGGACGGCCTGTGGTGTTGTTATCTGAGAGAGCTCACTCGAACATCTTCCGTGATAGAATCTGTAAAACAGGGATAGGTCAGCCACACTCCTTCGATGTTCCAGGCTGTGGAGGTCCTTTGTGAGGTTAGGCGTATCGATTAGTCTAATCGCTCTTTTCTGGATAGTGTCCAGAACCTTTAGAGAGTGCTTCGGAGCGCATCCCCACACATGGGAGTAATATTCCAGCGATGGTCGGATCTGTGTCTTGTAGAGCAGCAGCAGTTGCTCTGGTGTATACAACTTCCTACAGCGGAACAAAACTCCAAGCTTCTGTGATGCCGTTTTAGCAATACTGACGACGTGGTCGTGCCAGGACATGTTATTGTTGATGTTGATTCCCAAAAGCTTGACGGAAGGTGATTCGACTATGGGGTGACCCTCCATTTCCACGGTTGGTAAGCCATCGTGAGACTTCTTTGTAAGTGTTGTTGCCTGAGTTTTTTGTACGTTGAACTGTACTTTATTTGCTAATCCCCATTCGACAATTGTTTTGATATCTGTGTTGATCTGTGAGGCATGCTGCTTCGCCGACGTACCGTCTCCTGGGATGATAGTGGCTTGCCTGGTTCCATGCACGACACTAATGTACTGTCATCTGCGAAGCTGTAGATTGGACTGGATGTTATTTCAAGCAGCTCGTTGAGGTACAGCAGAAACAGTGTAGGGGATAGGACAGATCCCTGAGCAACACCGGCGTTTATTGAAAATACGTCTGATAAACAGCCCTTGACTACAACAAACAGAGATCGTCGGTTGAAAAACTGAAAAATTCTTTGCATTCATAATTCCATCCGAACTTTGTCTTGCCTACTGCAGAAACCCAGGGACTTAACATTTTCTGATGTTTGCATACGAGTATCATCGTTCGATATTGTGTAAAGTGGAAATTGTTGAATTGTTTTAGTGAAATTTTGACACAGTATTATTACTGTGGTTAGGGTGGAAAACGCGTATGGTTTTGAGAAATCGTGTCAGTGGCGGCGCAGCAATAAAAAATTGAAGATATAAATACAGTTCAAACGTCGTTTTTAGGCGATTTAAGGGTTCTTGACCATTTGCCACATTTTTTGGAGTAGTAAATTTGGAGTGGTTTGGGAGTAAGGAGTTGTGAAACTGAAAAATTTGTTGTATTCCTGCTCTACCTTAGACAAAAAATAATTTTTGAAATTATATTGATGTAGATAATTCTGTAATGTATATTATTGAACTGATAGAAACGGAGTTTCTAAACCATAATGTGGGCCTTCGTAGAGATCGATAAAGTCTGTATTTGTTGTTGTTGTTAAGTCGTGTTAGTGGCGGTGAAGCTAAATTAAAAAAAGAAACAGTATAATATAAAAGCCGCTCAAACGATGTTTTTGGAGATCTCTGAACGTTTTTTGTTTTTTTTGAGTATTCAAAATGATCTGAGATAGGAGGGGGTCTCGGGTAGGGTAGTTGGGGAGCCTCGAAACACATTTAATTGCCCCCATGATTGATCCTGGTAATATGATCTGTTTTTAAATATCGAAAAATCGGCATGCCGTACGATTGAGATAAGAGTTTAAGATTGCAGAACAAAAACTGTGTCGTCCCAGTTGTTCCTACAGAGAGAGATGTTAGAAAGGATTTACGAGAGTTTTTCTGTTAGTTGTTTTTTTGCGGGCGGATGGGCGATGCTTTGATTGTAAGGGTATCTCAGATTATAACTTCATGCTATGGGAAAATAATAAATTTGTATCACCGTAATGAGTGGGAAGTACTGAGTCAATCATCTTGAATCCATTTTTTTGGAATGGTATGCCAAATTCAAATACGCGTTTTATCATAGACTTTATTTTTTATATTATCGCCGTATCGGGTTTTTGTGATCATAAATCGACAATACAATTCCAATTCCAATGAAACACAATATTATCATCTGTATCTAATGTAGAAAAATGCATTGATAAGGGTACCATAAATGCTGATACTATTAGTGACCACTTCTTGGTTTATTGTGAGATATCTTGTGACTATAAAAGAACCGAAAAATACGTTACATATATAGAGACTTCAAAAATGTTTCTTTAGACCACTTCTTATGCGACTTACACTCGATACCATGGGGAAATATGTTGATGTATAGAGATACAGAAACTAAGGTAACATTTTTAACAGAAAATATAATTAGTTTATTTGACATCCACTGTCCTACAAAAACGGCTCGTGTGACTAAAGTTAGAGCTCCTTGGATAAGTCAGAATACTAAACTGTTATTTAAGGAACGAAATAGAGCTTTACAAAAATTTAATAAAACTACTGCCAATTGGAAGGAATATAAAGAGTTACGTAATTTTGCCCTTTCATCATTGAGAAATGAGAAATCTGCATACCTGCGACACCTACATAACCAAAGTAACTCATCGTCTTTCTACAAAACATTGAAATACATGCACGTCCAGGTAAATAGTAAATCTGCAGAAATTCCTAAACATCTTAAAAATCCATATAAGATAAATGATTACTTTACTTCCACATTTCAAAATAGTAACTTAGAATGTTCAGATAACATTTTTTTCTACAGGGCAAACAAATTTCAAAAAAACTGCAGCTTTAGTCTCACTACAGTTGATCTGGGCACTGTGCTCAATGTTATAAATAACATCAATTCTAATGCTGGCGGGGTAGATGGAGTAACCTTAGAAATGCTAAAGCTTTGCTTTCCTGTAACAGGTAAATGGATTCTGCACATTATAAATATCTGGAGAGGGGGTACTTCCCAGCTTCCTAGAAAGTTGCAGTTGTCACTCCTTTGCCTAAAGTTCAAAATCCCAACTCACTGAATGATCTGAGACCAATTAGTTTATTGCCTATACTCTCTAAAGTCCTAGAACGAATAGTATACTTGCAAATTTGCACCTACCTAAACCACCATCATATACTTCCTGTTCATCAGTCTGGCTTCCAAAAGAATTTGAGTACAACGACAGCACTGGCGTACTTAACTGATACTATAATTTGTTCCATCGATAAAAATAATATGAGTCTTCTGGTACTCCTTGACTTCTCAAAAGCATTCGATACTTTGAATCACAAATTGCTTGTCGCCAAAAGCTGCTACTATGGCTTCGATGATACTTCATGTAAGTTCATCAGGTCATATTTAAGCGGGCGCAAACAGAAAGTAATAGTAGATGATCAATCATCCTTGTTAAATGACATCAAATCAGGCGAACCACAGGGGTCAGTATTGCGCCCACTACTGTTTCTTCTATACACGTCAGATATAGTGAATCAAGTTAAATCTAGCCATCTACAGCTCTTTGCCGACGACACGCGAATAAGCCATAGCTTCGCGACAACGCAGTATGCTATTGCCGAACAAAATATTAATAAAGATCTTAACAATATTAAAGAGTACTGTCAGTCGCACAACCTTAGGTTAAATCCATCAAAATATAACGCTTTGCTATTTGGCAATAGAAGTAAACGGCAGTTTCTAAAAAACCGCCTTAACGTTCATGTCAATGGAGAATCTATTCCATTTATCGACTGCGCAAGAAATTTGGGATTACATTTTGATGAACATTTGAGGTTTGAAAGACATGTGCAGATGGTGCTCAAAAGCTGCTATGCAACACTTCGTCTGTTATATGCCAACAGAGACATCCTTGATAAAGCCATCAGAAAAAAACTGTGTGGAAGTTTGGTAATGTCTAAAATCAATTATGCACTTGCTGTTTATTACCCTTGCCTCACAACTAACAGTACAAGGCGTTTACAAATAATGCAGAACAATTGCAGCAGGCTTATAAATAACTTGCGAAAATTTGACCATATCTCCCACACATTATATGAGATGAAATGGTTAAACGTCAAAAATTTGTACAAGTACAGTTGTCTAAGCCTTACTCACAAAGTAGTAACTACATCATTTCCCCCTTATCTTAAACAAAAACTAACAACAAGGTCGTCCGTTCATGATGTGCCTGTCAGGAATACCTCGCTGCTAACAATGCCTTTACATCGTACGGCAACTTTTACTAGATCTTTCACTTATAATTCTGCATCTCATTACAACGGTCTGCATGCAGATGTCAAAAAGCTGCCTTATAGATCTTTTAAGCGAAGACTAAAATCTGTCTTGCTGCTTCAACAGTAGTGTTATTTTTATTGTATATTGTTTGTATGCGAAAAAAGTATTAATTTTTTGTCTTTGACTTTCTTGTTTTCGATAAATCTATCTTGTATTAGTTCTCATTATTACACCCTCACATCATATTTCCAAGTTTATATGCGAAAAAGCATTATTATTTTTTTCTGACTTTCTTGATTCCATACATTTATTTTGTATTATTATTATTACTTCCTCACATCATATTTCTAAGTTTACGCTCTGCTATACTTTTTTTTGTGTATTACGTGAAAGTTTTTCTTAGTTGGCCTTGATAATAACGTTGAAAGTTTTGAACTTAACGAAGACATCTGTATTGAATATAAAGTTTCTGAAATCGGCATTAATTTCGATTATTGTTACAAGTAACTGATATGGCATCCTTATAGAAGAATCATATGAAGTTAATCACAGAGGTTATAGAAGAATACTGGCAAGATTAATGTATGGAACCTCATTCCAGATAAATCAAGGAAAAAGTACAAATAATTTGATTCATTTCGGTTTCTTTCCCAGATATACTCTGAAATCTTTCCAATCCTATATTCCTGGAGAACTAGCCTGCCAGTGGCCAGGATTTAGATGCCCTGACTTTTATTTATAAATTATTTGTAAGCAAATTATAACGATTCGTTTTCTATTCATAAAAATAGTGGATATCAATTTCCCATTTTCCCTAAAATTCATAGTTAAAGTTAATATGAATATTTCTTCCGATGTGTCTTGACCTAAAATAATTCTAGGAATTTTAGTAATAATGAAGCGTTCTTATTTAATTAAATTTGCAGATAAGAGGCAAAGTTTAACCACGTTATTAAAATCTACCCACTGACGATAAATAAGTTGCCGTTGGTGACTCTACCACTTATTTTCTTAAACTGCATCATTTTGATTCTAAATTCTGCACAATAATACTAGTGCTAGTAAAAGCAAGCGTTTATGTCCACTCATTGGTGAAATTCAGAAGCAGTCGTTCTACATCCGTAAAACATCGAGGAATGATTTTCTCATTAGTGATTGGAAATGCGGGTACACATATATCCACTTTCATCCATTCTGATGGTGGATGTTAGGCCAAATGAGAGACAGTGGCGTATCAATTAAAAAAATCTAGAGTAGACTGAAGAATTGTAAAATTAGTAAATTATATACATGAATCAATAAGTCTATCTGTTTAGCGTTTATAAAAAAAAATTACGAATAAAGTCTTGTTTTGGACAACCCTACTACTAACTTGTTAAATATTATCACTTAACGGCTTCATTATTATGGTAGATGAGAATTCCATGAATTGTTACATTTCGATCAGTAGCAGAAACTCAAGCTTTTTGTATAAGAATAACGTGAGGTCCATATCAAACCATCAAAACAGCAACACAAATCATCGCCCACTTGCCAACAAAAAAACATCCAACACAAAAACTCTCGTAAATAGTTTCTTTCGTCTCTCTGTATAGGAAGTAGGACGATACAGTTTTTATTCTACAAGCCTCAAGTGGACGAATCTAAGCGATCAGGAACTTTCAAATTGCATAGAAACTAAGTTTGAGCTGTTCCTATATTTTTAGTTTTCTGATTATTACTGCGCCGCCATTGGCACAATTTCTAAAAAACAAACGCGATTTCCGTCCTCGCTATGGTAATAATACTGCGTCAAACATTTATCAAAATCAATTTAATGATTTCCCCGTTACACAATACTGTCTAAAGCAATATTCGCATGTGTATACATCAGACTATTCTGAGTCCATTGGTTTCTGTAATAGGCAAGTGGACCTAAAAAAGTATAATATCCCACTAGGTCTTTCTTTCACAGCCCAACGGACAACCCAGTTTTACAACCCACCACCACCCAACTACCCCGACGTCACCCCCACGCAAAAAAGTAGAAAATGATAATAAAAGCGAAGTTTGAGGAATATTTGAAATTTTTTGTTTTTTGCTAATCACTTCGCATCGCATCGATTTTAAAAGTACGGCCACAGCATATATCTATCCAAATTTCATCACAATCCATGCACCTATTACTGAGATTACGAGGCTAGAAAAACACCAACAAATAGAAGGACAGACCGACGGAAATGAGTGACGTGGACTTTCGTTATGTTCACGGCATAAAGCGCGCTAAAAGCGTATTCTATCAAAATCAAAAATTTTCGCTCACCCATCAGTGTGGAAAGCAAAAGTAAAGTACGTTTAGTAACTTTGAGGACATTGATTCTATTAAGAACAATGAGAGAGTCCAGATAATTAAATAATTTTAAATAAAAGTATCAACGAGTGTAATTTCTTTCTAATATCTAATGTGAGTGTGCTATGCCTTTGCAGCCAGTGGGTAAAACCTATTTATTTTAGAAACTTTCTCTGAATTCTCTCAACTTGGTGACAATTAGTTGCATAGCAAGGGTTCCAAATAATCCTGTCATTCTGTCAGTAACTATAAACCCAGTGGCTTACTGTCTCATGATAGAAGTTCATCTAGTTGGTCTTGAAAATTGAGCATATTGTCGAAAGTGATACCAAGGTATTATTGTGTCATGATTAAGGATCTAGGGTATAGCGCGCGAAATTGAGAATCCAAAAAAAGACGTATTCCCGAGGAAGCGTAACCGCCTGTTCCCTTTCTCCAGTGTGTGCGTCTAAGATGAAGGGAGGTAAGTCCAAAAATCCAAAGGTAGGGTCAAAAGGTCCAAAGGTAAGGTCCAAAAGTCACCATAAAAATGAACTTCGCATTTCCAAGCTCCTGACGTTACCCTTTAAACCTACAGTAATGACTCAAAGAGCAAATTGAAGAAGAAAGCTTGCGCTTGTGCACCTATGTAGCCCTTTTTTTTGATATCGTGTTTGGTTGTTAAATTACAGGCATTTATCGACTGTATGATTTTGCATTGCGAGTTTTTTTGCACATTAAAAAACTTTTTTGAGAAAATCTGAAATAGTTGTCATTCATTAAGGTCTCAACTATCGCCTTCTGTAATATAATATATATGTAGTTTGAAAATAAAGTGAGTTGTGCGGGAAATTGCGAGTCCGTGTTTTACATGTCAAATACGTATGTATAAATGTGTCTACCCAGGCCCCTTAAGGATCATTTGAAAGTTCATTGTAGATGCTAATTGTGGAAACTGTTTTTGCCTCTAGAAAAATGGGCACGACAGCTATTCAATATTCAATAACTTAGCTTTCGTTTCTGTTGATTAACAATAACATTTGGAATAATAATTAGTTGTATTGTTTATTATAACTGAACTAGTAAAAATCAGGACTTCCCACATACCTATTTGTTTTTTCCATTATATTAGACTACAGTTCTTCATAAAGAACTATACTTCTTACAATATACTTTTACTTCTGATAAATCGTGATATGTTGTCTAAGTAAACTAGTTGGTCATTTAGTTTCGAATCAATTGTGTAGTAAGGAAATGAATTGACGATTTCAGGATTACATAATTTTATTATTGAATTTCTCATATACACCATCTTGTAATAGTAGATTGCCGAATATAAGGTAAAATATTTCCTGTGTTAAAAACAGTTTTTAAGAGTGTTAGGGTCTTTATGTGTCTATCAAAGTTACATTTCTTAAATCACAATTTTTACTTTTTTCTTAAACTTATGGATAATACGAGGGCAAAGTAGATGCTCTATTAAGAAACCAAAAATAATTATACAGGGTTGGTCATAATTTCATAGCTCACCAAAACTGAAATTTGATTAAAATGGATATTACTGGATGATTCAACACATTAATTTTAGTCTACTAACCATATTAATAATGAAACGGGGGAGGGGGGGGGGGGGGTAGCTCAGTGGTAATAGTAGGGGGCTCGTGACCGGAAGGTCCTGGTTTCGATTCTCGTTAGAGGCGGAAATTTATTTCTGGTTTTTTCAACCAAAAATAATGAATCGTTGAAGATAAAGCAACCAAATGGTGAGCAGAGTTTCTTTTGCTTCAAAAGTAATTTTATGTTAACCATCATGATCGAGAAGATACATTTAGTTCTAAAAAAAAGTAGGTAAGCTGTAAGCAAAGTGTCAAGTGGTTTGCCTCATCCATGATTGCCACGAATATTTGAATAACATCAACATTTCTAAATACGGAAATCTTTTGTCAATACTAAGTAGTTATCCGAGAATATCAGAATAGATATGACGCCCAAGATACAATTTTATAATACACAAAATGAATCATGAAAGTCTTATCTTCAATATAGATTCGCTTATGTAGGCGTTTATTTAATATTTGGCTGTGTTTTGAATACCCATCGAAATGAAAAAAAAAATAATTAAAAAGTTGATTCATTCAGTGACCTCCCACACATTACGGTGATACCAGTTTATTACTTTCCCACAGCATGAAGCTATAATTTGAGAGCCCCTTGCAACCAAATCATCGCAAACGCCCTCCCAAATTGTATTATACCCATAGGTCTTTCCTTCACATGTCAATGGACGGCCTTGGACAACCCCAATTTCACCTACATCCAAAAAAGTAGGAAAATGATCCGGGACCTCTAAAATGCCTAGAAACGAATTTTGATCTGTTTTTGTACTCCAAATTTACCGCTCTAAAAAATATGGCAAACGATCAAGAACCCCTAAATCGCCTAAAACCGACATTTGAACTGTATTTATATTTTCAATTTTCTATTGCAGTGCCACCACTGACACGATTTCTAAAAACCATACGTGTTTTCCATCCAAGCCAACGTAGTAATACTGTGTCGAAGTTTCCTTAAAATAAATTCGGTTATTTCCAAATTACACGATACAGAATGATCTAAAGCGATACTCGTATGTATCAACATCACAAAATTCTGAGTTCCTTGGTTTCTGTAATATGGAAGGAAACGTTAGGAAAGACCTAAAAAAGTGCTGGGTCTTTCTTTCACAGGCAATGGGCAGTCTATTGCGAATACAGCAAAATTTTCAGTTTTTCAGTCCCCCACCTCCCAACTACCCCAATTTCAGCTCATCCCAAAAAAATAGAAAATGATCAGTTTTTATATATTTAGTTTTTTTTTTCTATTAGTTCTGCGCCGCCTCTGCCACGATTTATAAAAACCATACGCATTTTCATCCTCACCACGGTAGTAATACTGTGTCAAAATTTCATAAATTGATTCAACAGTTTCCACGTTACACATACAGAACGATCTAAAGCAATACTCGTATGTTTACATCAGAAAAAATTCCAAGACCTCTCATTTCTCTAATACGCAAGGCAATGTTCGGATGGACTTAAAAAGCTATTTATGTCAGTTTTCCTTCACAGGTCAGTGGACAGTCTATATTACGAATTCATCAAAATTTCCAATTTTGCAACCCCCCATCCTCCAATCACCCGAAATATCACCCCCACCAAAAAAAAAAGGTAGAAAATGATCAGGAACACCTAAAACGCCTAAAAACGAAGTTTGGGGAACATACGATTTTTTCGTTTTTTGCTAATTACTCCGCCGTCCACCGCACCGATTCTCAGTAGCTTACTGTCTGACGATAGGAGTTCATCTATTTGGTCGTTAAAATTGAGCACATTATCGAAGGTGATACCAATGTAATATTGTGTTATAAAAACGAATCATTTGAAAGTTCACTGTAGGTGCTAAATGTGAAAAATGTTTTTGCTCTAGAAAAATTGACACGACAGCTATTCAATATTCAATAACTTTCAATAGCTTTCGTTTTTGTTCATTAACAATAACATGTGGAATAATAATTAGTTGTATTGTTTATAATAACTGAACTAGTAAAAATCAGGACTTCCCACATACATATTTGTTTTGCCCATTATCTTATACTACAGTTCTTCATAAAGAATTACTTATAATATACTTTTGCTGCTGATAAATCGTGAAATCTCGTTTTGTGTAAACTAGTTCGTCATTTAGTTTCGAATCAATTGTGTAGTGAGAAAACAAATGTATGATTTCAGAATTAAATTGTTTTAATATTGAAGTTCTCATATATACCTACAACGTTTTGTATAAAAGTTAGTAGATTGTCGATTACAAGGTGAAATATTTCCTGTGCTAAAATCAAGTTTTAAGCTAGAGCATTAGGGTCTTTATGTGTCCATCAATGTTGCATTTCTTAAATCACGTTTTTCACTATTTTCTCAAACTTCAAGAAAATACCGGGGGAAAGTAAGCATCTATTAAGAATCCAAAAAATAATTATACAGGGTTGGTCTTAATTTCATATCTCACCAAGACTGAAAATTTATTAAAATTGAACATCCTTTTTGATAACTCCACGTACTTAGAATGATCCTACAGATTACAGCAGTTACTGAGATTACGCAATTGGAGAAATACACAATAAGAGTCTCACCTACGTGCTACAAATGTAGCCAAGTCTTTAATAAACAGGTATTGTAGTGAGGCTCTATATATGAAATAGAGAAAAAACTACAACATAGGCTAGAAGTTTCATTTATGACAAGTGGCATAAGTATATTGAGCAGAGAACTTTAAACAAAATAGGTGTTGAAGATTTTTTTTAATTTAATTTGTTATTATTTGATTCAATTGTAATAACTTTGACATTCTAATACTTTAGCACCAGTTACATTTTTTTGGTTATGCATAAGGACATCTGAGATGCAGTAAAGCTGGAAATACCTACAATTTTAGAGACAAATTGAGGAGTAGAATAAATTTCATTAAATGCGTCTTCCAAATAATAGAGATTACTCGAACTTTGAGGTTTTGAAACGGACATGAATAACCTCCATCGTACCTTTGTCAAGATCTGGGATGTCTTTTCGGTGATATTTATCTACAGGAACAAAACCTGTTTGCTGTGTGAAATTTTTGAGCAAATAAAAGTTACAAACAAATCAAAGGTAAACATGGCAGGTTTTGTGTTAATGTGGTTATTAGTAAAAAATGTTGAAATTTAAGTTTTTAAAAAATAATCTTCAAGAAAATAGCTTAAGGCGATTGGCGTGATGGCGATTTTTAGATTTTGAAAAGTTGATTAATAGAAAATTCCATAAAGTTGACAAAACGTAACTTTGCAATAGCATTTGTATTAATTAACCTAAAATTATTACATTCCAGTAAAATTTGGTTCTTTTGATACAGAATATAAGGTTGCAATTCTAGTATGTTACGAATAGAAATGCCAACTTTGCAGATATGAAAAAAATTATTTTGTATGCCCAATAGCAAGAAGTGTAAATACATACTTTTTAATCATGTCTTTAATCAAGACTCCTAGCATAGCATTGCAAATAAAAACTACTTGGGATAAACAATAAGATTTATCACTCAATCTATTTAACGAGTCATAATGAAATTTTGAACTCATATTCTGTTTTAAATGACAAAACATTTTTAGCGCAATATCAGAATTTTAGATTCGTTTGTGCAAATTTCATTAGAAAATTATGTTTCAGTAATTTTTGTCGTTTTTTGCAATTTACTAACCAATCAATATTTTTTGTATAATCTAAAGACAACTTTTTTTCAGGTGAGGACATCTTAAATATAGTTTGTCTTAAAAACACTTTGAGTTTAAAACTTTAAACTAGTAACCACATTTTTAGCTTTTATTTGTTTATAACTTCTATATTTCCAAAACTCTCTGTTGGTAATTATGAGTCAAAAAAATTATCAGATTTGTCAGAATGCTAGATGAATGAGCGTAACAAAAAATCTTATTTCCCTAGTCCTATATGAGTACCATTCTTGGGGAATGACAGTAAATCCGACTGGGTTGCACTGGTGTAAGCTGAGAGCTAATCGTAACGAAGCAACCAAGTCTAATCTAATCTTTATTATACAGGGTGTCATAGAAAAAGGTACGTTGGATAGTGCCACACAATAGAGGACCCTAAAATAAGAAAAAAGTTCGGTCGAAAATGACATACAGTATATAGGAGAAAAGTTAGGACCGATTCAATAGTGATGAAACCCTGTATGTAGCTCCCTCTATCAGTAATCACAAAACTAAAACCAAATTTGGATTTAGCATGATGAAGAACCCCAGTATACCACATTTTATCCATTGCTTGCATCTCTGGCTAAAGATATTAAAAAAAAGTGTCTTCTATTGTGTGGCACTATGAAATGTACTTTTTCTACAGGGTGAGTTTTTAGTATCGGGTCGGTCGATATCTCCACTACTGTAGAAAATAGCGAAAAAATTGTATATAAAAGTTGTAGCCAAGAATATGCTCCTTCCTCAGCAAATATTTAATTTATACAGGGTGATCCATAACTAAGTGGTGATGCAAACTTGTATTTTTTTAAATAAGACACCCTATATATTATCCCATATTTAGATTCTACTATCAATCCCCTTCTTATAATATGAGATATTGTTATATTATACAGGGTATATCAAAAATTAATGAATGAAAAATTATTTTTTTTACATGGAAAGATAAAAAGGATTTTTTAGTTTTAAAATAGGCTGTATAAAAGCCGACGGCGCATATTCGTATACAGTGTGATGTAGAATGCAAAATCTAGATTTTATCTTTTTTTAAAATGTAACCCCCAATACTTTATTATACCAAAGAATTGCTATTTAGATATAAAAAAACACTGTATAATGTTATAATACCTTATATTTTAAGGAGGGGGATTATTAGTAGAATCTAAATATGGGATAATAGGCAAGCCTAAGTCGTTTACCGACTTTGTTAAGAAACAAAATTAGCTACAGCTGGGAAGCGTCAAAAATATAATAAAGAGAAGTGTATTTTTTAACTGAATTCCAAGCTTTCGGAGAACTATGGGATGATATATAGGGTGTCTCGTTAAAAAAATACATATTTGCATCACCACATAGCTATGGATCATCCTGTATAAACAAAAATATTTTCTGAGCAAGGAGCATATCCTTGGCCACAACTTTTATATACAACTTTTTTTGATATCTTTTACAGTAGTGGATTAATCGACCGATCCGGTACTAAAAACTTACCCTGTATGTCACCCTGTGAAGGCAAGCCAATTACCTATTAATGTAAAAAGATGTATTTAAAGTCGGTTAGCTGGTTTTGAAGATAAAGAAAAAATCAAGTGCACCACTTTACTTGGAACTAACAATGTATTAAATTTTTTTATACTCAATCGAAAGCATTTGTTACTTGTTACCTTCATGTTTTTGTGAGAAATATCCAACCCTTAGCGGTCATGTGTGTCCGATTCCCCTAAATCCACAGTCGACTGCGACGGAAACACGACTGATGATGAGAGAAAAACGAACTCGAAATATTTTCACGTCGGCCGCATGTATATGTACTGCCCACCGTATACCATGGCACAGAACTACACAAATAGGTCACCTTACTCTCTTTTATAACGACAACCGTATCTTCACTCTGTACACGGTGAATTGATATCAGATGTCGAGACGAAGAAAGTCTGATACGAGGGTATATGAAGAATTTGTGCGATAAAAATGATGGTTGTTAAATGTTTCCGAACCAAGCTGCAGTCTAAGAAAAGTAATCTTCAAATACGTGCGTGTCTTTTGAAAGCTATCTAAGAAGAACATGGTGGAGTAAAAATGCATAAAATCATTTACTTAAGTAGTAGCTGTATAGAAGATCAGAGAGAACTGGAATAGACTACACCTTTTCCAGCTGTAGTTTCTAAAGCGTCAAGTGGTAATTCAAAACGGTTAAGTTAATTTTCCAACTCGTCTCTTGTAATTTCAAACTGTCAGGTGTAGTTTATACCTGTTGACCGTTTTGAATTATCACTTGACGCTTTAGAAACTATACAGCTGTGAAAGGTATAGATAAACATTTTGCAAAATGTAGGTATACTCTGTTACCGGATACTTTAAACTGGCTTGACGTCTATTTGATTGGTATCAGCTGACGAAGAAGTGTATCTCAAATTTAATTTTTTATTAGTGGTGTTGATTGGCAATCTTGCGATCAGGACAGTATTAGTAATATTCTTACTGAATATCTCATTGTCAAAAAGTAATTACTATTTTTGTAAACAAGAAATTGCTTCAATATCCAGAAATTCGCAGCAAATATGGTAGGGAAAAAGAAATAGATTATTTTATTGATTTGTATAATAAAATGCTTATACATTTTCATAAAAATGTTTCTAATTAAACTACTAATTATTTGGTACCTCAGTAATGTTCAGTTCTAATTCAGGAAATCGATCCTGTGCCAACTTTCTGTGATAGCTCCACACATTTTTTACTATTCGTATAGCCATTGCGTTGCCCTTCCACGTTATATTTTTCTTCCATTGCTGTAAAAAGAAATGTTGCTTGCGTATGGTTAAGCTCAAAATGCTTTTATCTTCATTCTTACCTCATTTAAAGCGTAATCATCATCATTCAGACCATACCAGCCTTACTGATATACTGGAAGAAACGCCGGATTTTCCGAGAAAATGTAAAATAAGCATTGACATCAGAGCATAGACGAAAACGTCACCAAGCGACAATTACTTGTCGTTGACTGCCTGCACTCAGTACTGCCCTGTGTGCCTTCAAGGGTTAAAATTGATACGTCAAAACTCAATCTGGAGTATTTTTAGTTATCACTAGCCGAACAGCTGTTCTCTGTTGACACGGCTGACAGTTTAAAGTATCGGGTAACAGGGTATATAAAGGAAAGCAAATGGGTTGACATTCAGTGGGTTTAGTTTCATACTTGTCATTGATATCTCCCAGAGTTTGGATGATAGGTTAGACAGAAAACACATGTTTTTTATACCTCTTAATTGTTAGGCATGTATCAATTTTACATAAATTTAAGTAGTGTTCTCTGCTTCAAATATTTATAGTTTTTTTTGTAGAAATCGAGTTTTGTTGATTTTATGATGAGTAGAATAATTAAATTTGTATAGGTAACAAATTCCAGGCGCAACAAAAGTATTGAAGTACAACTTTTGACTTCATGCTTTTCCAACATGACAATAAAATAACTTTTGCTATTATAAAAAGGTTGCCAAAATTGATGTTTCAAAACGTCTATTTCAGACTACAATTGTCTATAAATTTGTTTGAGTATCACCTTGAGGTGTAGCTAAACATGATTTGAGCGTCATAAGAACAAAAATGACATCACTTGAATTAATTCGGCTATAAGTTTCTATCTTATCTATCAAGAAACATCATTGTAAAAATTAGGTGGAATGATACCGTGTAAAAAGGTACGTTTTACAGTATCTATAAGAAAATTCAAAATTTCACAAAATAAACTATGCAACTTTGAGGTGTAATTGGAATTACCGTATAGTTCAGGATTCCAGTTGTTTTTGAGATATAAAACTTATTTTATTTACAGACAAATTTAATATTGATGAACTCTTGGTTCTGGGGCTATTCGGCCGACGTTGACAAGCGCCGCTGCCTTGGCGTCGGCACGTTTTGCAGCTTGACGTTTCGCCAACACAAGTGGTTGGTATCCTCAGAAGCTGATGTCACCACATAAATTAAATATTATATATTGAATCATATACTTTTTGTCTGTCGATTATGTAATATTACGTAAAGTATAATGGCAGTTTATAGTATTTGGTGGTAAAATTTCTCATTTTATTTTTTTACTGCGAACGGCAGGTAGAAGTCAAATAATGTGAAATGAATTAAATAAAGCTTTGACTATGGGAAAATAATATCTAGTGTGGAAACAATCCAACGTAGAGCACTTAAAAAAATTAAAAAAGGAAGATTTGGCAAATTTTCCTGTATCAATTCATAGTTTTCAGGTAATAGAGTTATCAAAGATTAACTACGTGATAAGCATTACACATTTCACAGTTGAAAATGACTTTATTGATGTTTTATTTATTACCAAATGACTAGATTTAAAGTTCAGAGTCTTTAAACTTGTGTAGTTTTAGTATATATAGGAGTACCCTGAAAAAAACGTGGGTATTTTTACAAAACACTTACAAGCACTATTGGAGCGATTTTACTATGTCATGTTGTAAAACCACAGTAAAGTTTAATAAAAATACAATAGTTTTGTAGATTTACTAAATTTTGGAAAAATGGTTGAACATTTTACAGAAAAAATACAAATAATTCATTTTTTCTCAAAATATTTGTAAAATTACAAAACTGTGTCGCATTTTTATAACACAAAATTACAGTATAATTGTTATTGTACAAATTTTTTGTTTTTTTAGTCTTCTTTTGTAAATTTATAATTATTTTAGAAAAATACTTCAATAATGTTTGTAAAATAATTGATTTCTTCGGTTGGTGTCAATGGTAATTTGATTAAAGCGCTTTATATGGCCACTTGCCCTTAGTACAGATTACGCGTTGCCGATAAAAGGTAGCACTGGCGGGCGACAAGAATCAGCTTGTCTGAATAGAGAAATATAGCGGACGGGTCGTTATTTTATGGATTTTGTTTTGGAAGTGCCGGTATACAACGTGTGGTGGTCCTATTTGTGTTTGAAGTTTGATTTATTGGATAAAATGAATACAAAGTGCATTTAAACAAGGTAAGCCGCCATCTTGGAAATATGGCCATCCTGTATATCAATATTAAGGATGCATTCATTTTTATTTTTCTTCGATATATGGTTAATTAATGAACAAGTTTTCGCATCATAGTACTTTGAAAACAATTTTTTCTTTAATTTCAGATGAAGGAAAAAAGAAACCTTCCGTTTACAATGAAAAAATCCAGCTCATCAATGCAAGATCCTTTGAAGAAGCAATAAAATTATTATTTGTCATATATTTTAATTCTAACGAGATTAATCCAAAAAATTTTTCAGTAATTTTGGAAATGACTCAAACATATTTTATGAAAGTGCATCTTGACTCTGGGAGAAAGTCAAGTCACACTCCCAGTAGGAAAACAGTAATTTATTTTATTAATAAACCGGCACGTTAACTAGCTGTTTGCCTGCCCAACAAGCTAATATATGCTTTTTTGTCAGCCGATAAGACTGAAACACTAGATTTTTTATTTTGTATTTGTATAGAATTTTAATGTTGTGTTACCTTATTTTCATATATAAAATAAAAATATGTTTATAATGACAGCGTTATCTTAAAACCTTTTATAATAGGTTTTTTGTAAAACTACAAAGTAATTTTATAAAATGAGGTAAAATTACAAAATAAATTGTTAAAAAATTTGTAATAATACGTATAATGGTTTTACAATATAAAATAGTGATATTACAAGAAAATTATGTGAAATTACATATGTTATAAAATAGTTATACAAAACATATATGTAAAAAACAAATGTGATATCCTTAAAATTATGTAAAATTACATAATAATCTTACAAATTGTCATGTTATATCACAGACAAATGTTGTGATATTACAAAAATGCGTTTTTGCGAATTTACAATATTAGAAAATTGCTAAGTGAAATTACAAATCCGATTTGTAATATTACTAACAAAATCGGTGACACTAAATAACCCACGATTTTGTTAGTAATTTTACAAAACAATTTTTAGAGTGTATCAATTCGGTGTTCCTCCGTATGGGTTCCCTCGTAGTTGCAGACAAGAGATATAAATAAAGCTCAAAAGACGATAATGATGCACATTCTTATTATTTGGAGCTGGTGCCGGAAAGATACCCTGAGGCCAGCCAAGGTCACAACGCGACTAAACGTTGGACACAATACCTGTCTCTTTGTCCACTTGATCCAGTCATTTAAGTGGCTATTATAGTGGAGTATCGTAACATAAAAATATTGATGATTAGTTTGGGTGTTATAAAAAATGTTCGGTGAATGTAATGCTACTGAGAGTATACTTTCATGAAATATTTAATGTGTTCCACCCTCTGCGGCTTTTGATGTTTATTTATTATTACATATGGAAAACGTATTGTAAATTTTATAAATAAACATTATTATTATTATTCACTGTGTCCCAGATAAAATATGCCACCCACCTTATCTCTGAAATAATTTAAAAAAATAAAAATCGCCGTGACAAGTCGATTTGTATTTCGAGGGGAGAACTCTTCCACCGAATACTCATCCTCGCCCCCAACAATCCCTATCTACTTCAAAATCTTAAATGGGACCACAATACTTGTTATATATCATTTTATAGGAAATTCAGTGACATCGCATTGAAGATCAATTCACTGTTATGGAAGCTGATATAAAAAATATGTCGATTATCAAAATGAAGTAATATTTTCATTACCTGAAATATTATCGTAAGAAAGGTTCCAAATGTGAGCCATTTCGTTCCATACAGATGTACAGGCGACATTCAAAATATCTTTGCACATTTCTCAATATCTCTGAAGTCACTGTGGAGATTGTCTATAGGATAGGGCTACGTAATTTAAGCTTTGGATTTCAAATTTCCCCATAAAAACAGTCAATGACATTTTTAATATCGGGACAAAATGGCTCCCATTTAGAACCTTTCTCACGATAATATTTCAGGTAATGAAAATAACACTTCATTTTGATAATCATAATTTTATTAACTTCCATAATAGTGAATCAATCCTCAATCCAATTATACAGTTGTATTTTTCAATGAATTCGCTTCAGAACAATGTATCACAAGCATGGTTGCCTCATTTAAGGATTTGAAGTAGAGATTGCTGGGAGTGAGGGGGTTTATGGCGCAATAATGACGTAGGTACCCGGTGTAAGTCCCCCACGAAAGAAAAATCGACCCATCACGATGATTTTTATTTTTCTTTATCATTTCTGAGTTAAGGGAGAAGCAAATTTTAGCTGGGACATACTGTATTTTAATAAAATATTTAATTTTAATGTAAAAATGCCCTTCTCATACCATTCCATACATACAAGTCGTCCTTTTTCAACTTTTATGATAACGAAGATCCTTGTTAACCGGTCTATCTGAGTGACTGTCCCTTTATGGCTATCAATTTATCAATTGATTTTATTAATTAATTATTAATTGAAGCAGTGAACCAACAGAAACAACTATCATCATCAGATGGACCTGGGTAAAGCCTGGCATCGGGTTCAAAGGAAAGCAATGGACCAAAAGAAACAACTATTTCGAGGGTTAATACCTCTACCAACATTCAATTACACTATTGACTAGAGTGCCTCCTTTGGTGAAAACATCAACAAAATGATACTCACCCTACCCAAAGTGACCTGGACGACATCACAATACTTGTTTGGAACATGTCCCGAAACGCAGTAGGTACGATGTTCCTAGTCTACGACAACCCTGTTTTGATCTTTTGGATCCCATCAGCTGGAACTGGGTAAAGCCCCGTATCAGGCTGATATGAAAGCAGTGCTCCAACAGAAACAACTACTCCGAGGACTAATACCCCTACCGGCATTTAATTACACTATTGGCTCGAATGCTTCCTTTGGAAAAAACATCAAGAAAATTATTTTCATCCTATTCAAAGTGACCTCAAGGAGAAATGAGATCCAAAAACCAAAAGATCGAGAGAGCTCTCTCATGGACTATGGACATCGCGCCTATTGCAATTCAGGGCATGCTCCAAACAAGGAGTGTGATATCCTTTGGGTCACTTTGGCTAGGGTGAAAATAATTTTCTTAATTATTAATTGATTAAATTATTAATTTACCATTCGTTTAGTTAGTATTCAGGTATTAAGTGGTTTTAAGTATTTACGGTGTGCAGAGTTAAACACTAATTAAGTGGTCTAGCGACTAAGTGATCAATTGATTAATCGAATCGATGACCACTTAATCAGCAACATCTTGCAAGAATGCTTGAACGCAAAACCTGAAGAATGATTAGAGTTTTACTATGCTAAGATAAAGAAGCTAATAATTGGATTCATCTCGTACCATCAACCAAAGAGGTGAAGCTCATTTTCATGCGACAGTAAATATCATGACAAAATGTGAAAGCAAGTGGTTGTTTGATTCAGATGACTCTGATATCGCCACATTAATACCACGACTTCAAATTGTTGCCATGACAGCGTGACTTTGAAATTTGCATGTTTTAAAATGTCGCGACTTCAATAATCGCGACATTTTTCACATGAAAATGGGCCTTAAGTATTTGAATAATTATATCGGCAGGGCATCATCTTTAGATAATGATGACTTCTACATAAAGCGGACAAACAGATTTAAAAAAAAAGTAGGAATTTTCCAAGAATCACCGGACTAACCGGAGAACACAAGAATTTGGCGCGAATCGACGTCTTCAGTGTTTTTGTGGGTTGCGGTGGCGCCAAGTCGATAATTGGCGTTCACTGCTCGAAAGTGTTATGGTAAAAGGTATTTGATATACTGGGTGTAACACACAGAGATGATCAATCTGAAACACTGTTCGTAAGATGAACAAAAACGCTGCCTATTTAAAGTTGGCACTTTTAATGTTTTTCACTGATAGTAATTTTGAGTCTTTTTTGATCATCATGTGCCGATGCAGTGCTATAACCTTCAATATGAAATACATTTGTAAACCTTCTACCACGGATTTATCGAAAACTAGGTAGTGATTAAAAGGAAAAAGTAGGAAAGAATTTACTTGAGTAAATTCAAATGGCGCTCTCACAGTGGAACCGGAAGCCATGTTGACAAAACTGGGTTTTTCCAGGACTAGTTTTTTCAAGCTGATTGTATTTAGTTAATCTCTAGCACCTGTAGTTTTGGCTATCTTTTGTATACGGGCAGACGGACGGACGGACAGACATATAGGCTCTGCATAAGCTCTTTTCAGTAAGAGCTAAAAACGCTGCGACACGTCAAAAGACCCACTTCTTAACCAAAAACTTGTGACCCCGCCCTCCAGGTTCATCCCCTTAAAAATTTTAATGACAAGGGGTATCGAGTAATGTTTCATTTCAAAGGTACCTATGTAGAAGTCCTTTACTTTGATGTTTGAAAAAAAATCGGTCAATTAGTTTTCGAGAAAATTAGAAAAATCTTTCTATTTCTCTGCGGGGGGAGTGGTGGGGGTCGACGGATTCGATACCATGTCGTCGGTGCTCTGTATAGGCTATATTGAGGGCACCGTAGTATAGTTGGTAACGCGTCAGCCTAGAATGCCGGAGACGCTGGTTCGAATCCAGCCGGTACCCTTCATTTTTCCGATTTTTCTGTGAACCAAATGATTGAATTTATCTCCCTCATGCGGAGTAAGCAAGCACCCTCCTTCCATAAGCACAATATATTTTAAATGGCCCCATAGAGAAAAGTCTCATGGCGTCAAATCAGGAGATCTAGCAGGCCATTCTATAGGCCCTCTTTGCCCCATCCATTTATTTGGAAACGCGTCGTCTAGCCATTGCCGAATCCGAAATAGATTTAACCCATTCTCTTTGATTTGGTTTTCAATGGCTTCAATGATAAGTGGATTGATGGTATTTATTTCCCAATATACCAAATAAATGTTTTCGCTTAAATTTCCATTAATAACGGAATGATTCAATGATTTTATTTCTTAAAATGACTGCCCATACATTAATTTTCGGCGGTACTGAGCATGACCTTCTACAAAAGCATGAGGATTTTCATTGCTTCAATACCTGCAGTTATGCTTATTAACAAATTCAATTAGATAAAATGATCATTCATCAGTGAGGCAGATATTCCTTACATTACCATTACCATTAATCGCTGTTGTTATTTGTTCACAACTCAACTCATCGATCAAAATCGTTTTTCGTTAACTCTGGCAGTATTTTTATTTTGCATGGATAAAATTTGTGGAGTTTAGTAACAGTGCATATAGACTTACAGTCAAGTGAAATTTTAGTCGGATCCACAATTTTGCGTAATGAAGTATCCGGATTTATGCCAAAATGACCCTAAACTTCAATTTGGGCGGTTTCATTCAGACGTTTCGTTCTTAATTTGCAACAGATCCAGTTTGAGCAAATCTCGTTATCTTCCCCGGATGTCTGGCGCTAAACGGAACGGCAGTCTGCCGAGCACATTGATTTTGGGCCCCATAAATTGCAATCATTTCCACTGTTTTTGTAACTGTCCGTAAGAATTTGAACATCGCCTATATGTCGTCTGGCCAATAACGGGCATCATTTTGAACATGTTGATGCAATAAGAAATGGTATTTTATTGTGTTTTGTCCCCTATCTGAACAAATTAAGATACATAAAGATTTTCTCTGATTTTTTGGAAGCGAATAACGTCAAAATAGAGAATTTCGGTATACCTTTAAAACGAGATATTACTTGATACCCCTTGTCATCTGAAATGTTTAAGGGGATAACCTTGGAGGCGGAGGTTGGTTAAAAAATGATCCCCCTAGACAAATCATGTGACGTGTGGTGGCGTTTTTTTTTAAATCAGTGGTTTTCGATAAATCCCTAGCGGGGCGTTTTCAAATCTGCTTCTCGGTAAGCTACAAAATTCAAACCATTCAGTGGTAAAACACTTTTAGTTTTGTATCGCACGATGGTAGAAACAGTAGACAGTCTGAAATCGCACATTTCTGTTTACCTTCGAACAGAACGCATGGGTTGCAACCTCTTGACAAGGCGGTTTATAGTTCGTTTGAGGCGCACTGGAATCAAGAGGTATTAAAATATTGGCATCTACATTCTGATCGAATCATCAAAAAAAGTTTTTTCAAGAGTTTAGCTAAAGTGCATGACACTGGAGAATGTAGAGCCATTGGTTTGATTCCTCTGGATCTTTCATCAATTGCAGGAGCAGATTATGCTCGGTCAATGATAAAGGGAAGGATGGCAACAAAGATATTTTTTATGGTCAGCCTCCCACAAAGGCTGAAAGCCTCTGCAGGTTGTAACCGTCGGGAAACAAATTCCCTGACAGCTCATTCCACAGCGTCGACGTTCTCCAAAAGAAGGAATGCTGAAGGAGACTGATTCGGGGAGTAGGGACCTTGACCTAGTAAGGATGAGCTCGCAGAGCCTCTCTAGTGTTCCTCGTTCGGACCGCCTTTGGTGTTATTATCTGGGAGAGCTCACTCGAACATCTTCCTTGCTAGAATCTGTAAAACAGGGACAGATCAGCCATCCTTCTTCTATCTTCCAGGCTGTGGAGGTCCTTTAGGTCCTTTGTGCGGTTAGGCGTATTGATTAGTACAATTATTGATCTCTTCTGAAAAGTTTCAGAAGGTACTTTGGAGCACATCCTCACACTTGGGAGCAACACTGCAGCGATGGTCGGATCTGCGCCTTGTAGAGCAGCACTAGTTGCTCTCGTGTATACAGCTGCTTTGAGCGGAACAAAACTCCAAGCTTCTGGGATGCCATTTTAGCAATACTGACGACGTATTCATGAAGATCATCACAGGTATGGATTACACCTGACAGTTTGAAATTACAAGTGACGAGTTCGAAAAATAACTTGACAGTTTTGAACTATCACTTGACGCTTTAGGAACTACAGCTGGAAAAGGTGTGGAATCTACTATCGGAGCAGGATGTCGTTGGTGAAAGGAATGCATCGTGACCACAGTCGTAACCCCACTCGGGTTCGGGAGCTGTCGACATGTTTTCGGTACTGGATTCAAAAACTCATTTTTATTTTGATATAACTTTTAAATTATTACGAAAAAAAGAAGACCAAAAATAGTTTTGTTATTAAACTATATATGATCTTTCCATGTAACAAAAAAGATTTTTTTGTAATTGAAAACCCCAATTTGTTAAATGACCACATTTAACTCCATTACCTTAGTAATTTATATGCAAAACCTGCAGACGAAAGTCAAGTGTAGTCACTTGCACTTTTTAAGCTATTCGTAAACGAAACGTATTTACACACCCATGGTTTCTCTCGCTTTCCGTAAAACCAGCAATTTACCATCCGCCCACAGGTATGTGATTCCAAGCAAGGTGAGCTTCGAATCTCGGTGCGTGAAGCTATAAATCATGGTTTGAAAGAGAAAATGCTTAAAAGGCACCATATGCGCAAAAGAAGACTTTCCTTATTTTAATTGTTGAAAAAATATATAAAATCTGCCAATGTTTATCATAATAACCGTTTTCACTATCATTTTTGTAATTGCGACCATTTGGTTGAACTGTACATGGTTATTATGTATCATTGTACTGTAACTATTCAGGGGCACAGAGAAAGTGTCGACCATTTCCTGGTTTGAAAATTGCTCTGAAGCAATGTAAGAAACACGTATCCTTGCGTTTCGTCTAATCGGCAATAAAACTATATAATATACAATATGTAATTAGCGTTTGAATTCTTTGCTTACATAAATAAGCCTATGTCGTTGACCTTCAACTACAATACTTAATGAAGCGGTGCGGTAGGGTAATACCAAGGACGTTAAAACAATAGGGGGACGCAGCTATTTACTTTTCGCGTTGAAGCCGCATAGTCACATTCTAAGCGCATTGCAAAGTTGCCAAACTAGGCATTTTTCTAAGTAAAACTAAGAAAACAAGCAAGCTTATGAACACAAAACATCAGCGAAACAAGCAAGCTTATGAACACAAAATATCATATTTAATATAATAATATAATATATTTATGAACAGTGAATTGATGTAATGATTTTTAGATATGCAAAACGTTAGGATCAGAGTCTAATTTCGCTCTTTTGCAATATTTGATAGTATGAAGAAATTTTCATATGTCAACCCGGCAACGCCGCTTGGCTCTCATTGCTAGTTGCCATGGGATTTCTACGGTTGCCAAACTGGGCAAATTTCTAAGTAGATTTACGGTCAAATTCGCCCCAAACATCGCGTCATTAAACGAAGAGGTTATGTTGATCCACCCACTCGACAAAGGTGCGAGAAATTCTTGCTATTCCACCGGCAACCCTGTACCGTCAGGGCGGCGGACCAGGGAACGTCAACGGGTGTGAATTTCAATTATATTTGAAATTCCTGAGAAGAGAACCGTTAAACCTTATTCGAATCTATTTTGTGTTCGAGTATAAATTGTTCTGTTGTGAATTCCAACATTTCAAATTCTAGATAATCGTAACACAGACCGTACATTCGTAGATATCTGTTTTGTGTTCGAGTAGTGTTGAGTGTGTTTCAGTGCTTAATTACCTGATAGGCCCCAAAAACAGGCTGACGATCCGAAAATAGTCATGGGTAGACGCTGCTACATATGCAAAAAATGGGATTATCGGCACCCTAACTTGACCTTTTACAGGTAAGTGTATTCGTGCATTCATCTGCAGTAAAATTGATGGTATTTTAAAACCTCTAATTTCATTCCTATGTGCTACCTGCTGGGGTACATTTGAAAATAACAGTATACAGTACATATGGGATCTTTCAAGTAAGGTGTCTATAAACAGTAAAGTTGGGCTTCATATTTTTAGAAATTATTTTAAACACCTCCAGTTTGTTCCTATTGTCATGTAGGAATACTTTGGTATGTTTACATTTATTGGGCTGGTACTGCATTATATAATTATAATGTCATATTATTTTACCTAGATAATTTGAAAGTGATATAGATATCACATATTATACACAACTGTACCTACATATATAAACACACCTAGCCTGATGAGTGTTACTTTCATATTCTTAAACACCTCATCCAGTTTGCTACTGTTGCCATAGGTATAGAATATGTTTAATCTATGCATGTTTAAATTTATTGGACTGGTACTGCTTTATATATATTTATGTCATATTATTTTACCTACATATATCTGTATATATACTTACATATGAATAAACCTACCTTGAGTGTTACTTTCCTATTTAACAAAATAAAATAAATTAAAGTATCATTTTTTTGAGCTTTTCTATAATTAGTCATATTTTTCAGTATTACCAGAGATATTGTTCTGAGGAGGAAGTGGCTTGATGTAATGGGAGTGACTGAAACAGACCTACCACAATTAAAAGAAGTCTGCTCAGAACATTTTACTAACAATGACTTTGAAACCACACTATCCGGAAAGAAGCGTTTGAAAAAGAATGTGGTGCCTACTTTGTATACCAAGGAAGAAGATAGAAAACAGCTTAAAGTGTAAGTAGCTATATATAAATAATTAGACTTTAACATTATAGGTAGGATTTAGAATCTGATATAGTAACAAAAAATATAATTTAATCAACGTTACATTCTAAGAAGCATGTTTTCCTTACATCTTTGCTATGTTGGAAATAATCCAAGAAAATCCATTATATCTGTGAGCACAGTCTTTAGTCTGATTATTCTAAATAATGGTGTTAAAGTGGATAGGCTGCTGAACTGTAGACTTTATGGTTCTAATGCAGGAAAATTAATTGGAGTTATGAAATGCTACGATATGCCATCTAGGTGCATGTGAAACTTTTTTTAGTGCCAAGGGTATACTTTTGCTGAGACAAGTTGTAAAACTTGTAATGTAATTTTTCTTTGAGGTTTGAAGGAATAGTGAGTAAAAAATCTAGTTGGTGAATTGAATAATGAGGTGTAGTTATTTTAGAGCAAAAGATAAAATAGGTACAAGTGTTTAGTAAAAAGTAATAGTAACCCTAAATTGATAAACTGTTGAAAGACCTTAACTGTTACCCTTACTAGTTATTTTAAGGTGATCTTTAGTTTTTAGCATCATATACTAAGTATAAATTATAGGCTGTTTTATTTTCAAGGGAAATATATATATGCAATATATTTTGTGTTACATATAAATACTTCAATGTTCTCAATCCTCAACAGTTTTTGCTCAGGAAACAGCTTTCAGATAATTTTTTTCAGAGCATAAAGTGAGCAATTTATTTTTTGAATATAATAAAATAAATAAATAAAAAAATGTACAAAAATAATTACATACAATTAATAATTTTTTACTGTTAACAGTAATATCATTTATTTTGTTCTAAATTTTCATCACAAAATTATTTTAATGTGTATAGTTTTTTAATCATTTCCCAGAACAGTATTTTGTGTTTCATCACTTGTACCTATCTCAATTTTTTGAAACTTTGTTGCTCGTAAATTATTCTGACCACTGTCTAAATGGGCAATATCACAAACAGACTGTTTTATCTATTGTTTTATAATGTTATAATTATATAGTCATAATGATAATCATAATTCCAATTCTTATATAGAGACCATCCTTTGAAGGTAGCACACAAATGTAATACTGGTGCTTCTCAAGAAGGTAGTGGTAATGAACCAGCTGCAAAGAGGTACCTTTTTTATTTAGTAAAAATATATGAAATATACTGCTTTTTCAAGGATTCTTTGCTGTGTGCCTGTATTTGATCTGATTTTTAACTGTTATTTATATATTTAATATACATACAATATATTTTTTATTAGAGATATATATACTTGCATGTCATTCATAGATTTGCTCAGTAAACAGCTTGCAGGGATACATTTTTTTGGAGCATAAAGTATGCAATTATATTTTGAAAACAATGTGAAAAAATGTACAAAGGCAGTTACATACAATTAATAGCGCCTTACACTGTTTATTTATGATAATGTTCTAATTTTTATCACTAAATTACTTTACTGTGTAGTATTTTTTGAACATATTGTTTTGTTGTTCATCACTGGTATCTTTATTTTTGGAAATATTTTTACTTTCAAATTCTTCTGTCTCCATGGTCAAATGGATACTATCACAAATAGTATATTTTATCTAAAATTGTTTTTTGAACATATTGCTAAACAGTATTTTGTTGTTCACCACTAGTATCTTTATTTTTGGAAATATTTTTATTTTTAAATTCTTCTGTCTCGTCTCCATGGTCAAAATGGTTACTATCACAAATAGAATGTTTTATCTATAATTGTTTTATCAAGTTATAATTATGTAGTTAATATTATAATTTTATTATGATTTAAATTTTTAGGTGCCACTACCCCTTGAAGGAAGCTTTCTTATCTGCTATTGGTGCTTCTCAAGAAGCGATCTGTGGTGAACCAGCTCCTAAAAGGTATTTTTTTTTTAATTATAGTTGTATTAAACATATAAGTTGTCAGCACAATATGGCTTTTTGAGGGTTTTTTGGTGTTACATTGTATACAACAGGAAAGTCCATTTTCCGTTACTTTGTCTTTTTGTGTGCTTTTATTCATTCTGATTTTTGGCTTAATAATGTGATAAAAAAATAACGAGGTTCATTATCTCTGAAGTCCATGATTATTATATGATAATAAATACTACTGAGCATAAAGAGTCTTTCAGAACATGTAATATTGGGCTGGGGTATTTTTTTTGTAAAAACATAAGATCATACAAAAAAATTAATGATGAAAGACTTTCACAACTCAAGGCATCCATGCTGAACTTGAAATTTTTCAAAAATCCTTACAGAGACGCTCAATATAATAGTCATATACAGATACAATTTTGACTTTACAACCACTTATTTGCTATATATTCATTGAGTTAGATAAGTTAGATAAGAAATATAAAAGTTCTACATCCACTGAGTCAGTTTTCTGTCGTGCTGTGGCAGCTGTCAAAAAACTTCTTTAACAAATATAAAGTTTATGAAATTATACGTTCATTCATTATGGGATAAATCCCAGAATATATCAAATTCGTGTTTTTTAAAAATATTAATAATCTAAAATTTTATTTCAAATTCTGATTACCTACCTGTATTGTTACTATAGTGTGTCATTATTTATGTCCCGTATTTGATGTTTAATTTTTTGCTGTGCTTCTAGGAATCCAAGGGGTTGAGTGTAAAAGCTATGTGAACTAAGTAGTACCAGTACTACCAGTAGAAGCAGTTTTATTTAGTAAATCATCATATCCGGCACATTTGCAATTTTTCGCCGTTCAACAACACTTAATAGATTCGATGATTTATACTGATATTTCTAATTATTCCCATAATACTGTACATTTTTGTTTATAATAATCGTTGATAATGTTGGTATACTGCAAAAAGGTGACCACGTCAGAAAACTAGTTCCTCGTAAATGGCTGTTGAAAGTAATCATAATTTAAGTAACAAATCACTCAACGTGTTTTTTAGAAAACATAGAACTCATAAAAATGTTCACTGCGAGTTATAAAGAGAGATTGAAGAAATCAGACTATATTTCTGACTTGGTCACACTTGATGTTGGAAAATATATTAATACTGACTTGGTCCAAATAAACTTCAATTTTCTTGAAATAAGAAACATAAACATATTCAATCACATTTAAATCTAGAATACTGAATCAGATCTATTTTGATTCCAGGGCATTGCTTTTCTTGTTCTTATCTACAGGGAGGGATTTATTCCAGCTGTGATAGTCAAGATGGTTACTTTTACGTGATATGTCTCACAATGTAGTGAAGTTGATCATTTTACCTGCTACTTTATTGGACATATTAGACTTAGTCAAAACGAGCTGTTAACCAAACTGGCAAAATTTTCGAGTATTGACTTGGACAAAATCATTTATCGTCGTTTAGTACTAAAAACGTCAAATCGTCGATTTTTGACCTATCACGTTTTGCAGTACATCGACGTATTATGTATTTGATGTTGAATTTTTATATTTCTTTTTTGTTTTGTTTTTAGTGATCCAAGCAGTCGAGTGTAAGAGCTATGTAAGCTATACGCTTCCCAACATAAATCCTACTGTGACTGTGACTACTAGAAGAATATATGCTTTGTTGAATAAATAATGGTAGGATGACAAAGAATGGGGCACAAGCTCATTATGTAATTTAAATTAATATACATACGTTATATGTTGCGAAAATTAAAATAAAATTTAAAATATACATGTACATTAAAAATACTTAAATAGTTGTTTTTAAATAAGAGAAACATTTTTTATTACTATTGATTACATGACATGTGTGTAAACGAATATTAATTTGTGTACAAATATGAATAAAATAATTGTTGCCACAGTTACTATTTTTTTATGTGAAGGCTGTCGATATATCGATAATTGGGAAGACCAATTTTAATGAAAATTTTAAAGTTTATAGGAAAAACACGTAATTGTTCACTGCCTGTCTGCTACTTTAAAAATGTATACACTTAATTTGACATGATTTAATAAGGGGTAGTAACTTCCAATTTACCTACTGATTTTCGAGCCACTAATATTTTTCTTTGAAATAAGTTGTAATCATTTTCTTTGCCAAAAATAATGGTTAAACCACTGCAAACGGAGCACATGCAATGCTTAGGTACTTATGTATTTCTATCAATACAGTTAGTTACAATAAAAATTACTTGATGATAGTCTTTACTTTTGAGCATGACAGAGTATGGCTTTATAAAACTTTTATCTGTAAACGTGATTTAGTACTATATATTTTTTTATTATTTTAAATGGAAGTACGACTCAAGCGTACCTAGCTAACATATTTCGGATGCTACTAATGGTTGTATGACTTATTAAATTATTCTTTTTCGAATTACAATGATAAATTTGATTTCTGATGTCTTTATAACCTCAAAAAATACCAAAACAGTATACTCCTGATGTCATAAGTAAATATTCGAAGGTATAAGTACAAAACTATACTGAGTGGTACTTTTGAAGGTACTATAGGGTCTATCATACATTGCATTCAAAACATTTTTTTTTGTACATCAACCCCTAAAAGTCACCCCCAAATTTTTTTTTCAAATAGCACCCCATAGGTTTTCCTACCTAAATGATATCCCCATTTTATTGAAAATATTGTGGTACCTTTAATTTTATATGCAAACTTATTTTTTCCGTAAAATCATAAGTATAAGACAAACGAAATGATGATTTGTTTGACGCCTGATATTTTTGTAACAAAAACGGATAAAAAAGAAAAGTAAGTGGGTGTTTCAATGGTAGTGAATGACCTATCATTCCTTGCTTATGAACCATTTTTTTCTTACTTAAACCCCTGGAATCCACCCCTAGCTTGTTTTTTCAAATTTCAATCCACAATTTTGCTGGAAAAATAAATTCTTTACTTGAATTTAATTATCATAGTACCTTACTTTTTATGCCCCTACTGCAATTTATCGTTAATTTTGGCGCCCGTGTGCTGGGCACACCCTGCACACGGGGTTGGCGCGGCCCGATGTAGCCATAAAACTTTTCCACGTTTTTGCACTTAGTTTTGTTGTCACATTTTTTTTATTAGTTGATTCATGAAAATAAAAAAAATATTTTCCACACATGTGTTTTAATTAATTTATGTTTACGATTTCATGGATTAAGCGAAAATATCACGTGTCAAGGAAATTCTGGGACACCCGGTATACAGATACAATTCCACTTATGGTGATTTATTATTTTTTGTTTTGATACCCCAGAAAAATGCACTGCACTGCATTTTGACAACTTCAACAATTTCACAGAAAACAAAAGAAAGAGCAGACGTAAATATTTTGGCTTCACCATTAATACAGGATAGACTGTGACATGCTGCGTCCCCCTATTGTTTTAACGTCCTTGGGTAATACCATAGATATCATAACCTAATATGGATCGGCCCTGTCCGATCCTTGCCGTACATCGCCGCGTACGGATAGCAGCGCGAGAGAGATAGAGCTACGAAACAGGCAAAAAGCCCGTTTATTTAATGGATTATATATGGAGACATTATACTTTTATGCATTTTTTAAGCGCGTATATGGATATTTTTATGCAAATGTTTGGATATTAGGAAAACACTGATAAATATTAAATTGTTTGATGAAAATGTCACAAAAAACTTCCGAAATAATGTCATTTAAATTCATATTAATGTGACGATGGAGATTTTAAAAATATGTCTCTTGATACGAATACATATCTGCAAATAATTTGTTTCTACCTTTATTGGCTAAATACCTATCGAAATAAAGGCATTGTTGGGACCCCTTGTAATGATTTATTTTTATTAAATTCCTGGAAATCAATCAACATATATATAGAAATATCCATATATACGCGCTCAAAAAATGCATAAAAATATAATGTCTCCATATTTAATATATATACATAATAGTAATAATTCAATATAAATTCATTGATTGTGATAGTTTTTAATCTTTTATTTAGAAGTATATTAATTATAAATTTTAACGATGTGATGCTACAATATTATGAATTGTCCTTGGTAATGTTTTTCTTTTTATAAAATTACTTGACTTGACGTGTAAATATAAATAAACATAATGACACCAATAAATTATCTACCTATATCTATCAAATAAATACATAAGATAAAATATAAATTGGTACACTCATAGCATCAATGAATGACTACAGTAACACAAACTCACAGTGTAAAAGAATATGATCATTTTACATTTACAATATATTGCAGTACATACATCTGTAGGTGACTGGGTTATTATCATAAATCATATATGTCAAACAGCAACAACATTTTCATCAGAAACTGCAGAAATTAGTCTTCCTTCTGGAAGTTCGTCGCTGAGAGAAACTCTTTCAAATTTTAATTCGCTGTACCAGCTAAATGCAGCAAGAAGTATCTCAATACATTGTCTTGGAGAGACCATCACTTTTCAAATCGTAGACATAGCTCGAAAATGTCTGCGTGTTGAATACATTCTAACAGGGAACTAATTTTGAAATTGCACAAAAAATTAACAGGACCAACTAGGGCGATTTTAAAACAATTATTGATGTTTAAATGAATTAATTTTGTAAACTGTTGTCGTATTCTGGAAACAACTTCATTTTTTATTTTATTCAAAGTAGACTGCACACAATATACTATTAAGCCATAGCATTAAATGAATAAAATATCAACAGCATACCTTGCATACCTTCAATATCAGAGAGTTTTCAGAAGTAAGTTTATTTTTGCTCTTAAGATATTCTATAACAGCATTGAGGTTTTTCATCTTATGAGTAAGTTTTCGCTTTTGCTGACATATAATTTCATAAGAATTATTCTTCTGTCTTATCATTTTCTGCAAAACCTGCCAGCGAGCCTGCCAGTATCTCTTCTGCTTTACAGGGCATTCCAAGTAGTCCTCTATAAAATCACCAAAATCGACAGGATCACGTCTCCTAAAAATTCTACTTACATATATATCTAACGAAAAATATTTCTCCATACCTTTTTCTATTTATGCTGACAGAAACAGCTCCATCAGCTGTGGCTTGCCTTTTTCTGAATTTTCAATATGAACTGACAATAGAAATAAATAATTCAAGCATAAAGTATGTTATTATACAGCTATACTTACAATGACTGTTTTGTTAAAATCCTTCGAGTTCTTTCTACTTTTAATAAATGTCCAGGAAAATCAAAAATATTGAGGGTACAGCATCCTTTTTCAAACGTAATGTGTCCATATGAGCCTCAACATAGTCACTATGTTTGAAATACTTGCTGCATATAACTGCCCTAGTACCAGGCACAAAGTCCTTTCCCAGGAATGCTCCTATCCACTTTTTCAGCAAGGCATCATCTCTTGGAGAGCTAAAATTGAAATATCACATTCTTTTATTTGTTACCTATCACTGGATACTTAATTGACAGTTGTCTCAAAAGGCTTAGAATTTCAGAAGCTACAAAGAGACCCCTGTTTTAATCTTTCATCAGCTACGCTTTTATTGAACTGAATAACGAACATGTGTCATACACACAAACGACAAGTAGTAAATAAGTTCTTTCATAGGCAGAGACGACTGAAAAAACGTTTTATTTATCTACAGGCATATTTTAGGACGTTCATAAATCCATATGTACAATAATGTAGAGTAAAAACGTGCTACACAAAAATGGTGCTAAAATATAAATATATTAGCTATACTTACCAATGGAATTTCAGGTTTCCTCCTTTAACATCCCTGGATGTAAAATTGAAGGCTGAACAAGAGCTCACCATCGTTTTACAATAAATAAAACACGATAAACTGAAGAGATACACTGAAAATCAACGTAAACTATACAGGCGCCGATCATTGTTTTGCCCGGTTCTTTATCCATCTCTGTTGCCATGCCTACTGGGCGCACGCTCTCTCTCTTACGGCACGTCCATATTAGGTTAGAATGTCAATGGGTAATATTGACAAGTCTGTAGTTTCCAAGGTGCAGACGGTTGTCAAAATCAAGTAATACTAGTAAAGGACCCCAAGTAAGGTCGACCTTCACTGATTTGTTTGCTAGCTCCCACCAACACGGTTGCCTAAACAAATATTCACTGCCAAAATTATTGAAAATTATAAAATATTTGACAGTATAATTAAATACTTACCGTCATCAGACGCGCAAGATGCATGGACTACGTGAACTACACTTCCATTCTGATCTCATACGATTGGAAACGAGGAGATTGAAAACGCACTTCTTGAGGTGACCATCGGACGACCCGTACGTGGCGCCGTAATGTTTTGCATGCGAAGCTGAGTAGACGTGCGTCAGGAATCGCGTCGACCGCAAAGGCAATCGACCCGTGTGCGGAGGCGCTTATTGTACAGGGTGGGCACGTAAGATAACCCACTACCTTATCTCAGACTCAATACGTGATAGGACAAAAAGGTATATACATGGTGTCCCACGACGATTAAGACAAGCAATAGATCGGAACTGGGCAGTAGTAGCGAATTATAATTTTGGGGGTGTAAATTAGAGCAAATATAGTATCTTTTCTTATTATTGTGTCACCCAATGAGGTATTTGTTTTTAGTCACGTGACGTCCGATTCAAAAATTTTAATATGATACCCTGTATATTTGTGAATTTTTGTGTTCCTCCCGATAAAGCAATTCCAACAAACTAGCACACTTGGGGTATAAAGTGATTACTTCAAGAGCTACAGGTACTTAGAGGACTGTACCACTACCATTATGAAACACTACCAAAATAATTTGACTGTGGGGGTACATGTTATAATCAATGGTAGTGGTAGCATCCTGTAAGTACCTGCAGCTCTTGAATTAATCACTTTAGACCCCAAGTATGCTAGTTTGTTGGAATTGTTTTATCGGGAAGAACACAAAAAGTCACAAATATGCAGGGTGTCCCATTAAAATTTCTGAATCAGACGTCACGTGATCAAAAACAAATACCTGATTGGGTGACACAATAATAGGAACAAATACTACATTTGCTCTAATTTACACACCCAAAATTATAATTCGCTACTATTGCCCAGTTCCGATATATTGCTTGTATTAATCGTCGTGGGACACCCTGTATAAAAGTTATTTGATGTGAGCTGGACTTTAGTTTTATTATAATTTTTATATACAGGGTGGTCCGTTGTGCCTGATTTGCCCAAAAACCAGACAAAATTTTAAAAAAAGACTTAACCGTAGTAATATTTAAGGGGCCTGGATGCACACATTTATACATACGTATTTGCCATTTAAAACACGGACTCACAATTTCTCGCATAACTCACTCTATTCTCAAACTACATAAATTATATTTCAGAAGGCGATAGTTACGACCTTAATGAATGACAACTATTTTCGATTTTCTCAAAAAAGTTTTTTAATGTGCAAAAAAACTCGCAATGCAAAATTCTATAAATGCCTGTAATTTAACAACCAAACACGATATCAAAAAAAGGCTAAATAGTTACACAAGCGCAAGCTTTCTTCTTCAATTTGCTCTTTGAGACATTACTGTAAGTTTAAAGATAACGTCAGGAGGTTGGAAATGCGAAATTCATTTTTATGGTGACCTTTGGACCTTACCTTTGGACCTTTTGACCTTACCTTTGGATTTTTGGACTTATCTCCCCTCATCTTAGACACACACACACTGGAGAAAGAGAATAGGCGGCCATGCGTCCTCGCTAACACGGGAATGCAACTTTTCTTGGATTCTCAATTTCGCGCGCTATACCCTAGATCCTTAATAGCGTAATCTGAAAATCGGGTGTTCCTTTTGAAAAGTTGACACTGAATCAGGCACAACGGACCACCCTGTATATACAAAATTATAACAAGACTAAAGTATAACTCACATCAAACAACTTTTATATTAAACTTTTTGTCCTATCTGATATAGTTTCTGAGATAAGGTAGTTGATTATCTTACGAGCCCCACCCTGTACATAAAAGCATCATATGCAGGCTTGACTTGATCAATAACGTTCATTACAGATAGTGTGCGTAGGTTTCGGGGTGAAATTGAGGTGGTAAGGATTTTGGAAAAAATGTGTTATTACCAAGACTATATGGGGATAGTGGCGGCTCTTGACTTAAGAGACCGGTGGAGCCAAAATATAAAAAATAACCTAAATTTATCGGCACCTTAAAAAATATAATAGAACAACAGTGAAAACACCCAAAATTTTATCTGAACATAATCAATGTACAAAAACAAAAAATACACTCTTAAATTGTCTGATATGTAAAATCAAACCGTTTTTCCTTATTTTTTGTAAAAGTGTCATCAACTTGTTTGTTAAAATTGGTAATGTTATTTAAAAACTGTTTTTCGGCCGATAGCATTCTAAGAGTTTATAAACGTCTCAATTCTTTGTAGCATGGAAAAGGATCGTTCAGATAGGACCGCCACCAGACAAAATGCATGAGAAACAAAAAAATGCGTTTTTCTTATCACATCCACAAATCCAATTGACTTTATTGTACATATTTCGATTGAATATCCGTACTCGGCTTTTAACATTCGATGAACTAGACACATTTTTTGAATATATAAATCGGGAAGCGGTCTTCCCAATTCCTTGATTTCAATTTTTTCCTCATTCGAGTATGTGGAAAACGACTTTAAAAAAATTGCTGATGCTATTCATTTTTGCAATAGTCCCTCACTTATTACGAGTGACCACTAAATATTATTAAAATAACTTTCACGTCGGGGCGCGAAATAAATAGCAGAAATTAATCCGAACATTCCCAATCGACAACGACAATAAGATCTAGTCTTGGTTAGCCAGGAGTTACCTGGCTCCTTTCCTTATCAAAATCGCGCTCTGCGCATAGCGTTATGGGGCCTGGATACACACATATACAAACGTATTTTCCATGTAAAACACGGACTCACAATTTCTCGCATAACTCACTCTATTTTCAAACTACATATATAATACTTCAGAAGCCGATAGCTAAGACCTTAATGAACGACAACTATTTTCGATTTTCTCAAAAAAGTTTTTTAATGTGCAAAAAAAACTCGCAATGCAAAATCATACATTCTAATAATGCCTGTAATTTAACAACCAAACACGATATCAAAAAAAAAGGCTAAATAGTTGCACAAGCGCAAGCTTTCTTCTTCAATTTAATTATGAAAAAATACGGCAACAGTGTGCGGATGTGTATTGTTTTGATCGTGTAAAAAGTCAAATTATCAGTGAAATTCCTGTAGTTAAATTCGGAAAAAACATACGAACATATGGTGTTACTGTTGATGCATAAGTGTTTATCAAAGAATAGCTAAAAACGTGCAATTTAAGACATTATGCACAGGGTCTAGTGCGGATACGGGCAAGAATTCCAGTGCGGCATTGCCAAGATGCCTCGCGAAGTGGACACTTGTGATATCTGTGACAAAAGAGTCCTTAGTAGCCATCCAGGACTATTATGCGAGAAATGCTTCATTTGGAGACACAGGGAGTGCCTCCAAATAACCCAAAAGGCTTATGATCGCTTAAGTAAGTCAGAAAAACCGTGGTTTTGCGATGAGTGCAACAAACAGGAAGATAGTAGAGTCAAAAAAACAGCGCATGGTAAGAGTTACACTCTGGAAGATGTCATGGAAAAATTAAATGATATGGACAAGAAGTATAACTCTCTGTTCGAGAAATTTGAGGAGCAGTTGAAAATAAACCAGAAATTGGAACGTGAACTCGTGGACATAAAAAAAAACTCAATAAACGAGAACAGGCGGATCTTAGTAACAATTTGATCATTCAAGGCATTCCATACAGGAAAAATGAGAAGCTGGAGGACATTGTTTGTGCAATAGGGGATCAACTCGAAATTCCAGTACGACAAAAATCCTTCACAGCCTACAGACTAGGAAAGGATAAAGAAGAAAATGGTAGGAAAAGTCATCCTATCAAGGTAGCTTTTCAAGATGATAACACCAAGGTAGGATGGCTAAAAACAAAAAAAGGCTGCAATTAAACAGCAATAAACTCGGCTTTTCCATTGACAACAAAATATTTTTAAATCACGATCTCACTAAAACTAATCTTGAGCTATATAAAACTGCCAAAATATATAAAAAGGAAAAAGATTATCAGTATTGCTGGTTCTCAGAAGGTAACATTTTTCTGAGAAAGGATGCACAATCCAAGGTCATATTAGTGGAATCCATCGAACAACTAAAAAACTAGACAAGCCTCGAAGAAAACTGAAAATCGCATATATGAATATTCGTAGTCTACAGAACAAACTAGAACATGTGCAATGCTTTGTGATGAATAATGATTGTGATTTACTTCTATTGACAGAAACGTGGTTAAAGGAAGGTGAAACATTTCTATATAGTCTCAGAAATTATAGTGCGGTGCATTCCTGCCGTGATGGAAGGGGAGGAGGAGCTTCTATATACATCAAGGATTCAATTCAGTTCTGTGAAGCAGGTACATCTAACTGTGATAGTAAAATAAATTGGGTGTGTGTGAACTTGAATGAAAGGAATCTAAAAATAAGTGTAGTTTACAAACCCCCAAATCTATTAAATGCGGATTTTCTAACATCACTAGAGGAGATTATGTTAAGATATCCAAAGAAACATGTAGTTATAGGAGACTTTAATGTGAATTTGTTGAATGATAATTATGAGGTAACTAGTTATAAGAATATAATAGCGTTAAATAACTTTAAAATACATAATACCATATCTGCTGATGCCGCGACTAGAGTTACAGATACTTCTAGGAGCATTATAGATCATGTCTTATCTGACAATCATTATAATGTAAATTGTAATATTTCGATTGAAAGTAACAGCTTATCTGATCACAATTTATTAGTAGTAACCGTAGAATGTCACATAAATTCACTGGCAAAAAAATATAAAAAAGAGGTGAAAAGAATTGATTATAAAAAAATTATATCCAAATTTGATGAAAACATTAAAATCAACGATGTTCAATCATTTCAGGATCTAATTAACTTAATAACTAAATGTAAAAACGATTCAGAATATACAAAAGCATTTAAAATTCGGGAAAATAATGACTGGATTAATCAAGAACTGCTTGACATGATTGAACAACGAGACAAGGTATATAAACAAAAAATTAAGCACCCCAGCAACTTGGATTTGGACAAAGAATTTAAAAAACTCAAAAACCAAGTCAATAACAAAATTAAGGCTCTGAAGAACAGGTATTTTAAAAATCAGTGGGAAAGTGCTGGCACAAATGTCAAAAAGCAATGGAGATTTGTAAACAACTTTGTTAATAATAAAGTAGGTAAAACCGAAATTAAATGCATTACTAAAGACAATCAAGATATTACCAACGAAATAGATATTGCAAATCACCTGAATGATCATTTTGCTAATATTGGTGCCAGGATTGTTAGTGACTTGGAGGAGGAGATCAGTATTACTAGACCTGAGGGAGTGAAAGTATGCGATGAAGTTATAAGCGAGCGTGCTATGATGAACTTTCCATTGACAAAGGAGGATGAGATCAGGGAAATCATACTGGACCTAAATCAGAACTCATCACCTGGTTATGACGGAGTTACAGTACGAGATATTTGCAACTTAAAAGAAAATCTTATAGGAATTTTGACAAAATTGATAAACAATGTTATTTCCACAGGTATTTTTCCAAATGAGTTAAAAATAAGTAAAATAAGTCCAATTTTTAAATCAGGTAGTAAAACAAACATGGATAATTATAGACCAATATCGGTGTTGACCATTTTTTCCAAAATTTTAGAAAAACTAATTAAAAACCGTATGCTAGAACATATTTCAGAGACACACCTATTAGATGAATTCCAGTATGGTTTCCTCAGAAACAGCGGCACTTTAAGTACTACTGTAGATTTTATAAATCATGTTTCGAAAGCATTAGATAACAAGAACATAGCTATTGTAGTATATATAGATTTGAAAAAAGCATTTGACATAGTTAGTTTTGATATATTAATACAAAAGTTGGAGAATTTGGAGTTCAAAGGAAAAATGCTTAATCTAATTAAAACATTCATTGAAGGCAGAAATCAAATTGTAAAGGTCGGAAATGCAACAAGTCAAATAAAATCAAACTCTTATGGAGTGCCTCAAGGCTCAGTTCTGGGGCCGTTGTTGTACTCCTTATATGTTCTAAGCCTGAAAACTGCTAATCTTAAAGCTCGCTATTTTACGTTTGCAGATGACACTGCTCTGGTTTATACAGGTTTAAATGAGAATATGTTGTGTGAGGAGATCAACAAAGACCTCCAGAGCTATGTTGATTGGCTGTACTGCAATAAATTAAAAATAAATATAAACAAAACAAAGTACATGGTATTCAAACAAAAAAACAAATTTGTACAAAATATAAATATTCACATGAATAATACACCTATAGACCAAGTGAGTGAAATTAAATATTTAGGATTAATTGTGGATGATACATTGAGTTGGACTGAGCACACACATAAGATAAATAATAAAATCCTGCCGATGATCCACATCGTATTCAAGTGCAGGAATTATTTAACGAAAGAAACTAAAGACATGATCCTAGATGCTTTTTTCATATCACATTTTAGATACTTACTCCCTGTATGGGGCACTTGTGGCAAATCAAATTTTCAAAGGATGCAATTATTACAAAATAAAGTATTAAAGGTATTATATAACTATGACAGACTCACTAGTACAAGTAAACTATATCAAGATCTGAAAACCTTCAATTTAACCTCATTACTACAAATTGAACAATGTAAATTCATATACAAAGTACTCAATAACCAACAAAAATTAAATACTAGTATAATATTAGCTAACCAAGTTCATAATTATGAGACTAGGATTATAAACAACATTTACCAAATTAGCACAAGAACTAACACGGGTCTCAATAATCCTGTAGTAAATGCACCTAAAACTTTCAACAATTTACCTGTAGACATAAAGACTACAAATAGTTTCAGTTCCTTTGTATATAAATTAAAAACTTACTTTACTAATATACAAATATAGGATAATTATACCTCACACTCTTTCTAAGTTTAAATCTTGTTTTCTCGAGGCCAGTGCTTGAAGCACTGTTTAGAGTTATTGTTATATATGGTGTTGTAATATTTACTTTAATAATAAATTCGTTTCAAAAAAAAAAAATTTGCTCTTTGAGTCATTACTGTAAGTTTAAAGGTAACATCAGGAGCATGGAAATGCGAAATTTATTTTTATGGTGACCTTTGGACCTTACCTTTGGACCTTACCTTTGGACCTTTTGACCTTACCTTTGGATTTTTGGACTTATCTCCCCTCATCTTAGACACACACATTGGAGAAAGGGAACAGGCGGCCGCGCCTACTCGCTAACACGGGAATACGTCTTTTCTTGGATTCTCAATTTCGCGCGCTATACCCTAGACCCTTAATATGACCTCATTTATCCTTTCGGCTGGATGTATTATAGCAGAATTGGAGCCGCTGTCTGTTTGGCTCCCACACCGCACTCCGTGCTTTCATAGCAATAGTGGGCGTGTTTGGCGAAAAATTAGGATAATATTTTCGATTTGTGAATGTTTAATTTTTGCTAAATAAATTAAAAAAATTGAATGCAATATAATATTCAAGAGTAGCACAGAAAAGTTAGGTACTAGAATTTATTGTGGTGGTGCCATGGCTCCTTGGCTCCTTAAGGCGAGCCGCCACTATGGCGAGTACTGAATCAAATCACTTGACGCTATTTTAGACTCCAACATGTGCGTATTGCACCTAAGTGTTGATATTTGACGCCCTGTTTAAGTGAGCATGAAGTGCGCGCTCTATATCAAATAACTAATTATTTTTTAAACACATTCTTCGAAGTAATTTGACTCTTCTTCCGTGACACAAAAGAGAGTTCGGCTAACTGTAAATGTCCAAATTGAAGCTGTATCACATGAAAGATTCCTAGATGTAGAAAAAACTATATAACGTCGCTCGGCTTAAATTACGTACAACAGAAAGACGTTACGGTAAAAGTAAATATATTTTCCTTTTATTGAAATCGTATTCTTGTTCCAGATTTTTTTGTTTGAATGCTAAGCAGTGTGCTTTCTAACAGGTATCTGTGAGAATAGTGTAGGAGCTATTCCTCAATTTTTGGTATATTTTCTGTGGAAACTAACGAAAATGTATTGTACTACAAAAATGATAGTAGACATTGGCACTGTAAAGAATACAAACATTCGTATGACTAGGAGCTTTCGATTTAGCCTCTTCTTTTACTTTTGTTCTTCTGAGTCGTCTGTAGGGCTGGCAGCCGGTGCCATTAGAAGGAAAGCAGAAGAGTGGTCGCAAAATCAACAACTTCTGAGATGGAGAAGAATGTCTGGACATATGCGTCAAGCTAAAACATTTTTAGGACTTCTAGCCCTCCACAAGATACTTCCCGAGACCCCCTTCAAGAAATTTACCGTGGCCCTTTTTTCGTAATATTTTATGTACATATACAGGGTGAGTCCTAAGTTGATACTTTTTTTAAACTGTGAAAAAGTCGTTAAAATAAACCAGTTTTTCAAATAACTTTTATCAAAAAACTGCAGAATAAGCGAGATACAGGATCAAAAAGTAAGTCTGAACCCTGGTCTCGACTTGTGTTCTTAGTCGTACCTAGTCTCTATATGTTTAGTTTTTTGCTAGAATTTTTGTCTTATCATCTATATATCTATATTTGTCAATTAGTGCACTAGTCTCTTTCACTTTATCGTAGTTAGCTTTAAGTTGGTGAGTTCTAAAATTTGCGTTTATAATAATTTGTCACTTTTAGGAATAACTAATTTAAAATTAACAAATTTAAACAGAAAGCGACTACTGCACTATCTGACAGGTGCAATGCCTAATAGGTGAGACAGAAATCTGAACAAAAAACTAAACATAAACAGAATAGGGTAGGTACGTCCTGATACAGAAGCCTAGATTTACTTTTTTTTTATTTTGGATCTCGCTTATTTTTCAGTTTTCTGAAAAAATATTAGAAAAACTAGTTTATTTCAACGACTTCTATACAGAGTTAAAAAAAAGTATTATCTTAGGACTCACCCTGTATAATATTATATATATATTATATATAATAATTATTGTGGATAAAATTTCGAAAAGAAGCATGGGTCACTGCATAAAGGAGACTGCTAAGCTTTCGGCAATGTTTATTGCCATCTTCGGGGCTTTAACGTTGACATTTGCTCGCAAAAACAGAATGTGCGTTGAGTCACAGATTTTGAAATGCCATTCTCAAACACAAAAAAAAACGCTAAACAATTTTTGGTGGTGATTTCTAAAACAAAGGTCACAGAAACAAAGGTCACAGAAACAAAGGTCACAGAAACAAAGGTCACAGAAACAAAGGTGTAAAATACAAACTAAACAACGACCTTTACATATTTGAATCACCCGAAAAATTACAAAATTTGTGGTTTGAAAACACACACTTTTCGATTTAATTTTTTTTAGAAGGTCGTTGTTTAGTTTGTGCGTTATATGTTGGTTGTTTGTGTAATCTGTGTTGTGAAAGACACCGCGTTAAATTAGGCAAAAAAATTTTGACGTAAGCTATTTTTCTATCTACTGCAGATACTGCGCCGGTTTTTGGGTTTACTTTAAAATGCAATACTGTTCCACCTTTTCAACGATAGGTATGTATCATGGGGTTCAAAAGTATTTTTTGTAAAAAACACTGACATACAAGGAAAGCAACCTTTTAATTTAATATCTACTTTCTTGTTGCACAAAGGATGGCGCTTGAGGGCCATGGGCCTCCAAGACTACGGGGCCCCAAAACGACGGAGCCCCCCCGCAACTGCGGGCCCTGCGGGCTCTAAGTTACGCCACTGGTGATGGGGCAGTTCTGTCTCTCACTGGGCAGAAGCCGGCTAAGATTATTTGTAGGCCCGCTATCTGGCTTCAGGCGTCACTTGTATGAGATGGGGGTGGCAGACGGTTCGACGTGTGTACGCTGTGGCGAGAAGGAGGCGTCCTCGGGACACATTCTATGTCGCTGTGAAGCCTTTGGGTATCACAGGCAGCGTTAAGGGTCCTTGAACCAGAAGACATATTAAGATGGGCAGGACCCAAGGCCATCCTCATTTTTGTGATGAGGGCTGGACTTGGGAACTAGGGTGAGAAGAGGAGCATAAGGGCCTGCTTATAGGCCTTTGCACTGGTGGTTCTGATCTCCTCCTCTTTTTCAATTACTTCTGACATCTTAAGAGAGGGAAGCAGTGTAACTGTGAAAATGTATGTCACTTATTTCCGTCTGTCTGTGTGTTTTTTTGTTGGACTATCTGTCACCATTCTTCATATAATTTAATCTCAGTAACAGCTTACCCCATTTGTATAAAACATCATCTCATTCCAAGACAGTCGTTCTTCATAATTCAACAACCAAGCGGTACGACCACACCTTTGTTCGTAGGTTGTACGGCACACGTAAAAATACATTCTTAAATCAAGTAGGTATATCAGGATCTTGAAAACAAAACACTGAATATACCTATTGACCGAAGAATTTCATATTTTGGCGCAAACGGTTCGTAATTTTGGTCTTCTTGAAAGAAGCATCTAAGGGTATCTAAAGTATTCCGCAATTTTACGTTATATAGTATTTTAAAAAATATAGATTTCATCAGGATATAAAAAGTATGTACCTTTACTTTTAACTATACGAATATGTCGAACCCACCGGTCCGCCATTTTTTATATTCCATCCACTTACTACTTACATAAATATTATATTGGATATCTCATACTTGGTACATAGTAATATGTACACCCTGTTATCCGATACTTTGGACTGTCAGTCGCGTCAACAGCGAACAGATGTTCGGCTAGTGATAACTAAAAATACCTCAGAATGGATCTTGAGCTGTAATCTTTGTCTTGAGACAATGCATGCTTTGACGGCATACGTACAGAGCTGCACTCGGTGCTCGTACCGCTACGACTTTTAACAATATATGAACGAAAAAATGTATTTGTTTCGGTCAAGCATTTTTGCTGTGAATTGTTAGATAGCTAATATATTTTTTGTTCACTAAAATAGTAATTATTTTTTGGCAATGAGATAGTCAGTAATAATAAATAATAATAATAAGTTGCAGCATTGCCAATTCAGGCCTCTACTAAGAAATTAAATCTGAGATGCACTTCTTCGTCAGCTGTTACCTGTCAAATAGACATCAAGCAAGTCCTAAGTATCAAGAGGCCTTTACGGAAACTATGAATTATGATCGGGATAACCCGATCAGTTGGATCACTGATCCTGACGTTCGGAAAGTGATCTACTCGTAGGATCATTCATAAAAATGGTCAGTTCTCTCTTGTACGGTAAATGATCTCGATTGGGTTATACCGATCAGTAGCTATATTCTTCACCATCCGGTTTTTATTCTTAAAACAAGTTTTTCCTTGTTCGATATCCGTTAAATCCATGGAATCATAAATCCCACTTGACAGCTGTTTGACAGATAACTGATCGATCCGGATCCAGATCACTGTTTCCGTAAAGGCCTATTAGTGTAACAATATAACACACAGCCACAGGTAAAAGTATGAATTATTAACAAATGACTCTGAGGCCTGTGACGATATGTCAGTGTGCATAAATCAAGATCTGCTTACTTGATCGAAGTAGTAGGAGCTCGGTTGGAAAATATGATATCCTAACTAAAATTTTATGAAATTCTAGGTCGAAGAGTACTGAAATTTCAGTTGTAAAAAAGTGTTATTCTTAGTCAGAGCATATTTCTTTAGAATGAGTATTGTTATCAAAAAGATATTTGTCTTGGTTCATTAAGGTATTAATCAGAATTTCCTTATCAAAACATTTTCTGCAGAGCGAGAATAGATGTTCTTGCCGCTAGTACACAATATTTACAAGATTATCGGAATTCTCGAATTGATAATATATTATGTTTTTATGTGTGTATAAGGAATAACACGAATGTGTCCAAAGTTGCATAACAGAATGTACCTATAAATGAATCAGACGTGTTGACAGGTCCCGATCGATGGCGATGGCTTGTTAAGGGTCTAGAGTGTAGCGCGAAATTGAGAATCCAAAAAAATACGTGTTCCCGTGTTAGCGAGGAGGCGTGATCGCCTGTTACCTTTCTCCAGTGTGTATGTCTAAGATGAGGGGAGATAAGTCCAAAAATCAAGGTCAAAATATCCAAAGATAAGATCCAAAGGTAAGGTCCAAAGGTCACCATAAAGATAAATTTCGTATTTCGAAGCTCTTGACGTTACCTTTTAAATTGACAGTAATGATTCAAAAAGCAAATTGAAGAAGAAAGTTTGCGCTTTTTCACTGTGGTAACCTTTTTTTGATATCGTGAATGTATGATTTTGCATTGCAAGTTTCTTTGTATACTAAAATACTTTTCTGAAAAAATTGCTGTTAGATGTCATTCATTAAGGTATTAACTACCACCCTCTGAAATACTGTGTATGTAGTTTGAAAAACAAGTGAGTTCTGTTCGAAATGGGAATATGCGTTTCACATATTATGTATAACCGCAGCATAATAAACAACCAGCATAATATCTCTGAGGATTTCCTATATAAAAATGGTTCCCAAAAAATTTGACCTTGGGAGGGTTTATGGATGATTTTACGGCTGTGGAGATGCGAAAATGATCGATACCGGTACCAACTCGATCTTTTCTAGCCAAATAGGCGCATTTGGTTTGTACAGAGCATTTTGTGCAACTGATTACACCCCTCAATACTTATATAATTATTTTCGATACCGATACAAAAGTATCAATACCAGCTTGGAATGCCCCAAAAAGTATCGATGACAAAAATACTCGATATTAGTGCAGAAGTATCGAAGTATCGTTAGCATCCCTATAAAAAACCCTCCAAAAGTGGGGATGCGCGTGTAATTTCCGCCATCTTGAGTTATTGTGCTGGTTGTTTACTATGCTGTGGTATAACTATGTGTAGGTCTCAGAGTAACAACTAAACATAGAGGTAGTAAACAAAACACTTCAGCATGGCGTGCTCAAAGCCTTCATCTTTTGACATTTCAGACCCAAACATCGACAACTAACCTGAAAATTCTTCCAATGCAACCCATGTTACAAACACTGCTCTGCACTTTCCCATCTCGAAAAACTGTTAAACTACACTCGAATATAGCACAGCAAGTCCGTAAAGCTTCACTACAGTTACCAACAAATAGCGAATTCGATTTTACTGACCAAGCATAAAAGACGCACAAACAAAACAAACGTTTGACAGTCGGAGGTTACCGTAAACAAATCGTAGGAAAATTACATAGGCGTTGCCAACTCCTCAAAATTTATGTAAGACAGAATTTGCGTTAATGATGAAGAAACATGCAGTAACGCAGTAGAGGTCATATCTATTGATTTTGCTGTAATCATTTCTGAACCATCAAAATACCGTCTTTTCGAACGAAGAATGGAATATTTCTGGATACTATACAATTAAGACGATAGTAAACAATTATGATTGCCGTATCTGGTGGTCGATATGACAACGTAAGAAAAGATTTTGGCCTATTAGAATTAGTTGTTTACTACCTCTATGTTCAGTTGTTACTCTGAGGTGTAGGTGTACCCAGGCCCTTTAATTGGGAACCGGAGCGGTTCACCACTGCCGAGCCAACTTCAAATGATCGACAGTAAGTTCTTGATATATTTATGTTCGGTGAATCCTTCTATTGTTAGCAAAACACCTTTGGTGTTCGGACAAAACTGGGTCTAGCGAGGCATTAAACTATGTAGTGTTTGTGAAGCTACTGCACCTCAATTGGTAGATAGAATCTAATAATTAAAATAATTTATTGATTAATTACAACTACTTTGGTGCATATCAACCAAGCCGATTAATCAAATAAAAGGGGCACATCGCACGCGAGAGTCTCACTCTGAACCAGAAACCTACATTATGGCGTATTGAAAATTTTCATAGACGATCATGGGCGCTACCGTTCTATTTTACTCAAGGGTTTTTAACGCAAGGCACCCTTGATCAAATATGTCTTAGTGATCAGTGGCGGACAGTGAATATTTAGCTAGGGTGGCTGGGAGATGCAAATTCAATTTCAGGAAAAAATAAGGAATAGTCTACTTAATCAGTAAATCATATCTTTTCTTGCGGGTAGGCAAAGCACAGCCAGTTTCCGTACTATTTTTTCGCTAATTTAGCTGCATCGGTAGATTTTAATTCCATCAAATTGGGGCATCGACATTTATAATCACTACTACTACTATCTACTATTCTCTTCATTCTCTTACCTCTCCGAATCGTATAACTTCGAGCTAAAAAAAATCGGCAAATCGGCCAAAAAAAATCACCAGAAATTAATTCTCAATCCCGAATCTGACTACTAATTGGCGCAATAGTTACGGTCAGTCAGCAAAAAGACTTTTTCTCAAAATACAGGGTGTCGCTCGACGAATAAGACAAGCAATATATCGGAACTGGGCAGTAATAGCGATTTATAATTTTGGGGATGTAAATTAGAGCCAATGTTGTGTCTTTTCTTACTATTGCGTTATCCAATGAGGTATTTGTTTTTGGTCACGTGACGTCCGATTCAAAAATTTTAATGGGACACCCTGTATATTTGTGACTTTTTGTGTTCCACCCGACAATTCCAACAAACTAGCACACTTGGGGTCTAAAGTGATTAATTCAAGAGCTACAGATACTTAAAGGATGGTATCACAAATTTTTAATCGGTCCTGATCGCCCCTCACCCTTCAAAAAATAGTTTTTATCAGCCTCTGTATAGATTATACGCTCTGCTAGAATAGTGACAAACAGATCTACAAACAACAGACCAACAGACAAGCAGTGTAACGGAATGTAGACGAAAAACGTCCAAAAAACATATATCAAAATCAAAAAAGCTCACAATTACAATACTCCCCTCACTAGGGCCGTTCCTGGGGTCATACGCGCCCTGGTGCAAGCTAAAAATTTCCGCCCTTTGCATAGTGGGAGATCAAATGGGGTGTAGATGGATTAGATCTGAAATCAGTAAAATCGATATACTTGTATATTATATTCCAGGTTATTCACGTTATTCGACACGGAGCATTATGGGTATATTTGATGAAAAAGAAAATAATAATTTCGCATGGATAGGGGTCCATTAAAGCTATATTTTAAAAATATTTTCATGTCATACAGAGTGTCCCCAAAACACGAAACGTATCATAGTTACATTTTTTAAATGAAAGTATATTTTTACATATTCGAATTCCTTGGTGAATTCTAGTATGACTTTAAGTATCACACCTGGGGCTTAAAGCGAACCGTTTAGGTGTAAATCATCATTTTCGGTTCAAGTAGATGTCTGAAAAAAATTAAACTTGAGTTTTTCAAACGGGAATACCTAATTTTTTTATACGATTGAATGTAAAATTTGATAACCTTTCTAATGATATAAGCGAGTGAATATCAGTCTCTGGTAGTTTTCATTTATTTTGAAATTTTCAATCAAATGGTGGTTTTCATTGCTCCTACCTATAATCAACCTAGCAATCCATGAAATATAAACAAAAACATGTTCATATGAGAGAAAATAATTAACTTAGAAGAAACCCCGGCGCTAACATATTTAAGGTCAAAGAGAATCTGGAGCATGACAGAAATAGATATTTTTCACAGCTTACTGGCTACTGTAATGTACTAGAGGTTAAACATTTTCGAAACAATTAAAAATCCTGAAATGAAAGAAAAACAGCCAGCGATTGTTGCTCCAGCATGCAATTATCAACAACATGTAATGGTGTAAAAAAGTAGTAATTTGCGTTGAAGTAAAGATACCTCTGACTGCAAAAATCAGCATGATCGCAAAAAAGGAATAATGACAAATCAGATTTAAATTTTCTCTGTTCTAAAATATTTTGCGACCCATAACGTCCAGCGCCCTGGCGCCTTGCACCACTTGCACCACCGGGTAGGCACGGCCCTGCCCCTCATGCATGTGGAGTAAAAAAAACTTTTTGTAGATTAAGATGTGTTCAAGGGTAAACCTTGTTTCTGCTAGTGTAGTGTGAAGCGCCAATGTCGAGAATCCAAGGCTAAACGTTTCTATATGCGATTTACACACTTTTCACTCTTCGGCAACGGGCATCGTCTTCTAACAGCACGTGTTGCCTCTCTGCTGCAGTAATTTCACAGTTCAATTTGCGATTTATTGAAACATTCTATTTGGGATAATTCTGGAGAAATCAATCATCAGGTTGCTACAAGTATTTATTATTAATAACAACAATAAAAACCGCTTCATCGCGCTTCACTGACGCATAATTAATAAAACCGCAACTGTTGAAATATAAACTATTTACTACCGTTTTGGCACTTATATAGCGGCGTTTCACAAAGTACAAGATGTTTGAATAAGTGAAACTTATTAGTCGAAGAGTTCGGAGGTCTTGTCTGGTTTTTAGGCCGTCTGTCGTCCGTTGGAGTTTCTTCCTAACGTTTCACTACCGCGAGTGGCTAGCATTTTCAGAGGTCGGTGCTTTTCCAATTAAAACTACATGGCAAGTTTCATTCTTTCATTTGGAGTTTTTGTTACCTTAGCCAAATATCCACGTTTTTTCTGCTTAAGTTGGGTTGTACACATCTTTATCTATACTCGGACAGTAACTATACAGGGTGGGCCAATAGTGCGTTGACGGAAGATTGTGGGCTTACTAAAAAATATTTCAAAAATCTGTCACTTGGTTATGGCAGGGACCCTTGAGGGCTATAACGTAAAAATATTTTGACTTACATTTTGACGTTTATACAGGGTGATTCATATCAAACTTTTTTTGAATGGAACTCCCTGTATATTATTACATATTTGGATTCCTTGGTCAATTCTAGTGTGACTTTATGTATCATACTTGGAACTTCAAACGAACCGTTTAGGCGCAAATCACCATTCTTCTTGGTATAAGTATAGGTATCAGACAAAAATTGAATATCCCAGCGATTATAGAACTTAGAAGGCCGTGACTTTGCGGCACGACTAAGCATGAAATGCGTCACCTGAGGTCAGACGGCTAAATTTGAATTCTTCTTGTACTTGGAGAAATCAGTAGAGCAATTAAGGAAACTCCAATCACAGATAACTTGATTTTTTCAAATGGGAATGTCTATTTTGGTTTAAAGAATCAAATGTAGAATTTGATTACCTTTCTAACGATATAGGATTCTCAATATCAATCTTTTTTGGTTTTCATTTTATTTCAAATTTTCAGTCAAATCGGTGTTTTTCAACTTTCCTGCGTGCAAGCAATCTAGCAGGCCATGAAAAATAAACAAAAGCCCGTTAATATGGAAGAAACCAACTACTTTAGTAGAAAGATGCAAACTCACTAGGGTAACAAGGCAAGATTATGAAAATTCCTTACAACATATTAGCTCTAACCAGAAACAATAGCGGTAACAAGAATGCTAATTTTTCACAGCCTGCTAGCTGTTAGCCAATTTCCAAAGTCAGTAAGAAAACATTTAACCAAAGGAAAACTACTAGTGATTGTTACTGGCAGTAGAATATCTATGTCTTCTGAATAAATTTCCATGCTAATGCTATAAAAAAGTAGCCATTTCCGTAAGTCAAAAGTAATGATACCTCTCACTGGAACCCTTCAAATTCTTCAGTAGGTATTTTTACTCATTAGCAAAATCGTGGAAAGTGAAACTTGAATTGCAGTCTGTTTGAATTGTAAAACATAATTTAGTTTGTAGAAAACTACATGAAATAAACACAATTACAGCATAGCAATTATTTCAGTAGATGTTCAGAATGCTCCAGTTAGAGATATCTTCACTTTTGACTTAACTAAACGGAAATGACTAATTTGTTTATCCCATTAAATGGGAAATGTCATTCTAAACATGTTCGACTGTAAGCAAAAGTCGCTGGTAGTTTTCCTTTTGTTTCAAAATTTTTAATCATTTTGAAAAGTTGTCAAGCTCCAGTAGATCTCAATAGCTAGTAGGCTAGAAAAACAAACAATTTTGTCATACCCCAGCTACTCATTGACATTAGATAATTATCTTGCCGCTGTTGTATCCGGTTAGAGCTGATGTGTTGTGAGGAATTTTCATGATCTTGCCTCGCTACTCTAGTTCGTTTGCATCTTTCTACTAAGTTAGTTGGTTTCTTCCATCTTAACGGGCTTTTGTCTATTTTTCATGGCCTAGCAGGCAGGTCGCTTGCACGCAGGAAAATCGAAAAACACCGATTTGACTGATAATTTAAAATAAAATGAAAACCAAAAAAGATTGATATCGAGAATGCTATATCGTTAGAAAGGTAATCAAATTTTATATTTGATTCTATAAACCAAAATAGGCATTCCCATTTGAAAAAATCAAGTTATCTGCGATTGAAGTTTCCTTAATTAATCTACTGATTTCTCCAAGTGCAAAAAGAATCCAAATTTAGCCGTCTGGCCTTAGGTGACGCATTTCATGCTTAGTCGTACTGGTTGCTGTCAAATGGTTTGGCGGTTTGCGCAAGATCTATTTAATTCGGATTTTTTTGGTGGCCTTTTGACAGTAATATTCTTAATTTGATTGCGAATTTTTATTTAGAAAATGTTTAATGATATACAAAGACGCTTATGCAACAAGCATGACATACATCATATGATTTCATATATATATATTTGATGTCAAATTTCTGTTTTATACTTTGCAAATTTGACCACGAACTGAATCCACGAATAAAACCATGAATTTGTTGTCGATGAAAAACGGGTATAAAGTAATCTATAAAACCGATGGCTGATAAAAACCTATATTTGTACGCTCACATACCTACCTTTCCGGCAGAAGCGTTGTGTGCCTAGGCGGGGCTCCGTATAAAAATGTATTTGGGGACCCTTAGGGAGGGTAAATATTTGTGACAGAAGAAAAAAATGCGTTAAGCCCCCGTGGCCCGGGAACACGAGAATATTTCTTTGTTTAGTGTTCGTATACAAAGGCCAACTTTTCATATATGGAATAAATAATTGTGTGAGCTCAATAGCAAAAAAGTTAAATCATTTGTTTATAAGCCCAAAATTAGAGCATGATTGCTAAATGACTTTCTGGTGGTAAAAATCACTTTTTACCATTTTTTTAAATAAATAATGAATTTCGAGTTTTACTTTGATATGTTGCCTGTAAGATTGTTATATATTTATACGTTGCATTGGGAAAACTGCCTGGGATGAACAATTAGAAATATTATTCAACGTATTTAATGAATCGTACTGGAATTTTAAAATCATATTCCGTACTAATAGGACCAACTTTTAGTGCAATATCAGAATTTTAGGATCATTTATGTAAATGCTATTGTAAAATTGCATTTTATTACTTTTTGTCAGTTTTTTGCAATTTTCTAAGCAATAAATGAATTTTTCAAAATTCAAAAGCCACTTAAGCATAAGTCTAAGGCATACTCGTAAATATAGTTATTTATTTCACTAAATATCTCTCACAGCAACAGTTAGGTTTTGTTTCTGTAGGTAAATATGACCCAAAAAACTTGCTGTATGAATGAGTGTCACGAGAGTATTTAGCTTTTTTGATGGCTAAGGTCACTTCCAATCATACCTACAATTTCGGAACGAACCTTTCAGAAGACAATTAGAATGGTAAATAATTTGACAATTCCATTAAATTAAATGGACAACGTAGAATGTGTGGAATGTATCAAGTCAACCCATTTGACGCCATTTTTTTCTAATAAATTATCACTAATATGTCACATATCTCAGGCATTCTTCTACAATTAAACTAAACTTTAACTGACATTTTTATAGTTTAAAAAATAGAAAATTTCAACACATATTCTCGTTGTGGTCTGACACCATAAGACCTGTACAAAGAAAATATCGAACATGTAATTTGTGTAGGTATAGTAATTCATATCATGATAAAAAATAAGACCAACCAAAATGTAACAAAATCTGTATTTGTCTGAAAAATATTTACAAAAGATTTATACATTTTTACAAAAAGTCATTTTTGAGGTACAAAACCTAATTAACCAAATGTACATGACACCTTAGGTACACAGTAGGAACGTAAATAGATGAAATTTCTGAACAGGGAATTGATTTGAAAGTAGAATAATTTTTTTAGTAATGATATTAATCTTAAATTACATGAAAGTAACTTTTTTTAAATGATAAACTAATTATTTTATAGTTAATAATACCAGAAAACAAAAATTAAGTTAAAGAGGGAGAATGAAGGATATTTTCAAAATCTTGTAAGCTCAATATACACGACATCTCGAGTACATATAAAAAAAAGTAAATCAATAAGTCTTCAGTGAGAAATGCATTTAAAATAGAATGTTTGTGCTGATAATATAATGACAATTTTACATTGAATAAAGATGAAATTTCAAAAGATTCACTAATTATTTTATGGTTGAAGACTGAAAAAGGAAACACTTTAAAATCGGAAGTACATGCCATAGTTTCACAATATTGCACCTATCATAAAGTAATTGTTACTATTTTCATTGTCTTCTGTCAAACTGCCACTTATATCACTGTTATAACGATATACCTCAGTGAGTTGTAGCGTTGTCTAACAATCAGTAATTTAATGTAAAAAATGTTGATAACTTTCGAATAGTCTTCAAGAAGTAAACTTCAGCGGAAAGGTGAGAGGTGGAATTTTTATATGATGTTCTTAAATGACGTCAACTAAGACATAGAACAGGAGGCGTAGGTCCTCGTTTTAGTTTAGTCGAAATTCATGTGCAAAAATATATAGCTCTTCTTTGAAAATACTAAGAATTGGGTATATTATATACCTATATAAATCACTATATCTGGAGTTATATGTTATATCGAAGTAGTTTTGGCATGTTGCTTTTGATAGACGACAGGCAATAAGACTATGGTAATCAGTGAAAAACATATCAAATAAATTGTCTGTACAAATACTACTATAAAAAGACCGAAGATGTTGCTCCCCTGTTCTATATCGCTTTAAAAGGCACACTCCAGTGATGAAGATATTTACTGAATAATATCAATAACTATTTTACATTAACCATTTTTGTTTTATCTTTCAGTGGTCTAGAATTGCTTTTAAACTCTAAAACTGATTCTTTAAGGATTTATATAGAGCGAACAACGAAGTGCAATAACAAAATATTAAATCTGTCTTTAAAATGATACGTCAATGATGACATAATGTCTGAAATATTAACCTTCTGATATTTCAGATCTTTACCATTTCGTATTTTATAGGAACAGCATAAATACTCAAGGGATAAATCATTCCCGGAAATGTCGCTACAGGAATATTATGCCAATGAAGCTGATAGAAGCAACTGATAATGGAAAGGAGTTTTTCTTGAGCCTCATGGATGTTGTGAATTTTGTCCACCTGGCTCGGCAGGAAGTTAGCAGATAAACTAAAGCAAACTTCTACAAACTAGTTTATCTGAGTATATCAAAGAGTAGGCTTTGTGAAGATATCTGGCAGTATTTTTTATTTAGCTATGAACGACATAGGAAGATCACGGAATTTATTTTCACTAAACAAACCCAAATAACCCAACTTACAAAAGACCAAGTTTCTCATAAGCAATGAACCAATTTTGAGTCACTTTTTGAGTTCAAAAGTTAGAGTTTGACTCTAGACCACTGAGTATTACTGTTTTAAACTCTGTTGGCGCAGTGTGGTACATATTCAGCTTCTTCGCAGGTGAGCGTTGATTCGTCCAAGACTTTTCCTTCTCCACAGGAGACCAGACGAGGATGACCGTTTACGCAGGTGATCAACCTATGACAGTCTCCAGGTACCGGGAAACGGGGATAAGGCCAGAATCGGGCAGCCGGACTGTGAGCAGGGACTTTCGTGGGACATTTGAAACCGACCACAGCTGAAAAATACAACAGAATGTAAGGTTAGATTGGAACTGCGTGACAGTGATATTATTCTTAGCTTAAAGCATACATGACATGACACGAATAGTGTATGCAGAAAAGTTTGTAAGCGATCAAAAAAAGATCACAAGAAGCAGGATTGGTCATAATGTAGTAGAGCTCTTAAGCCATTTTGTTAACGGAACAAGCTGTATATTTTTATGAATTTGATTTTTTCGTAGATTTTAAGCAAATAGCGTATTCTCTTAACGCTTTTTAAATAAACAATGTCTAATATGCCAGCATAATTCAGTTTCAGCTGGCCACCTTAACCATTGCAGCCAGAGAAATTATCCAACGGGACATTACAGGCAACATTACAGACTCTGTACAGACAGCAGACAAGAAGCTTTTTTTGTCTTGCCCTCTGGAGCTATGACAAGTCTGTTGAGAGAGAACACCCACAAAGCTTTTAATTTCACGTAGGATGACACTTCTGGCTGCTCAACTGCTAAGTAACATTTAGCTACCCTGGTGAGGAGGAAACTGAATACTACCTGTCATGCCTAGACAACACTTCAAAATTACGAGTGGTGCTGTTACTGGACTCTGTCAGCTAAAAAGATGAAACTTATACACCCGATTTAGACGTAGGTTTGGCGTATGCGTGTATACTCTGTTACCTGATACTTTAAACTGGCTTGACGTCTACTTGATAGGTATCAGCTGACGAAGAAGTGTATCTCAAATTTAATTTTTTACTAGTGGTGTTGATTGGCAATGCTGCGATCAGGACCGTATTAATAATATTCTTATTGGATATTTGCCAAAAAGTAATGACTACTGTTGTAAACAAGAAATTGCTTCAATATTCAGAAATTCGCAGCAAAAATGGTTAGTTAAAAGAAATAGATTATTTTATTGATTTTTATATTGTTAGAGACTATCACAATACTCCTTATTTAGCAATAAGGACGATTCAATGGATAGCTTGCATCACTAGTGGGATATTTATTGGTTAAAACGTACAAGGTACAATTGGAGAAAAGTATAAAGTAAGTACATGGAGTAAGATTAATATAATAAGGTAGTTTAACTGAAGCTTAAGCTAAAAATGCTTTTATCTTCATTGTTACCTCATTTAAAGTGTACCTAATCATCATCATTCAGACCAGCCATACTGATATACTGAAAGACACGCCGGATTTTCCGAGAAAATGTAAAATAAGCATAGACCTCAGAGCATACGTAGATGAAAACGTCACCAAGTGTCAATTACTTGTTATTAGTAATGCTTCCACTCAATACAGCCCTGCATTCCTTCAAAGCTTAAGATTGATATGTCATGACTCAATCTGGGGTATTTTTATTTATCACTAGCCGAACAGCTGTTCGCTGTTGACACGGCTGACAGTTTAAAGTATCGGGTAACAGGGTATACGTTAAATCTGGGCTTTCTTGTCATCGAAAGCAAGAGCTCGAACTGGAAGGATTTGCAATCATACGGCTTAAAATATCCTTACAAAATAATTCCAAATTCATACGCTGCATTTATAGGCCACCAAGTAGCAACAACTGCAAAGAGTTCTTCGAGAAGCTTTCAGCCACTGTGGACGCAATCAGGTCACCCTAATTCAGATATAGTCTTTCAGGGTGACGGACGACGTGAAACGTGAAGCTGAAGCCTTCGCCATTAGCTGCGGCTTGGAGCATATAGTCAAAAAACCAACAAGGATCCCAGCCTCCACGGAAATTTGCTAGTCTGCTAAGCTAAACCTATATCTCACAACTACTCCAATAATTTACACAGCGAAAGTAACCGCTCCACTAGGATTGTCTGACATAACACCATCTCAATGCTATGCAGGATGCATTCTCCAGATCTCCACCATACAAGGCCTCACCGGGTCTGGCATTACGGATCAACAAAGTGGGATACTCTAGGTAGTCACTACAGGTCCATTCCCTGAAACGACGTCTGCTTCATGTCACGAGACCCATATACAAATAATGGAGAAATAATCCAAATGCCGAGAACCACTGCAGTTTTAGCGACGCCAGAAATCACGCGTGATTGACAATAACATCACAAACGATCGCCAGTATGGCTTGCGTAAGCATAGGTCTACGGGTGACCTCCTGGCCTACGTCACCCACTTGTGGAACAGAGCATTTGACAATGATGGCGAATCCCATATTGTTGTACTTGACATATCGAAGGCTTTCGATAGAGTGTGGCATGAGGGACTTCTGGCCAAGCTTATGGACTACCACCTGGCCTGCGTCCGTGGCTGAATAGTTTTTCGAACGACTGCTTACTGTTTGTTGTAGTCGAAAGTATCAGACCGATTTTCAATAAACGCCAGTGTTGCTCAGTTGTACTTGTCATATTGAAAGCTTCCAATAGAGTGTGGCATGAGGGACTTCTGGTCAAGCTTGCTACTTATGAACTACCACCTGGCCTGCGTTAGTGGCTGAATAGCTTTTCTAACGACCGATTTCTGTTTGTTGTAGTCGAAGGCTAATCATTAGACGTATTTCCAATAAACGCAGGTGTTCCTCATGGATCTGTCCTATTCTCTACACTGTTTCAGCTGTACATCAACAAGTTGCTGGAAATAACATCCACTCCAATCTACAGCTTGCATGGAACTGGGAAAGCCACTATCATCCCAGGAGACGGTACGTCGGTGACAGCCTCACAGATCAACGTAGATATCAAGATAATTGTCGAGTGGGGATTAGCAAATAAGGCACAGTTTAACGTACAGAAAACTCAGGTAAAAACACTGAAAAAGAAGTCTCACGTTGGGTTACCAACTGTGGAAATGGAGGGATCAATATCAACAATAACATGTCCTGGCACGATCACGTTGTATTGCTAAAACAGCATCCCAGAAGCTTGGAGTTTTGTTTCGTTGTAGGAAGCTGTATACACTGGAGCAACTACTACAACAGGTCCGACTATCGTTGGAGTATTGTTTCCATGTATGGGGATGCACCCTAAGCACTCTCTAAAGCTTCTGGATACTACAAGGTTCAGATCCTACCATCGTTGGAGTATTGTTCCCAAGTGTGGGGATGTGTTCCGAGGAAACCTCTAAAGTTTCTGGACACTATCCAGAAAAGAGTAATTAGACTAATCGATACGCCTAACCTCACAAAGGACCTCCACGGCCTGGAGAATCAAAGAAGGTTGGCTGACCTGTCCCTGTTTTACAGACTCTATCATGGAAGATGTTCGAGTGAGCTCTCCCAAATAATAACACCAAAGGCCGTCCAAACGAGGTTCAGAGGAATCCCGTTGAGCTGCACCAATACCTTTCTCACTATGTTGGAATAGCTGAACGCTTAGTTCTGAGCGCTCCCTAATAAATGCACAAGGAGCCCAGTAGGGATTAAGTGCTGTGAACTTGGCAGATCACCCTCCTCCAATAGAAAATACGAAAGTAAACACCGTATATGGTATAAGTAATGATGTACTTAAATTTAAACGTGTCCAAGTTATCGATGTTGAAGAAGACAAAATTAACAGTTAATGTAATTTCTAAAATTTATCCTATGGTTGCCTATCTGTTACATCGTGTTTCACTTGCTCATCAATTAAAACTACATGTACTGAAACGTAAACTTCACCGACATTTCGGCCATTTCTGTGGTCTTTATAGAGGTACAAAATTAGACAAAATAATGTAGTTTTGGATAAGTGACATTGTTTGACAGATGTGTAACTAAACAGCTTTTATTGTTTTTGCGAACTAAGTTCCTAACTAACCTATGGTGATTCTGAAATTTAAAAGGACACAGATTATTGCATTCGAATTTTTGATAAATCCAAAATGATCGCCAGTAATATATCCGCATCTTAAGTTTGCGATGCTGTCTATCGACAATACCGCAACTCGCTAGGGAAGGCTGGACAAGATGTATGCCCCATTCTTTGACCTGGAAGAGAAATTCACCAGCAGTATAATGTTTTTCATTTAACGTGTATTTTATTGGCAATAAAGACGGTTTATCAATATTATTATACCCTATTTTATAAAGATGTGCAGGGACACACCGGGCTGCTGTTCCATTACCCAGTGACTACTCCTCAGAGCGTGAGGTGAGCAATCACGGGGTCCGCGAATCGCGCGCCCTGAGTAATCGAGCGGACCCAACGATGGTTACCTTCTGCATTCTGGCCGATTAAATGTGCACCGCAGCATGATATACCAGTAGTGCTCGCAGTGCAATGACCAGCGTATTCCTCAACCCACCTAGGGATCCAACGACCGTTACCAGTGGACTAACAGCGTAGTCTGAACAAAGCCTGTCAAGTTATCCAAGCAGCTCCTGGCAATTGGTCTCCTTTTCTTCCTTTTTTGAGATGAATAACAACAACATATTCTTCTGTTGGAAGTCGAGGAGGACTATGTCGCGCTTCTTTGCTATGCACGCTCCAATATGTGGGAAATGAGTGGCTTGAATGAATCCAGCATCACTCATTACTCATAACCATATCCCCTGGAGCCTATGGAAGCACGAGCCTCTCATCTATATCGTAGGAGTGCCTCAGATGGTAGTAAAGCAATCGTAGCGCCACGTTGTGCCGATCTACGTAGGCCGTAGGCCCGGCGTACGTCTTACACACCGGCAAGAGATGCATGAGCTTCTCTGCCGGCTCTACAACCGGTATCAGATACATCTACCTTCATAAGACAACGTCTAGCAAGCCGTTATCAAGTCCTAAGTCCCCGCTTTCAACCCACTAGACCTTATAAAAGAGAAGGTCAACTGCTCAGACAAGCCATGCGCTACTAAAGGTTTGCAGAAAAGTCCATGCATCGGTTTATCTGTATAAAGTCTTAAAAGAAAGTCGGCAGCTTCAATGTAGGCTTTTAACCGTACGGGAGCAAGTTCCGTACTGGACTGCTCACACATCTGCGTGAAGTCGAGTGTGAGGCTGAGTTCCTCGGCTGCTCGTGTTGGTGCTCTAAAAAGGAAGGCTCCTTTACCCGTATCCTGGTTTTCTCGCATAAAGCAGATGTGGGGATCGGTGTTCCTCAACGTTGCAGGGAGTGGCCAGTACAACCCTGTTATACAGCCGCTCCAAACTGAATAGTCCACACCCTCCCAAGTGTTGTGGAAGGTATATTAGGTGGATAAAGAGCTTAGGATGTAGACCTCTCTCATATTCATACTTTTGCAGGTGGTTATGTTGATACGTACAAAGTTGAATAACGATTGCATTTCTAATTTATCAGTTGACTGTGATGGTTGGATATGCTTCAAGAAAACATCTGATCAATATTTTTCAAGCAGTAGGGTGAGCCATAAGTTTTTCCAAGGTTCCTTATCATTGGTTGAGTTTCGGTATTTTTTCATCTTGAGTTTTCACTCAGTATGTCCTATTCTCATAATACCCATTTTACATCAACAATAAATCCATGGTTTTAATTCGTGGAATCAGTTCGTGGTCAAAATTGACAGGGGTAAAACAGGAATTTGACGTCAAATAAGTCAGTGGATTTCTTCTTAGATTTCTTCACTGGTTAAGAACCTGTTCTAATCTGTGGTCAAGAATTGGGTAGTGCCAATCTTAAAAATCATATGATGCATGTCATGCATGTTGTATACCCGTCTCTATATTATTAAATATATAAGAACTCTCAATCAAATTGAGAGTTTTACTGTCAAAATGCCACAAACAAATACGAATTATAGAATATTAGTATATCTTGCGAAAACCACCAAACCATATGACAGCAACAGTGTTGGCAGCACTGCATGGTGTCACAAAATCCATGGTTTTATTTACAGATGTAAAACACAGTCAGTTTGACCTCTAAGACGACCATGGGTTGATCAATGGATAAATTCGTGGAGAAAATGTCGATGTAAAACGGGTATAAGACAGACAATATCGACTCTATGATATATTCTGTCAATTTGGTTTTATCAACGATGCAAGGACGGCGTTCTGGGATCTAGGTCCTTCAGAATCACCGTTAGTACATAAAAAACAAAAGCTATCTCCTGGAACAGCCGTCATACAATGTCATTTATAAAGAATAAGTTGTCTGTTGAAATTTGAACTTTGAAAAAGGTGTCGCGGGTGGCCGAAACGTCATTAAAGTTTAATGTGATTTTTTTGGTAGTGAAGTGCGGTGGAACAACATAATTAAATGTTTGGAAATGATCGCATTAAGGTAAAATGTTCAGTAAAGGTAATCAGAGATTATTCTGTGTCAATGCCGGTGGAAATTTTAAAAACAAGCTAACACCCTTCAGTATTCTTACTGTACTAGTTTTAGAAGAGGTAGATTATCTGTTAAGGTATTTTTTGAGTGGTTGGTAACTTATATCTTGTGAAAAATTTACTAGAACGCCAGTTATGAACAAGAAACTTCTCAATACTATTTTATTTGCAAACTAACCATTAAGCAATGGTAGTCTAAAGTAAATTCTTACCCTCGGGATTGCATTTCTCCAATAATAGATCTGGCCAATTGCAACCGTGAATCCTTTCGTCGTAAACTAGACCTGGTTCACATTGATGAGGAATTGGTTCGCCATAGGCACACTTGATGTAGTGCGTCGAACATTCGTGTCCATCTGGGTAAATTCCAAATTGGTACTCGCAACCATGGCTGCTAATCGGAGTCACTAAGAAAGGAAAATCGCATTAATGGGATAACTTACACTTGCACGTGTTACTAAAATCCAGTCCTGGGTTTTAGTCCATGCGCCTTGTAGAGATACACTCCAAGAATAAATTCCAACAATAATTTTAGTAGTGAGTCCAGTGCAGAAAATATAACGTGTTTCTTTTTGCTGAGGCACTCTCACTATTCTAGTAAGGAAACTTTTGTAGACATGGTTATAGCTTTGATCCATCGAGTGGTTTGGGTGAATGATACCAGTTGCAAGTTTGAGGGAGAAGTGGCCATTATACAGGGTGAGTTTTTAGTACCGGCTCGGTCGATAACTCCACTACTGTAGATGATAGCGAAAAAAGTGGTATATAAAAGTTGTAGCCGCGGATATGCTCCTTGCTCAGAAAATATTTAGATTTATACAGGGTGATCCATAACTACGTGGTGATGCAAACATGCATTTTTTTAAATGAGATACCCTATATATTATTCCATATTAAAATTCTACTAATAATTTCCGTTCTTCTAATATAGGGTACATTATACAGGGTATTTCAAAAGATATGACCATTTTTATATCCAAATCGCTGTCAAATGAACGTACTGTATATCAAAAAGTTATGAATCAATAATCATTTTTTTTACACAGATGGATGAAAAATCTCATCTAGTTTTAAAATCGGCTATAAAAGAAGCCCGCGATGCATATTCGTATACAGGGTGATATAGAATGCAAATTCTAGATTTTCTCTCTTTTTTTAAATGTAACCTCCAATATTTTATTATATCAAAGAATTGCTTTTCATATGCTCTGTCAACTTTGTATAGCACTATTTATGGCTGCATTCATTGGTTTATGAGGTTTTTCGATTTTTCTACAAATTTTAAATATACCTTCTATTTGCTTACTAAAATTTATTTATTTTAAGGAAATACTATCAAATTTTATTCTTGCTTAATAAACAACTAAAATATAAGGCGATAATAGTGCTTGATCAAGCCAAAACACTGGATTAACGAGATAATTTAGGTCAAGTGTGCTGAGGAAACAATTTTATAGACGTCATGCATAATTATCAAGCAGATCTATCAGGTAGGCTATAAAATATTAAACAACACGGTCCAAATAAAACGATTCTTCAGTCTTTCAAACGCATTAGTTTTATAGTGCCTCCTTTCTGGATATTGATGTTCATAGTTGATATATTCTAGAGGCAAGTAGGCAATTTTTCAAAGATTCTCCTAAATACCCTCAATGGAAAAATCAATTTTTAAAGTTCGTTTTTCACACAGTACGGAATTATTAAGCTTGATAATTATGCATCACGCCTACAAAATTGTTTCCTCAGCATACTTGACTTTATTATTTCGATGATTCAATGATTTAAAAAAACAAGCAGTTTAAATCTGATTTTCATCATAACGACTAAATTCGTCGATGAAGGATAAAACCGTTTTGGAATAGGAACATCAAGTATTTCAGATCATGATTTTAATCATTTGATTTAAATCAGCTCAACCCTGGAAATGATAGATTTCCTACATTCGTCGGTGAGAAACTTACGGTCAGCTTTCCTATGTCCGCAATCCACAGCCCAGTTGTAGTTGCAGTGGTTATGAACTGCGCCCTTTCCGTCAAACAGGAGTCCATTTTCGCACGTCTCAACTGTCAGCGTGCCATTGGTACACAAGAAGAAGAGGTTACACGACTCCGGGTGGGCATAGGCTTGCACTCCGTGTTGTTCCGGACAAGACGGTCCACCTTGGAGTAAGACACCACCGTGGGCTGAAAATATTGAGAAGAAAAAATCAAATAAAATACCAATAAATGTCGATAATAGTCAGCCATTGCAGTTTTTTAAACCATTTCCAGTAAAGATTGTGATTCTAAAATTTTAGTTTACTAACGAGGGCAACGAGGCTTTTTTAGTGACGCTTCTAAGCCTACTAGACTCTGCTTTTCGTAAGATCCAAATACGCCGATCATATTCGGGCCATTTTACCTCCAACACCGTAGGTAAAGGAATATTGTAATCGCATTTCAGTATTTACTAGAACCTTAGATAAGGAAAGAGAGGGAATACCGCGCGCTAGTTTATTGCTATATGAATTAGCTGTGACAGAAAATGATTAGCTGTCAAAATTTTTGGAAAAGAAATAATTTGGTACGGTAGTATTTTTTGTGCTATTTAGAGTTTATAAAACCAATAATTGTAAAATATTGTGGTGTGCATAATGGCAGGGTGTGCAGCTTGCGATTGCAAAAGCTACAGCAGTAGGAAGGAGCTAGGAATCCTTTTCACAGGTAAATTTGTGTTCATATTTTTTGATGTATTCGAATGCAAATATATCGATATATAGTTCAGAGATATAAATGTATCCAAAATATAATTTGAAATGTACCACTAACATGCGAATCATAATACTTTTAGCATGTTAAAGTGTAAAAATTATATGTTTTGGTTCAAATACAATCAGTTTTGCAGTGACGTATCTGTTATAGCTTACATGGTGAAAATGGCCATATAGAACCCGTAAATAACAACATTTCAATAAATTTGATTTGAAAATAGATTATTTTTCCGAGTAGCTTAACCACAATGTTAATTCCATTAGCTATGGCACTGGGACTAGCGCTTTGGTACGTTTTGGTAACAGAGATGTCAGCCGCACGTTCTGTCCTCTCTCTTTCCTTGTTTAAGACTAGAACATATTTCAGAAATCTGTCACTTGACAGATTGAAGGCTACAACCTACAACTTTAAAATATTTTTACCTAAATTTTGGCGTTTACACAGGGTGTTCCAATAAGCGCGCGGTGCTTCCTAACGGCATTACCGTTTAAATAAAAAACGCTTCTTTTCAAATGGCCTACTTGCAGGAAATAATATCAAAGATGGCGGACTTCCGGGTATACCGGAAGTAGGTATCAACTTTCTTATTTTAATTAGAACATCCTCTGTATTATTACGTTTTTGAAGTCAGCATTGATTTTCAACTTATTTTCGAAGTTATTCAGCAATCTTTAGAGAAAATTTGGCGTTTATAGTACTTTAAAAAAATGTTAATGTGCCGGAAACTAAGTACGACAGAAAAGGGGCAAGAAACGTACTAGTATTTCAGTAAGACCGTTGTTTGAAAAGCTCATTAGATCAGTAGACTAGCAATTTTCAAATTTGAAAAGTTAAAAACGTTAAAAACTTTTTTTACAAATGCGATGACATGATAAGTAGTGGATGCGAAATTAAGTTTTCTTTCACTTTTATTTAGGCATATGTGGTTCTACAGGGTGACATAGAAAAAAGTACATTGCATAGTGCTACATAATAGAGGACACTAAAATAAGAAAAAAGTTCCTATGAACATGAGCCCGCAATGTTTTTTTAATATCTTTACCCAGAGATGAAAGAAATGGATAAAATGTGGTATACAGGGATTTTTTATCATGTTAAATTCAAATTTTATCTTAGTTCTGTGATTACTGATAGAGGGCGCTATATACAGGGTTCCATCTCCATTGAATCGGGCCTAACTTTTTTGCTATACACTGGTATGTCATTTTTGACTGAAAAAAAATGTGTTATCCCTTCTTTATACGTAAGAAAGGTATACCTTGTGCAAGTCTCTAGAAGCAATAGTTCCAGTACAAATACATCTAAAAGCCGACAAGGCTTCGTCCATATAAACTATGGTTAACAAGCTGGACCTAAAAGTCAGTGCTGAATTCAAAAAAGTAACAATATACAGGCTGTTCTACTTGAAACAAAGAAGTTGATACCTACTTTCGTTATATCAGGATGTCCGCCATCTTTGAAATTATCCTCTACAAGTAGACCATTTGAAAAGAAACGTTTTTTGTCATTTTCTTCTAATTCAAATCGTGAGGCCGGCCGCTAGCACCGCGCGCTCATTCGACTACCCTGTATCGAGTAATCCAAATCTAAGTTACTTTTTTCAAATAAAATCCCCTATATATTATTACATACTTGGATTCCTTGCCTAATTCTAGTGTGACCTTGTGTATCACACACGGGACTTAAAATGTGCTGTTTAGGCGCAAATCATCATTTTTGGTATGAGTAAATGTCAGAAAAAAAAACTATCGCAGCGACTATAAAACTTGAAGGCTGTAACTTTGCGATGTGAGTTCATGATTATGAAAAGCGTCAGTTTACGTTAGACTGCCAAATTTGTTTTTTTCTTATAGTTGGAGAAATCGGTAGATTAATTAAGGAAACTTTGGGAATGCCTAATGTTTTACACAGATACCACATAATATGCCAGGTTTTGAATAACTCACCCTGTATGTATCTGACATTCTGATATTGTCTCATTAATATGCACAATATATCAGGTATTACCTTCATAGCTATTCATATCATGCCCCAATTTGAATGTCTTTTAGTCTTATGCAACAAGTTATCGTGTTATTGATAAATGAGTACGGTTATTGCTGTCAATTAATGATCTTTGTCTATTTGCTTGTTGTCGTACTTAATAGATACGTAAAGCTGGTTCAATATTTCAGTTTGTTATCCAGTGGCTACTGGTCAAAGAAAGCAAGGGCAAGTTTTTGGAAGAACATATTTTTTCTTTCTGTAATATTACCCTCTCCGTCTGAAATAAACCGAATTTCAAGTAATTACGATTTTAATAAACAATTAGTTATTTTTTTGATATTAGTGACTAACTGTGGTGCCGTATTTCGGTGTTGCATATATATAAATATAAGGGGAAGAGGATATTTCGTAATTACCTTATCACTCATTTAAAATTGTTGCTATTAAACCCTCAAATTAGTCAAGCCATTGGGCATAGGCGTAGATTTTGCATATCTAGAGGAGGCACTTATCTTAGAATTTCAGTCCTTATGCAGCATTTGATGCCTTAATAACAAACAACCTTTAATAGATGTCTTCAATTTCATGATTAACAACGATTCTTTCAAAAATGAAGCCTATGAAAAGCCATTTATGATGTATACCACTGTTGTTTTTTTGTTGCTTTGACCACTATGAAGTGTATTTATCGTCAGAGCGAGGTGGCAGGATCGAATTGGGTGCCCCCTAGTCCTTTTTTTTTAGAAAAAAAATTATGTTAATTTGATTCATTTTAATTCGGTCTGGAACTATGAGAATAATAAAATATATTGCTTTTAGGATGAAATGCTGAAATAAGAAAAGTTATATTTAGAATAGTATGAATATTAATTCGATGATTCGTAAACGAAGGCGCACCACTGATACTTGCTTTCCGCACTGGTTAACCCTTTGGAGGAGCGACAAATTTGATCAAAATTGGTGAGAGAAGACTACGCTGTTATAAAAAAGGCAACAGACCGATAGATATACAGGGTGAGTGTTTAGTACCGGCTCGGTCGATAACTGCACTACTGTAGAAGATAGCGAAAAAAGCTGTATATAAAAGTTGTAGCCACGGATAGGCTCCTTGCTCAGAAAATATTTAGATTTATACAGGATAATCCATAAGTACGTGGTGATGCGAACATGTATTTTTTTAAATGAGAGGCCCTATATATTATTCCATGTTCAAATTCTACTAATGTTTTCCGTTCTTCCAATGTAGGGTATTGTTTCATTATATAGGGTATTTCAAAAGTTATGACCATTTTTATATTTAAATCGCGGTCAAATGAACGTACTGTATATCAAAAAGTAATGAATCAAAAATTATTTTTCACATGATAAGATGAATAAAAATATCCTCTAGTTTTAAAATCGGCTATAAAAAAGCCCGTGACGGATATTCGTATACAGGCTGATGTACAATGCAAAATCTAGATTTTCTCTCTTTTTTTAAATGTAAATGTAATATTTTATTATACCAGAGAATTGCTCTTAATATGGTCTTTCATCTTTGTGTAGCACTTGTCATTCATTAGTTTCTGAGATATTTCGATTTTTCTACAAATTTTAAATATGCTTTCTATTTGTTTACTAAAACTTATTTATTTTGAGAAAATACTATCAAATTTTATTTTTGCTTAACAAACAACTAAAATATAAGGCCATAATAATACTTGATCAAGTCAAAACACTGAATTAAGATAATAATAGGTCAAGTGTGCTGAGTTTAATTTTATAGACGTCATGCATAATTATCAGGTAGGCTATGAAATATTAAACGACACAGTCCAAACAAAACGATTCTTCAATCTTTCAAACGCATTTGCTTTAGAATGCCTTCGTTCTGAATATTGCTGTTCATAGTTCATATATTCTAGAGGCAAGTAGACAATCTCTCAAAGATTCTCCTAAATACCCTCAATGGAAAAATTAATTTTTAAAGCTGGTTTCTGAAACAGTACGGAATTATTGAGCAGGTTATGAAAACTGTCAATTTTTATAAGCCTACCTGATAAATCTGCTTGATAACGCCCTCAAAATTTTTACTTTTACTTTATTATCTCGATGATTTAGGGTTTTGACTTCATCAAATAGTATCATGACGTTATAGTTTAGTTATTCCTTAAATAAAAAACAAATTAGATAGTACTCTCTCAAAATAAATAAATTTCAGTACACAAATAGAAGCTACATTTTAAATTTACCGAAAAATCGAAATATCTCGGAAACTGATGGACATAGGTACAACAAGTGTTATACAAAAATGAAAGAGCATATTAAAAGCAATTCATTGGGATAATAAAATGTTGGGGGTTACATTCAAAAAAAAGAGAAAATCTGGATTTTGCATTTTACATCACCCTGTATACGAATAGACGTCACCGGCTTTTTTATAGCCGATTTTAAAACAAGAGGATATTAATAATCTTTCCATGTAAAAAAATAATTTTTGATTCATTACTTTTTGATATACAGTACGTTCATTTGACCGCGATTTGGATATAAAAATGGTTATAACTTTTGAAATACCCTGTATAATGTAACAATACCCTATGTTGGAAGAACTGAAATCATTATTAGAATTTGAATACGGAATAATATATAGGGTGTCTCATTTAAAAAAATGCATGTTTGCATCAGCACGTAGTTATGGATCGCCCTGTATAAATCTAAATATTTTCTGAGCAAGAAGCATATCCGTGGCTGCAACTTTTATATTCAAATTGTTTCGCTATCTTCTACAGTAGTGGAGTTATCGACCGAGCAGGTACTAAAAACTCACCCTGTAGATGTAGACGGCATAAAACATCCAAAAAAATGGTATGAAAAGTAACAACACAGAACTTTTTACACTAATTAACATAACTATTCCAAGGAATATATTAATTCTTTAAGTAACAAAAGCTCATTTAATCTCTAATGACCCATTGTGGTTCTAAAAATTTGCCAGATATTCTTCTGATAAAAGTAGTCACTGTGGTGATGCGAAGTATTACTTGCTGGTAGGATTATGGAAATATATAACATGACATGATACGAGGTAGTAATCCAAAATTTATTTTTAAAGTTATTCTGAACAAAGCTTAGGAAAATTAATATGGTTGATGTTTGACTGCATAAGAGATGGGAGTTTTACTGGTCGAAATTGTAGAAACAGCAGGATTATAGGAGGAACCAAAAGATGACTAATCATGGAAAGGTCTACAAGTTAGTGAGTGCACGAAAAGTAGGAGCACATGAACTTAAATTCTAGTTTTTCTATACCGGGGATGTTCACGCACAAGGCAGTGCCTTCTGTGAATGTCCTTCATTTATTCATGTAGCTTTTAAAATTATAAATAAATAATAAAATAATAATCATCATATTTTACGAATTTTGTGTCCTGTTTCAAAGCATTTGTAGCAATAGGGGTACCTGTGAGATTATCAGTATTTATCAAAATATAGTCAAGGTTTTTTTTAATATCTTAAGATACCTACGTGAACAAAAAAAGCCTCCACTGATTTTCGTTGGGCTGCCTGTTGATTATCCGGTAAAAATTTATTTGATACTTCGGTAAAGTTCGAATGATTACATTTGATTAGCTGACAGCAACTATTATTTTATTATTTACCATCTAGTTATATCTAATCCGTATTGTGTAACGATTTATAAAATATAATAACCCATGTAAACGTTCATGAAACCTGTTAAACGAGCGCTAATAAATACGGAACTATATTTGCCAATTTTCAACCACGCATTTACATATAAGTATAGACAGGCATACACAATATTCATAGTGAAGTCTATCCGATTATCTATTTTCAAACAGGTACATCAAATAATAACAATCTAAGGAAATTTCATGTATGCTGCCTGAAGTATTTGGGCTCACCAAACACGCATCTACTTTCAGAATTGTTCTTACTGTACAGTTTTTGGAATACATTTAAAGATTTTTTAAAAAGAATTCACCTAGACATTTTTAAAGTCTCAAAATTAACCTAATCATCCCCCCTTTTTGCTCGCCAACAATGGTGATACCCAATGACGTCCTACTCTTGATACCCAAAACGTCCTTCAGTAGGACCTTGCTGGTGATACCCCCCCCCCCCTCCTCCCCCCCCCCCCGAACTGAAATGCGGCTATGGAACTGTTGTTCAACATTTTAAAATACTTTGTGTAGAATAATATAAGACATAGTCTTATTCCACTATGTGACAATTTTTTTGTGCCCATGTAACAGAGAGATTACAATCTCGTTATATCGTATTCGCTATTTTAAAAATAAGTATTTTTGGATCTGAAGCATAATAGCTCCACCTCATTTACTTTGGTACCGTGAAATTTCATCTATACTTGTAACAGTCGATTATTCAATGGTAATGCTAGATTAGATAACTTTCGATTCATTTTAAAAATTGCTTAAGAAATAAGTAATAGCTCTTATCTATATTTGTTTGCCCATCCACGTGAAACAACGTTTTTTTCTTTGGTCCGGTAAACATTTCGTTTGCTAAGGATTTCTTTAGTGCCATTAGAGTATTGTTTATTTGAGCAAATTATGCCCATACTAGCGTATCAATAGAACCACATATGCTGGAAGATAAACTTCTTATGGCGTCGGCAACCCCTTTAGCCTTTATAAAAATGCAAAATTTGACAAAAAACATTGATTTTTAATACTATATTTTAGGTACTTTGATGTGAGCTACAAATAGTTAAGGCAATGGGTCGTATTCATAAATAATAGCATTTGCTTTTACTTCTAGAAATCAAAGCATTTACTTCAGATTCTATTCATAAGAAAACGGAAAAGGTTTCACTTCTTTGGTATTTATAAACAGGAGCGTTTACTCCAAAATTGAAGGATTTGCTTCAGAAAAGTTGTAATTTTAGTTCGTATTTATAAAAATGAAGTATTTTCGTTAAAGGAAAAGGCAGGAGGAAAAGCTAGAGCTCATAAGGAGAAGGTAGAAGGAAAAGCTTTTGCTTTATTTCGTATTCATAACTTTTTCCTTTTTTTTGTAAGTAAATCCTCGCGGAAAAAAAGAAAAGGTAGACAAGCATTATCAGGGGTGCGTTGCCGCCGATGGGTTTCAACTTGAAGTTACAGAGGCAAATGCACATAGCATTAGCAAAAGCTTTCCCTTATACCTTTTCCTTGTGAGCTGTACCTTCTCCTCCTACATTTTCCTTTGAAGGAAATGCTTCATTTTTATAAACACGGCGTAATTTTAGTGTCCAGAAAAAAATCGTTTGACGCTTGGTACTTCCGTTCTAGAGGCAGTTTGGAAACTTTTTTGTCATTACACCATAACCCCAAAATAAGAGGGATCGGCGCTAGAGGGCGGGCGGGGGGGGGTGTTAAAACGTGAAAAAGAAATCGTTAAGTAACCGAATGGAAATGCGGTAGCATTTTAGTACACCTACCAGCTAATGTCCCAAAAAATCGTCATCCGAAATCTACGGGCGGTTTGCGCGTACCAATTTTTTTTAAATGCAAATAAAAAAATTGTGACGTAACCGGTCGGAACTTGATGGAAATTCTTTGTTTTTTTGCAGATAACTCAAAAAATACTGTTATCCGTTTCTGCTGGGCAGTTTATGAGAAATTTCAGATTAAAGTTAGATTTTTCACGTCACTTTCGTTAGCAATCGTAAAAAATTGTTGCTTAAAACAGGTGACGTATTTTGTAGATGCTCTTGGGAGGTCCAACAATGACTGTGTCAATGTCATCCATTTTTATTATGTTTAACACCATTTTTCACCCCTATAGGGGGTGACATTATTGAACGCCTTCTGAAAGGATACAGAAGGCGATAAATAATGTCACCACTTATACGGGTGAAAAATGCAATTAAACACTAAAAACGGATGACATCGATACATGTCGTAGCTGGACCTCCCAAGAGCATGTGTAATAAACGCCATTCTTTTAAACAATGTGAACAATTTTTTATCGATTTCTAATGTAAAAAATCCAACTTTAAGAAACATTTCTCATAAACTGTCGAGCAGAAATGGATGATAGTATTTGTTGTGTTATCTATAAAAAAACAAAGAGTTTTCCGTGAAGTTCCAACCAGTTTCGTCGCCATTTCTTTATTTTCATTGAAAAAAAATCGGTACGCGCAAACCGCCCGTAGATTTCGGATGACGATTCTTTGGGACATTAGCTGGTAGGTGTACTAAAATGCTACCGCATTTTCATTCGGTTACTTGTCGATCCTTTTCCAGAAGCTAAACATTTCTAATGTTATTCTTCATGTTTGTACGTTTTCAAGTTCACATTAACTTAGAGTTTAGTAAATAAATATTAAATTTTGGCATAAAAAATTCTGTAGTTTATTGAGTTTCATTAATTAACCCGTTTTTATCATCTAGTCATGTTTGAGGTTGAGACTCATATTTTCTGCTGAATCTGCTCTATGATTGCACAGAATCGAAAGCGCTCAAATAAGTTAAGTAGCATCCAAACTTGATTTCTATGATTTGAGGCTTTAAGTACATGAAAAGATAATTTTACAAAAGCTCAAAATTTAACGGGCTGTAGAACCAATGAGGTCAGCCCATTTCTGGAGATGACAGTATAAAATTCTCAAAATAATATTAGTTCTTGATTCTGTTGAAATTATAATCGACAATTCAAAGGACTAAATATTTTATACACATACTTGCTATCTATTTATTCATACTATAAAAAAACGCAATTTGGGGCTTGGATTTGATTTCAGCCAATTATAAACTGGACAAAATTGGTAGAATTTCATCAGTGCTTTTTCTGTCTATAAAATATGGATTTTCTTTTGTGATTTGATTATTCAACCAATGTAAGTTTTGATAATAATATATTGTTTTCAATAGTGAAAGATCGCTGGATATCTCATGGCAGTAGCCAATATCCATTTTCATCAAATTCGTGCAATGTACCTAGGTACTTGTTGATAAAATAGACTCAAGCATTTAAAGTCATCAAAAATTTCAGCCTCACTATCATAACTTCATTTTTTATTTCGCAGATTTGTCGTTGTCAAAAATTCTTCGAAGAATTGTTCCGAAAATAACGTTATACAATGAGCTAATCATAATACTCTCTTAGAATCAATTATTGATAATGTGTCTAGCTCTACAAATACCGGTAAGATATCTGGGGCACTTGATATAACACTTATACATACAACATCGAGTAACAAGAATTGACTGTAAACTGCCAGATTTTTATGCATTTACGATATCGAGAACAGGTTGTGTATTACTTTCAAAGTGTAACTGTATAGCTGTACATAACGTAAATATTTTAATTACCTGGATTTTCTTCACCCACCTGAGCAAAATAGTTCTAATGATCAGCATCAGGCACATGATGGTTATTTCTGATGTAGGTAGGTGTCATTAAACGTCCAAAAACGTATTTTTTTTATTCTGTTGGAATAATTTTTCTACCTAAAAAGGGCCTCCTACAATAATTAAGTGGTTTGAGAATTCATTCGATTTTCAGCATACGAAGCCGTACGTACGTTGTTTATGTTAATCCCTGCTTTAACGACTATATGATTATATAACTTTTATGCACATGCATGCATTCAATCGTCAAACTTTCAAAACTGGACAGCTTTTGTATAAGTGCTTTTGTGGATGGAGTTAGAAAATATATGTAGCGTAATAATAGACAATAGAACACCGCGTCAGTCTACTGAAAATGCGTATGAAGCATATTATGTACAATTTAAAAAACCATGTACTGTGAGAAACCGTGGGTTATGTTTTGAAGCCGATCATGTATGACTTCTGAGTGACGACCTTCAACTAATATTTATCGATTTTTAACCCTTAACGGACATAAATAAAATCTTCTTTATATTTAACTATTTATCAAAAGATGACAAAGTAAACAACATATTTATATTACATTCTGTGTTGTGGGAAGTAAAATCAAATTTAGCAGAAAATAGGAAAAGGTCTTCAATCTATCTGTTTAAAATCTCAATTAATTGACCTTTAATGCAGAACTGTAACTGAAGCTACTTAATGTTTGAAATAATCATTAACACAGGACCTTAATCTCGCAGAGTCAGTAGACGTCATAATTAACTGACCTGTAGTAAAAAATTGATGAGACGAAAAAATAGCTAAGCCTCATTAGGGATAAAGAGATCAAAAAGTAGCACATCTTAAACATATTTCAGGAATAATTTAATTGAAAAGTAATGGGCAAGTTAGACTGCACAATAGTAGGGTAATTGAAATAAACGCGAAAAAATATGTACATCAGCAAAAAGCATAATAGTGTAGAAACTTTTGAGTCGTTTATTAAAGCTCCGCATTCCCTCTAGATACATCTTGTATACTCCTTAAAAAGTAATTTTGAATATCATGGACCAGTGAACAGCTCTTTTTCATTTGTTTTCTGAAGATCTGCAGATTTTTTTATAGGTCAGCTCCATTTTTTAAACCCATTATGAATTAAATGTTTAATAACAAAACAGTTCTAAATAGGCTAAAACAGATCTCTCGTAAATAACTGTGTACTATGTCTATGTATGTATGTATGTATGTATGTATGTATGTATGTATGTATGTATGTATGTATGTATGTATGTATGTATGTATGTATGTATGTATGTATGTATGTATGTATGTATGTATGTATGTATGTATGTATGTATGGGTCAAACTAACCCCAAATCTCTGGTTAAGGCTAATTCAAAAAAGAGGTAGGCACACGGCTTTTCTTTCAGAAAAATATCAAACAGTTCAGGCGACGTACATAAAGTTTTTGAAATTGTGCTCATATTTCAAGCTAGCTACTAAATTGTAGGGAATCAAGATAAAAATGATTTCAAGGTCGACCAAAGGCCCTGCGAAGCTCAAAGATAACAGGAAATGTCTTTTACTTTTTATATCTGGTTTTATTGAAACATGCTGGACAGCACCTTGCCTTTCATTCTAAATTATCTCTCTTCCTCTTCCAAAAAAAATATGTGATCACGAACTAGTAAAACGCCTAAACATGAAGTTTGTAGCGGATATGAGCATTTTTGTCCACCGCTAATGCAACATTTGCAAATGAATGTAACCCTACATCATATCGCGTCCCATATTTTATAAATATGGTTACAACGACGGTTATTGAGGTTACACAGTGGCAGATACGGAAACAGAACGGCAGACACATAATACAGGCCGACAAAACGTAGATTTACGTGATTTAAACATTCAAAAATCTGTTTCACAAATTTTAATCGTGATAGGCACTCCCTTACTTATGACGCGGACTGAGGGACGTTAATCTTTAAAACAAAAGAAGAAGATACGTGAATATCACTTGAAGCCAAGTTTGAGCATTCTCTATATCTTTCTTTTTTAAGTAACCACTGAATCTATTTTCATTATAATCAGATTGCTACTCTATGGGTTATTATAGCACCACCAGAAATGGAACATTCACCCCCCTAAAAGTGTTTATATATAGAAAACCTCTACACGCCCCAGAAAAAAATTATCGACGCACTGGTACACATCTATTACAATCATTAAGTATTTTCTTTAAAAGGCAGATACCCTCCTCACTTATGACGTGCAAAATGGTAAATGATCTGACAGCCCTGTAACCACCAGGGACCAAGTTTGAACATTTTGCCATGTTTTTCTTTCCCGATAAAACGATTTTCTGATCTACGATAGTAACGGACTATCAACATTCGTTATATGAGTAAAAGTTGTTATTTTACCAGTTAAAAGACCGTCAGATATATATGAGTTCACAACTATTAAAACTGTTCTCTTTTTTCTTTAAAAGTTAGATGCTCTCCTTACATATTGTGTGGTAAGTAAAACAAACTGAAAGATGATGAGATAGCTTTGAAACAGCCTGAAACAAAATTTGGGCAGTTTCCATATTTCCTTCTTTTTTTAGCACTCGAACGACTTTCCACGCCAGTGAGGAGACATCAAAATTGCATTGCAATCAAGTTGCTAGTTTACAAGTTATAAGACAGCCAGAGCTATTTAAAATGATTCACTTTTTTAAAAGGCAGATGAATATATATCCGGATAGTTCCGAAATTATTAGGATAAAACTTGTTATCTCAATTAAAAGCATTTTATGACTTCAAAAACTTTTCGGGTTAAAAAATCTCGAACAATATGGTACTCACCAACGGCGGCCAAAGAAAGAACCAGAACAGCAGCGAGCGTTCTCATGGTGACTGAGTATAAGTGATTATTATCCTTGGGCAGTACTGCAGAATCTGGACTTGGCACTTTCTATATCTCTCCGATACCCAAAGCGGTGTCAACACGAAAATGAACGTGCGCTGCCGGCCCCGTCTTGTTTCTTGTTCCTTGAGCACGTAGCCGCCGTTACACCGCCAGTTGCTGGTTCGTACGACTCTACAGGGCGATGCCACGAATTTGCAATCACAATTGGGTTTTTGAAAAAAAATTAATAAACAGAAAGACCATATACAATGTGTCCGGTCATCGGTGTCGGTGCCTTTATATACATTAATTTTTATCGACAAATCACTCCTCAAAATGTGTAATTGATGCACGAGTGTTGTACTAATCTAGCCATAGCTAGAATAGAGATGTAGAGGTTCTACAAACATAAGTCTCATTCGATAACGGAACATGTAGACCTTAAACTAATGGTAAATATTTTTCACATTTCATTTTATATCAGGGAAAAATATGTTGAAAGGAAGTAATTATGTACCTAATGTTTTGCATTTTTTTACAAAATTAATTTTTCCAAAAAAAGTCAGCTGTTTACTAAGTAAAGCTAAGTAAAGTAGTTTATAAGCTATGATGGTTTGAATATGACCCTTTATTGTCTAATCCGGCAGTTGAGAATGCAATAAGACAGAATACTTAGTAGTCACGACATTTATTTTGGGAAGAAGCATTTATTTTGGGGAAAACATGGTACAACCATTGTTCGAAATGTCCTCCTTGGTGTTGCAGATATGCTGTTGTCCTTACTGACACATGTTGCGTAGAGCGACTGATCATCCCTTTGACATTCATTTCCGACTTGAATAATTTTACAAATAAGCTCCTCGCGTGTATTTGGCACTTCGATTTAAACTTGTTTCATTGTACCCCACAAGAAAAAATCAAGTCGGGTTAAATCCGGTGAGGATCAGTCGCTTTACGAAACATGTGTCAGTAAGAGCAACAGCATGTCTGCAACACCAAGGAGGACATTTCGACAATGGTCCGAAAACTTTTTTTCCAAAATAAATGTCGTGACCACTAAATATTTTGTTTTATTGCCTTCTCAACTACCGGATTAGACAATAAAGGGTCTTATTCAAACCATCATAGCTTCTAAACTACTTTACTTAGGGCTAAGATGTACTATTTTTTAGGAAACATCATGTACTATCGCTTAGAAATAAAAAAATTGTAGATCAAAAGATTTAAAAAAAGATTGAATCAATAGCATGAAGCTTTAGTCTGAGATCCCTTGTAACCAAATGATCGCCACCCCCCCCCCCCCAAATTGTCTTATGCCTTATGTCTTTTTTCACAAGTCAATAGACGACAGCCTATTATCAATACTACACACTTTTCAGTTTTCCACACCCCTACCCCCAGAAAAGAAAATGATCAGGAACCCCTAAAAAATCTAAAAAAGAGGTTTGAGTTGTTTTCATGTTTTTAGTTTATTGATTATTTATTGCTACGCTGCCACTGACACGCATACGCGTTTTGGATCCTCACCACGCCACGGTAGTATTACTGTATCAAAGTTTCATTAGAATCAATTTAATAGTTTCCACGTTACAAAATACAGAACAATCTAAAGCAATAAATACTCGTCTATATACAGAAAGTTCTGGGTCCCTTAGTTTCAGTAATAGGCCAGGCATTGTTCGGATGGACCTAAAAAGGCGATTTATGTCGCTAGGTCTTCCTTCACAGGTTACTGGTTAGCCACTTATGAATATTACTAATTTTTCAGTTTTTCAACCCCCCACCCCCCAACCACCCCAATTTCGCTCTCACCCAAAAAACGCAGAAATTGGCCAGAAACCTCTAAAACGCTTAAAAACGAAGTTTGAGCTGTTTTTATATTTTTAGTCTTTTTTTTATTATTTCTGCGCCGCCACTAACACGATTTATAAAAACCATACGCATTTTTCATCCTCGACACGGTGGTAATACTGTGTCAAAATTCCATTAAAATCAATTCAACCGTTTCCTTCCAATATATGTAGAACGATCTAAAGCAATACTCGTATATTTATACCAGAAAAAAATCCAAGTTCTTTGGTTTCTGTAATAGGCAAGGCAATGTGCGGATGAACCTAAAAAAGTTATTTATGTCACTAGGTCTTCCTTCACAGGTCAGTGGAGAGTCTATTACGAACGCAACAAAGTTTTCAATTTTACAACCCCCTACCCCTCAACCACCTCAATTTCACTAAAAGTAGAAAATGATCAGGAAACCCTAAAACACCTAAAAACGGTTTGAGCAATATTTAATTTTTTTTGTTTTTTGCTAATTACTCCGCCGTCCATGCACCGATTTTCAAAATTATGAAATTATGTTATAGGAACATTACCTATTACGATCCCACAGCATATCGCTGCCCAAATTTCATCACAACCCATGCAGCGGTTGCTGAGATTACGTGGCTAGAAAAACGCGTACAGACAGACCGACAGACAGACCGACAGACCGACAGACCGACAGACCGACAGACCGACAGACCGACAGACCGACAGACCGACAGACCGACAGACCGACAGACCGACAGACCGACAGACCGACAGACCGACAGACCGACAGACCGACAGACCGACAGACCGACAGACCGACAGACCGACAGACCGACAGACCGACAGACCGACAGACCGACAGACCGACAGACCGACAGACCGACAGACCGACAGACCGACAGACCGACAGACCGACAGACCGACAGACCGACAGACCGACAGACCGACAGACCGACAGACCGACAGACCGACAGACCGACAGACCGACAGACCGACAGACCGACAGACCGACAGACCGACAGACCGACAGACCGACAGACCGACAGACCGACAGACCGACAGACCGACAGACCGACAGACCGACAGACCGACAGACCGACAGACCGACAGACCGACAGACCGACAGACCGACAGACCGACAGACCGACAGACCGACAGACCGACAGACCGACAGACCGACAGACCGACAGACCGACAGACCGACAGACCGACAGACCGACAGACCGACAGACCGACAGACCGACAGACCGACAGACCGACAGACCGACAGACCGACAGACCGACAGACCGACAGACCGACAGACCGACAGACCGACAGACCGACAGACCGACAGACCGACAGACCGACAGACCGACAGACCGACAGACCGACAGACCGACAGACCGACAGACCGACAGACCGACAGACCGACAGACCGACAGACCGACAGACCGACAGACCGACAGACCGACAGACCGACAGACCGACAGACCGACAGACCGACAGACCGACAGACCGACAGACCGACAGACCGACAGACCGACAGACCGACAGACCGACAGACCGACAGACCGACAGACCGACAGACCGACAGACCGACAGACCGACAGACCGACAGACCGACAGACCGACAGACCGACAGACCGACAGACCGACAGACCGACAGACCGACAGACCGACAGACCGACAGACCGACAGACCGACAGACCGACAGACCGACAGACCGACAGACCGACAGACCGACAGACCGACAGACCGACAGACCGACAGACCGACAGACCGACAGACCGACAGACCGACAGACCGACAGACCGACAGACCGACAGACCGACAGACCGACAGACCGACAGACAGACAGACGGAAATGAGTGGCGTGGATTCTCGTTATATAGACGTCATGAAACGCCCAAAATGTGTATTATCTCAAAATCGAAAATTTTAGCGATCACAATACTCCCCTCACCTATCGGTGTGGGAAGTAAAAACTAAAATTGTAAAGAAAAACTAAAAAAAATACATAATTATGTTCTCTTAATAATTTTATGAAACAAAATTTTGAAAATATTTCCCACTAGTTCATGGTCTACATGTTTCGCTATCGAATGAGACTTATTTTGTGTTTCTAAGATCTCTTCATGGGTAACTATGGCTAAATTAGTACAACACTCATGCTTCGATTTAGAAGAACAATATGGCTGCCATTTTATTATTGTAGGAGAAAAACTACTTAAGGGGGGTGATTTGTCGATAAAAATGGAGTCAAGTTGATTGACTCAGTACTTCCCACACACAATGATGATACCATTTTATTATTTCCCATTGCATGAAACTATACTCAAAATCACCTTGCAATTAAATTATCGCCCATCCGCCCGCAAAAACAACACCCAACACAAAAAACCCTCGTAAATAGTTTGTTGTGTCTCCCTCCTTTGGAACTAGGACGCCACAGTTTTTTTCTGCATGCTTCAACTGGACGATGCGAAACGGTCAAGAGCCTCCAACCCATCTCAAAGCGAAGTTTGAGCTAATTTTATGTTTCTGGTTTTTTGATTATTGCTGCGCCGCCACTGACACGGTTTTTCAAAAACAGAGTCGTTTTCCATTCTCGCCGCGGTAATAAATTCTGTGTCAAAATGTTATTGAAATCAATTCAATAATTTTCAACAGAATAAAGCAAAACTCGTATGTATACATCACAAATTCTAAGTCACTTGGTTTTTATAATAAGCAAAGCAATGTTCGGAAGTACGTAAAAAGTGTATTATGCTGCTAGGTTTTTCATTCAAAGATCAATGGACAACCCATTATAAGTACAACACATTTTTCAGTTTTAGAACCCCACACCCTCCCTCACACTCATCCAAAAGAATGTAAAAAATGATCAGGAACCCCTAAAACGCCTAAAAACAAAATTTGAGCTGTTTTTATATTTTGAGTTTTTTTATTTTTGCCGCGCCGCCACTGACCCGATTTTTCCAAAATACACGTTTTCCATCCTCGCCGTGGGAGTATTACTCCCCTGTGTCAAAATTTCATTAAAATCAATTCAACAATTTTCGCGTTACGCGATATCGAACGATCTAAAACAATACTCATATGTATACATCACAAATTCCAAGTCCCATGGTTTCTTATAATAAGCATGCAACGTTCGGGTGGACCTAAAAAAGTGTATCATGCCGCTAGGTTTTTCATTCACATACCAATGGACAGCCCATTACGAATACAACAAATTTTTAAGTATTACAACCCCCCAGCCCCCAACCACCCCAAATTCACCCCCACCCAAGAAAAAGTAGAAAATGATCAGAAACCCCTAAAACGCCTAAAAACGAAGTTTGAGGCATATTTGAAATTTTTCGTTTTCTGCTAATTACTCCGCCCCCCGTATAACAATTTTCAAAATTATAGGAACGTTACCTACTACGACCCCACGGCATAACGCTGCCCAAATTTCATCACAATCCATGCAGCGGTTGCTGAGATTACGAGGGTAGAAGAACGCGAACAGCCCGATAGACAGACCGACAGACACACTGACAGACCGACAGACAGACAGACCGACGGAAATGAGTGACGTGGATTTTCGTTATGTAGACATCATGAAACGCCCAAAAAGCGTATTATCTCAAAATCGAAAATTTTCGCGATAACAATACTCCCCTCACCTATCGGTGTGGGAAGTAAAAATACTGTATCTCTCACCCCTAAAAGCTCCAACACCGCTGACCGGACACATTGTATAAGTTCTATCACAAAAGTAACTTTATTTTTTCTTTTTCGCAATAATTCAAAAGCTATTTCAAAATAAAGATTAATTTTTGAATCCAGTACCGAAAACACCCCGAACAAAAATCAAGCTCGTGTGACGTCAGAATGTTAGTTTTCACCAACGACATCCTACTACGGTACCTATGACCATTACTTTTTCTAGATTCCCACCTAATCGTGAAAATAGTTACTTGTGTAACTAGTGTATATTTGTTGCACAATAGACGTTGAATGAAGTTTGCAGCTGAAGACTAAGTCTAGGATAGAAATAAATATGTCTGAATACTTGAAGTTAGATCACAAATTCCAGTAATAAAGTACCTAATCAAAGGCGCCACATTTCATCCCACAATGTTCGTGTTCGATCCCAGGGCTTGATATCTTTCTTTAATTTAAAAAAAATATATTGATATGCTTTTTACACATGTTACACACATTTTTTCTATGATCAAAATGAATATTTTTAGACATTTTACAAGTCCCGCAAAAAATAGTAGTATTTTTACTCTTTTGGATTAGAATCAATTTTGCGATTAATATTGACGGATAAACTTCATTACTACTGACTTTTTTTAATTCTAGTGCCTGTGTGCTGTTCTTTCGGTAGTTATATTTTGCACTAGTGCAAGTGAAATTTGATTCAAAAACGTATTTTTTCAATCGTAGAAAAAAATATGTGCAAAATGTCAAAAAGCACATCAATAAGACTGCAAGACTGGCTATCATGGTGCCGAAAAAATTACTTCATCAAAACATATTTGATTAGGTACTTTAGTACTGTAATTTGTCATCTAACTTCAAACATTTAAAAACATATTCATTTCGATCGTATGCTTCGTCTCGAGCTGCAAACTTCAGTCATCGTCTATCGTGCAACAAATAATATAATATACACTAATTACACAAGTAACTCTTTTTACGATTTACGAAATTAATGGTATATCGTCACAGGCGCTTGGTTTTGTTCGGGAGCTGTCGCCGTGGCTTCAGTACTGGATTCAAAAATCAAATGTTATTTTTGATATAACTTTTGAATCATTGCAAAATAAAGACTTAAAAAGGAATTAAAATACTTTTTTCATAAATTTATATATCACATTTTTTTCAAAAACCCAATTGAGTTGAAACTTATTTGTAATTATTGGAGGTGCTAAAGAATCTGGTGGCCTGTATTCTTAATAGCGTTGAGTGCAGTAACAGTGAGCTAGGGTCGACTCCACGCATGGGTGCCAAATTTGCCCCTGACTGTCGCGTTCGTTGTAGATTTCACTTCCATTCTAGAGAAAAATTTGTACAATGTGAGTCCAGCATCAATGGTCGCGTTCACCAGAAAGTAGCGCTACTGGAGCGATCACTCAATTTCAGGTGAACGGCACATCGGATGGAGCGCTCATGAATCGCTACCAGAGCGATCAATGTCATAATGGCATTCACATGTGTCATTTTTAGTATTAGAATAGAACCGAATGGAGCTGCATAGCCTATAAGCATATGAAAACTATAAACTTAAGACAAGCATTGAAACGCCGTTCATCAGAACCTGTGTGTAGTAACGAAAGCAGACGAAAGCGATTAAGCTAATCATTTACGAAAACGATTTTTGACGGCATTCCATAACCTAAGTTTAATGCTTTGTTACGCTTTCGGCATGGAGCTCAATGACTCACGAGCATTCACAAGTTTGCTTAAATACGTCTGGATGAGACTCTGCAAAATCCAGCAATGCAGACCAATTGCGAAGGATTAGTTTTTCTCTTCTATTCATTGCTGGTAATTAACTATACAAGTAAATTTAAGCGAATTGTCACTTTGATACACAGCAATAATAACGTCAAAAGTTGACAAACGAGATCCAAATTCTTCCGCTATCGCTTATAACGTTCGTCTGCGTTCGTTATATCCGAGTCGGAGCGAAGACATTTATGGAATACCGAAACGAACGAAAGCGTGGGAAGAATGTTGCTATCGCTTCGCTTAGGGTTACAGAATCGCCCACTGATCGCTACAGCCACGATCCTAGAGTGCTACTTTCTGGAAAACTCGACCAACATGTCAAACGTAGAAATCGATCTTTTATTTTATTTATTTATCGTATGGCTCAAAAACATGACAGCAGTAAATATAGATTAAAAGAAAAACTATTATAACCTATACTAAAATAAAATATATACAGCTACAAACTAAGATACATAGTCTTTGGTATTTACAGGTTGATGTCAAGTTCTTTCAGCCACTTCAGCGCCAACGGTGTGGCTGTGAAGAACTCTTCTCGCGATCCCCGAAACGCACGCAGTTCACATTCGCTCGTAATATGGTTTATAGTTTGGCGGGGCGCGCCACAGTCACATAAGGGAGATTGCACATAGCCCCACCTGCAAAGGGAGTCGGCACATCTGCCGTGGCCTGTTCGGACTCTATTAAGTTTTACCCACTCCTTCCGGGGCAGTTCTGATCCTGGAAGTAAGGCCGCCCCCATAAATGCGCATCGCGAGTGGTGTTCCGCAAAACTTTCCCACTGAGAGCGCCATTGGTTTAAGGAGTCGAAGTTGTTGGTTTTAAGCCCTTCTGCATCCCTTATTGGCGGTTGTCGGGATTTAAGTCTGTTTATTTGCAACGGGGGTATTGCTCGGTGGATGGGCAGTTTGTTGTTGGCCGTAATCTTGTTATACTCCCTTAGAAGGGCGTCAGTCCTTCGCAGCTGCGGTGGGGCTATTCCAGAGAGTACAGGCAGCCATTGAGTTGGGGTTGTCTTAACTGCGCCTGTAATAAGTCTCATAGTGTGGTTTAGTTGGACGTCAATTAGTCTGGTATGATGGCTGTTAATCCAGACAGGCGCACAGTACTCAGCACACGAATAGACAAGAGCTAGTGCACTGGTTCGTAGAGTTGGAGCAGTGGCACCCCACGTCGTTCCACACAGCTTTTGGATAATGTTGTTGCGTGTTCTGAGTTTTCCTGCAGTGTTTGCGAGATGTTTCTTATAGCAGAGGGTGCGATCTAACGTTACTCCAAGATATTTTGGGAAATGGTTATGTTCCAGGGGTTCGCCTGCAAAAAGTACCTGCAGTTCATATTTAGCTAGTTTGTTATTCAGGTGGAAGCAGGAAACTTCGGTTTTGTTGGGGCTCGGTACTAGTCTCCATTTCTTGAAGTAGTTGTTTAGAGCTAACAAGTCGTTAGAAAGAGTATGCTCAACGTTCTTGAAGCTCTTATCGGAAAAAGCTATGGCTATATCGTCCGCATAGCAAAACTTGTAACTAGCTGTTTCTGGCATGTCAGATATATATAGATTGAAAAGTAAGGGGGCCAGTACTGAACCTTGTGGAAGTCCGTTGTTCAATTTGCGCTGCCTGCTTGCTTTCTCGTTTAGGATTACTTGGAACTTTCTATCGCATAACATGTTGTTTATGAGTCTTGTAGTGGTCTGACAGGGAATCACCTGCAGCAACTTATATAGGAGACCCTCCCTCCAGACCGTATCGTATGCGGCAGTGAGGTCAACAAACGCCACTCCTGTCTTCATGTTTTGCTGGTAGCCTGCCTCTATATGCGTTGTGAGGGACAGTACTTGATCACAACAACTGCGACCCGGTCTGAAACCAGCCTGGGTTATCGGGACCCGGTCTAAGATAGTCGCGCTCAATCGGTTGTAGACGGCTCTTTCTAGCAATTTATAGGAGCAACTGAGCAAGGCTATAGGTCTGTAGCTGGCGGGTTGATCGTTCGGTTTACCGGGTTTTAATATTGATATGACCTTCGTTCTTTTGAATTCCCGTGGGAGGTTTCCCGTATTAAGGAGGTTCGCGAAATCGATCTGACTGCGATTGATTCGTATGAAAACCATTTAATAAACGTTATCCATTGACACACCTGAATTAATTATCAACATTTGGTTTCCTTTTTATACAGTCAATCAGATTTGAACAGCTCTCGTATCTTTTCTAAACCTGAAGCTGACCAAGCCAACTGAAGCTAGCATCTGTTTTATTCTGTTTTGCAAACAAGACAGAACAATGCGCGATTCTGTGGTTGGCAACATAAATGTTGGTGTCAATCCCTGCGTGTCGTTTGCGACAGTCAACAGAAATACTCAAAGGTTGGCGTGCAATGGTACGTGTAATTTCCGCCAATTTGAGTTATTGTGCTGGTTGTTTACTATGCTGTGTATGAAACGTTTTGTGGTCATTCAATCTGCTTTCATAATATGGGTTAGATCAAAGCCCGTTCTAGCTATACTCTGTATATGCTCCAACTTAGGGGTCAAATATACAGCTTTATAAATATGGCGGTGGCTACAAGCGGACTCTTCTGCACCTCTCGTTCCTCTAGTTCCCAAGTCCAACTGCACAGGTGAGGATGGCGTTGAGTCCTAGCCATCTTATATCTTCAGGTTCAAGAACCACTGAATCTAGTATAGTCTGGCTGTGGTACCTAAGGCCATCACAGTGACATAGAATGATGCCGAGAATTCCTCCTCCTCGCCACAGCGCGAGCGTGCTTGTCACCCCCATCACATACAAGTGACGACTGGAGTTGCTATGACCAGATACACAAGTAACCTTGGCCGGCACATGGCACATCTGTGACACTCCCCAAAAAATCGAACTCCGTAAGATGCAATGAGTACCGACTGATAGCCCTATGTCTCATCCTTTAAAAGCTTTTTTACATGCCCTGCACTCCAAACTATGGAGAAAGATTTAGGAAAATATCGGTGAGACCCAGTTCGGCTTTGAAAATGGTTTGGGTACTACACTTTTTCTAGCTGTAGTTTCTAAAGCATCAAGTGATAATTCAAAACGGTCAAGTTAATTTTCCAACTCGTCAAATGTAAATTCAAACTAACGGGTATAATTCGTACCTGTTCGAATTTACAGTAATTGAAGAGTTGGAAAATTAACTTGACCGTTTTGAATTATCACATGACGCTTTAGAAACTACAGCTGAAAAAGATGTAGAGACGCATTGCTCTCGATACAGGTTCTGATCCAGAAATGCCTAGATCAGCAAAAAATATCTTCGCATGTTTTATAAATTATCAGGAGGAATTTGATAATGTGAGGTACCATAAATCAATATATTTACTCAGGTAGACGGCAAGGACCTAAGGATTAACAAAAACTTATATAAGGATCAGTGCTCATATTAAAATCGGAAATATGTCAACAAAGGATACTTTATTCAAAATGAAAACGATACCTTGCAGCCGAGATTTAAGTTTCATTACTCAATGGCGAGCAACAAAATACTATGTACTGTTCACATTATTATATGGATTTGAGGGATATATATTAAAAGCAGCACGAACCATGTCACGTTTGAATTCTTTGGAGACGTGGCTAGACAGACACATATCTAAGATAACATGGACCGAGCGAGTAACAAACAGTATGGTACTAGAAAGAATCAATAAAGACAAAGAACTTTTAACCATAATAAAACGAAGAAAAGCAGCATAAATGGACATATTTTTAGAAACAGCAAGTACGATTTTTTACAACTGGTCGTGGAGGGAAAGTTCGAAGGACAACGAGGGATTAGGCGTAAAGAGTTTTCTTGGCCTCGGACCTTACGTCAGTGGTTTAAAATCAGAGATGCCTGTACAATCATCAATTTAGCATATACGCCAACCACGTTAAGATATTTTCTGAAATTAATTCCCACCAGGCTGCACCTTCTTTAGTTTTTTGGCTGTAACTGGAAAATGGAGCGTCGCGTCGCACCGAAAATGTAAATTTAAGCAATATTAAAAATAACTAAATTTTGATTCGAATGACATCTAAATCATTCAAGTCGGTTTAGATGTAGAGCCTAAATCGATAGTAAGAAACTGTTAATCTTTTTCAATTCGGTGCAAACTAACATTTTGCGGCCATCTAAGATTACGTATCTTCAAAGCTGATATACTCCTATTGAAAAAATTCCACGGAATAAAAGATGGAGTAAATATAATTTTACGTTATATGTATAGATACCTCAGTGTTTAAATTAGATCATTTTGACATACAGCATTTTGCACCAATTTAAAATCTGTTTGCTTTACCCTTTTGGCTTGACTTTACTTTATTTTACTCCTTGTATATAGTTGAGTTATATATCGTTCGAAAGCATTTAACGAGTATAGTACAATTACCACAGTTGCAACATCTGCAAATAAAAAACAAACAAGTTATGCTACTTTGAATTTCTGAGTATTTACTTTACCGCAGCCCTCGTATACGGTATGGAAAAGATAAGCAAGAACACCATCGCATTCCCTGGAAATGAAAGATGAAAAAACTATGACACTTTCAATTTTTTATGTTTAATCTTTTGAAAAATGTAGATAAAAACTCACTTTGATATTTTAATACTCTGACACCCCTAAATAAGGTTGTCATCTGTACAGTCTTTTTCGTAACATTTCCAGGCAGGCCTCAAGAAGACTTTTATTTTGCTCTTTAAAAATAGTGATACCTAACTACTTCTCCCGGATTTTTGAAAAACTGAGTTTGCTTCCAGGCCACCCTAGCCTACCCCCTTAGGTCAGATGGCTAGTTACGCTAGTGGGTTTATGTTATCCTAGTAGGCTAGTGTGAGAACTGGAGTTGGTTACTATTTTTTCATAAATATGTATTTGATACAGTGACGAAATTGTTTTGTTGTTTTTTTTGAAGCAGAGTTGGTATTTTCTATGTTATGTGCTATAATTACATAAGCCAATTTTTGAGACTGCCACATATTTAAATAGGGACATTACCATAGTAAGTATATATTTTTATTTACACCAATCAATGTTTTTGAAGTTCGGAAAAATATTATTTACTTACACATTAATTTCGATTCTGTCATATCAGATTAAACAAATAACATGGTTGTAAATTTGTTATTTGAGGTTAACATTAATAATTCTCCAAAAATGGCAATATGTAAACTGTGCCGACTACGTGACGCTATCAACGACCCGCTTCTCTTTTTGCCACTCCTTCAATTTAGGTATCAATCCAGCCGAGCACAGAGAAGTTGAGCCAATGACAAGGATCACTGAATTCAATATAAGATACTCTTGGACCAAATACTGCTTACTGATATATCAAATAACATAGACAATGTGCTAGAAACATGAACTGCTGTGTCTGTTATAGTTGCTTTTAATACAAGATGAAATTTTATTGAATTAATTGTCAAGAAATGTTATAATAAGAATAATTTTGTATATCAACTGGATTATAGGCGTTGTTTAAAAAAAAGGTAAGATGTATATTAAAGACAAAAAGATGATATAATCGCATTATACGCTAATATAAGTATTGGAATAATAGCAGATATCATTAGAACGGATGTAACCTGTTTTGAAATTACTAGCTTTCCTCCAATTGCCTCAAATCTGAGGAGTAAATTGTTTGAATGAGATAGTTTTGAAACAACTGTAAATATATTTGAAGTAATAGAAAAGCATCCAAGTACTAATAGTTAATTGGAAACTTATATAACAACATTGTTTTCGTGTGCCTATGGATTTATGACCCTGGTTGGTATACATATCAGCTCCTGATGCTACTCGTCAGGTAAAATAGAGTCATGTTTATTTATTTGTTTATATGTTTATTTATTTATACCGTGTTTACATTTATATTTCATAAATAACCTTTAAGTGATATTGTTAATTAATTGCACCTAAACTATTACGGACTATGATTAATTTACTTATTACTTACTTAATAATACTTACTAAATGTTCAATCGTGATATTGATAAACTTGATAATCTCTAGTCAGGTTGGGTTGTTGGGATAAAAATTTTGATATGATTTCACCTTACATGGCTTCAAACGACTCAAAACATCGAAAAACCCGATTTTGAATTAATGCCAGATTTCAAATTATAAATGACTAAATTTAAAAACTAAGGTATATATTTAACGTGAAATGTTATTCGCTACAACTTTTATTTCATGTATCTTTCAATGGGAGTATCTCTTTTCAATGTATATGTGGTCCTGGAAAGCCGTAAAATGCAAGTTTGCAGCGAAATACGATTATTTTGTCATTTTTAACATTAAATGTCGGCTATACTGCTGAACCAAATTTTATGTTTTGTATACGATGTGATGCAAAATTTAGTCTTCTTTATTATTGATTGGAAGGAAATTTTCCGTCCGATGTACCATTTTCCAGCTACAAGCAGGAAACAAAATAGAGGCAAAAAATTGACAGCTCTTGCGCTGCCAAAAGTTAGGCTCACCACCTGCGACAGTAGCAAACTCATATATTGCACATTTTTAGGACCAAATAAAGGTAATAGGATGCTTTCCAGCCTACTGGGAATTAAATCCAGAAAGCGAGTTTTTTCGACTTAATTCTGTTGGCTTAATGAGATAGAGAAGAATTCCAAATGATGGTCATCATCCTCCGCTGAGGAGACGGTACTATAAGAAGGAGAAGAGAAAGAGATTTTGGAGGGTTATTCTTGGAAATTTTGTTGGATTAAACATATTTCAAAAAGTACGAACTGCTGAGATTTGCTGTGCTTTGTAGCAGCTCTTATGCACCAGCAGCCACTGATGTCAGGTCTCCTTTGACAAGCTGCTGAATCCATGTCTGATTTAAAACGCAGCTATTAGGCTGCATACGTGCTACCCGTTTACATTGTACTTACTTTCTTACCGCTCACTTCAACACTCATTATAATGGAATAATGCAGCGATATAAGAACATATGCTTGATGCCATGTGGCTCTTTTTACTGCCTTTGACACTTCAGCCTCTAGCATGGTATTTAAAAGATTTTCACTTTTTATTATATTGTCACGGTATATGCAAATAAGATGATCAACGTAATCTCTAAAACTGTGTTTAATCTCTCTGTTTCATTGTGTTTCTCGATCCCTCTGATGAAAATGACGCTTGAGATAAATTTTACTGACAAAGAAAAAAATTAGACAAACATTAAATTTGGGTTACTGGCATTTTTTATCAACAACATTTGTTTTTTGTTTGTCCAAGATGGGACAATACTGCATCTCGTTAGGGAGGTGACAACAAACCGTATAAAGATCTGTGAGATGTTATGGTCCACTCTTTGATTTGGAGTATAACTAAACTATATAAATCTGCCTCTAAAAGGTTGAAGCATGATTGCATTTGTTATTTAAGACTGTTTATTAGTGTCACTTATACAAAATTTATTTTGAGTTGCTAAGAGTCTAGGGTATAGCGCGCGAAATTGAGAGTCCAAGAAAATGCGTATTTCTGTGTTAGCGAGGAGGCGTGGCCGCCTATTCCCTTTCTCCAGTAAGATGGGGAGAAGTAAGTCCAAAAGTCCAAGGGTAAGGTCAAAAGGTCTAAAGGTCGCCATAAAAATGAATTTCACATTTCGAAGCTCCTGACGTTATCTTTGAACCTACAGTAACGATTCAAAAAGCAAATTGAGGAAGACAGCATGCATGCACTTCGGTGACCTTGTTTTAATACTGTGTTTGGTTGTTAATTTTACAGACAGTTGAAGAATGTATGATTTTGCATTTCGAGTTTTTTTGCACACTAAAAAACTTGCTCTGAGATGTCATTCATTAAGATCTTAACTACCACCTCCTGATATATTGTGTATGTAGTTTGAATAAGAAGTGAGTTGTGTTCGCAATGGGTATCCGTGTTTTACAAGGCAAATACATATGTATAAATGCATGTACCCAGGCCCCTTCATAACATCTAACGAACATCAGTGAGACTAAAGCGCATAAGATGTAACCCGTAAGAAACTACAGAAAACGAAATATTAATAATTATTCAGACCTTAAGAACTAGCTAAATATTGATAAAAATCACGTATTTCGCTGTAATCATAAAAAATTTTGGGTTCCCAAATTTCCCGCTATTTATAATAAATAAGCAAATTTCACTGAACAAGTCTGCATACGATGATGGCTTGATGTACAATGAGTTTACTTAATTCAAGGAACACCACTGAACTATTATCATCATCATAGTCACAATGTCTTAACAGATATGTTGTGAACTCGTAAAATGCATTTACACATTTTACGAGTTTCTCTTGGGATATCTTTGAGATCTTTAATGCAGTAGTTTCCCATTTGCTTTCTGCATCCTCATGCCGTTGACCAGATGGTATCTACTGGGTCATCTGCCTTTAGGGGCGATTTCTCACCTCAAGGACAAGAAGGTGTCTTGACTATTCTCAATTCGTCCACCCAAAGCTGTTGGTTGAGAAGACGTTACTGCTTATACCGACAGTAGTTCGGTTCCTTTAAGTCGCCTTTTACGACACGCAGGATATACGATGAGAAATATTTAAACCCGCCCCCACACGGAATGAAAACTGTTTTATCTAATTATAAAAAACTATTTTAACTAATTATAAATACGTTCTTTTGGCAAGGGAAGAAAGTTCATAAGTATTTTTTCAAAAGCAAAGTACTGGAGAACTGTCCTGCGCCGGATGTGGAGTTAGCAGCAGGTAGAAAGAAAATAAGAAAATAGAAGTGCGGCTATAAAATCAATATCTTTTGAGATGGAGAGGAGTCTCTGGACATCTCCGTCAGCCTAGAGGACTTACCTATTTTAGGACTTAAGGCTAAGGTGGGGCGGTTATGTCTGTCATTGGGCAGAAGACGGCTAAGGTTATTTATGGAGCTGCTATATGGCCATAACACCTTCACACGTCACTTGTATGTGATTGGGGGTGGCAAGCTACCCGACGCGAGCACGTTGTGGTGAGGAGGAGGAATCCTTGGCACACAGTCTATGTCGCTGTGACGTCATTGCGCCCAGGCAGACTATACTAGGTTCAGAGGTTTTTGAACATGAAGATATAATATGGGCAGAACCTCACCTTTGCGATAAGAGCTGGACTTGCAAACTAGAGTAAGGAGAGGTGCAGATGGTGCAGATCTATGCACCTCAATTTTAACTCCTCCCGCATCATCATGCCCATTGCATATTACACCCAATATTTAATCAAAAATATGCATCAGTGATTGGGATTATGCTGATAGAATGTTAGTGACATATAGACTGACTGGCTTTATACTACGTCTTCTAGGACTTTTTTTCTGAATGACGACTCATTTGTGGGGAATCTCCGATAGCTTCATTTTAGGAAAATGGTGATTTATATAGCAAGAGGAAAACGTTGACTTGGTATGCTATTATGTGAAATATCAAGAAACTCAAATCATTAATTTTAATTGCTAGTTTTTAGCAAAACGTTAGATTTCATCAAAAAATATCTCACGGGATTGTTCTAATGACCTTTGTGGCCTGGTGATACATATACACGTTATGCAATCGTACATAGCTTACAATAAAATTGGGAACAGTGAAAGCCGCTATACGATTTTTAACATGTTAGCACGCTGCTGAACCTTCTGAGATATATCGTTGAGTGGAAATTAATTGGACAAATGTTTGGTTTCAGGCATTTTATTGTTTACATTTTTGTCATCGTATGGTCGGATATCTCGTTGGTATATAAAGAAAGTTTGTTGTCGGAAATAACACCTCGCACATCGTGCTGTAATAGCGAAGATATTCGATTTTGAGAAGTAGACCTCTTATTATCCAAAATCTGTCACTAATTCTTGTCGATCTGTGTCCTTCTGAGTGTTATCATTTCTGCCGAGATACCATAGGATGTGAAGGGCGCGTTATCTTTTCCGATCAATGACTTTGCACGCCAGTCGGAAATCTATCAGAGTTTAAGCAGTTAAACCCGATTATACATCAAACAGTTTTTTCATCGATGAATGCAGCGGTGATGTATCGCATCCATCGGCTTTAAACGTTGATGGATACGATAATTTTCATAATGTGGGAAGTAAACATTGGAGAAGAAGACGAAAAAAGGGAAAAAAGGTTATATTTGCCAAATTTCATATGCCAGTTATCGCTGCAGGTTCTTAAATTCAATCCGAATTTCATTCAACATCCATCTATGGCATCACTGCAATTCACCGATGTTATTTTGTGCTTCTTCATCGATTAAATAAAAGAACACGTCTAATGCCTGCTAGATTCTTTAAAATTGACTAACCTACTTTTTGAGTTTGGTTGGTACTAAGAAGACGAGTGTCACAGCATAGTAAACAACCAGCAGAATATCTCTGAGGATTTCCTATATAGAAATGGTTCCCACAGAATTTCACCTTGGGATGATTTTACGGGTGTGATGTCTGGGTAGAGATGCAAAAATAAAAATATCGATACCGGTACCAATTCGATATTTTTTAGCCAAGTATAGAGCTGAATACGCCAATGGAGGCCCGTTTGGTTCGTAATTATGTTCGATACCGATACCGCTACAAAAGTTTTGACACCAGCTTGGAGTCGCTCAAAAAGTATCTAAGATAAAGATACTCGATATTAGTGCAGAAGTATCGATACATCTCAAGTATCGAAGTACCGTTAGCATCCCTACAAATAATCATACAAAAGGGGGGATGCGCGGGTAATTGCCGCCAACCTGAGATATTGTGCTGATTGTTGACTAGTAATCTGTACTGGAAACAGAAAGCAAATGTTCGAGTCCATAATGCAGGATCAACAGATGATGTTGAAATACAAAAGGGAGTTAGACAAGGGTGTATTTTGTCGCCGATGTTATTCAACCTATATGTGGAGAGAGTATTTGCTGAGGCAACCTTAGATGGCCCTATCGGCATTAAAATAAACGGATTTCCAATCAACAATCTCCGATATGCAGATGACACTGTCATACTAGCAGACAATGTGAATGACCTTCAAACTCTACTGAGTCGCGTTAACGAGGAAAGCCAAAGGCTGGGTCTGAAGATAAATACCAATAAAACCAAGTTCATGGTGGGTAGCAGAAACCATATCCCAAACACCCGAATCCACTTGAATGGAGGGGACATCGAACGGGTCAGCAAGTTTAAATATCTGGGATACATGGTAAACGAAAGATGGGATTCAGATCAAGAGATAAGATGCAGAATTGAACAAGCTAGGACAATTTTCCTGAAACTTCGAAAATTTCTTACCAACAAAAATCTGAACTTCAGTCTTAGATACAGGATGATGAAGTGTTATGTTTGGTCCACTCTGTTGTATGGCGTGGAGGCATGGACGCTGAAGGCAGCCATTGTAAATAAGATTGAAGCGTTCGAAATGTGGACTCTGCGACGAATGCTTAGAGTGTCCTGGGTCGACCATGTAAGAAATGAGACCGTTCTCCAGAGAGCTGGGCTAGCAGAACGAGAACTTTTTGAGTATATAAGAAAGAGGAAAATAGCTTACCTAGGCCACATAATGCGTGGGGAACGCTATCACCTCCTGCGCCTCATTCTTCAAGGTAAGATCGAAGGTGGGAAAAGAGGAATTGGAAGAAAAAAGCTATCATGGCTGAGAAACATCCGTCACTGGACAGGAATAAGCGACCTACAGGAATTACAGAGGGCTGCAATGAATAGGACGATCTGATGAGAGAAAGGATGAACGCCTACGCAGGAATCTGCATGGCACCCTAAGAAGAAGGAAGAAGTTGACTATGCTGTGACGAATTTCCTGCTCAGTAGATGCCGTCGTTGGATAGGACTCCAGATCAAATAGAAATAGCAACCTTATCGCAATTTTGCATTTGCAGGAGTAAAACCTTTCCCCATTTTCCAATTTTTCCAAATCTTCCAGATACTCCAAAATTCCCAAAATTTTCAATATTTCATATTTTCGAAATTTTGCGAAAGCTTTAATAATTTGATAAATAAATAATAATAATCCATCTTTATTCATTGCCTACATGCAATAGTAACATATCGGTATAAGGAAAAAGTGGAGTTCAGCTGTCGTTCAGCAGAACGGCTAGTCTTTCAATTAACCCTGAGCACACATAGAATATAAAAAAATGAAAAACTTAAACCTAGTATCCATTATTGTTGACATAAAAAAGTTATGTCAGTGAGGCTGAGATTTGGAAATAAAATATACCTACATATCATTTGAAAGTATGATGTAGAGAAAATGAAAAGAAGAGAAGGAAACAGAGACAGATAAAAAGTGAAATGAAGGCGTTTGAGAAATAAATTATATAGATACCTAGATAAGCATATGCAAAAGTAAAAGGGAGAGTCATAATAGTGGATTACAAAATCATATTGATTGGTTACTTAATAGTGAGATTTTAGGAGCCTGGCGCAATTTTGTGCAAAAGTTTTTAGTGATTTTGATTTGAGACTTTGTGGGACTGAATTATAAAATTTTGAAATGTTATATGAAAAAGATCTTTCAAACAAAGTAGTGTAATGGACTGGTAGTGGAATTGTAATCTTGGATCTTATATTAACACTATGTACCTACATAGTACCGAAAAGATGGTTTATTTTATAAATTAATGGGACTTTCATTGTGATAAATACATACACTGTGTAACACTCTTCTGATTCATGATTGAGCCAGTATGTTTGCACTAATCTATTTGAGGTACTTTTACTACGCTTGATCCCATGAATCGGTTGTAGACAGGCATTTTGGACCTTTTGGATTCATTTCGAGTCTTGATGGTCTATACAGGCATTGTATACATCGCAAAAGTTGAAATGAGACAATACAAGGGTATCATATTCAATAAATTTTATAACCATAAATACTTTTGAGATGGCTGGAAGCTTTTTTAATGGTGTTTGTTATGTTTTCTAAAACACAAGTCTTCGTAAAGTATTACTCCTAATTTTTTTTGAGTCGGCTTGCTTGTTTATTGATACACCAGCAGTTTGAATACTTACATATATTATTTGTAAGATCATTCCTAATCCTCTTGGCACCAAAACGTTAAAGTTTAAATTTTCTGGGTTGAGACGCAAGGAGTGTCGTTGAGAAAAATTAGAAAGATTATGAAATATTGAAAAATCAGAGAAAAACTTGTATAGAAACGGAAACATTTGAAAGATGTTGAAAATTTTAATAACTAGATGATTTTGAGAATTCTGATGTTGATTGTCTTGAAAATTTCGAAAATTTGGAAAATTTTGAAAATCGAAAAATTGAACAGAACTCAAGTACCGGATTCGTAATACGCAAGCTTGGTGTAGTTCTAGGACGGTTCGCAGCTTATTGTGTATCGGCGTCGCGTCGCTAGATAAATGACTCCAGAGGTTTCTGTGTCTATCTATCATTGATATCTCCACAGTTTGAATGCTAGGTTAGACACGAAACCCCTATGAGTAGTTCATAATAATTAAATTGTTTAACACCTGGCAGTAGGAGTTTTTATCTTGTACTGAATTATACACGAACATTTCTTTGATTGTAATATAGTTAACTTTTTTGAGGTTTGTATTTTGAACCGTGACATATTTACGCTTATACAGGGTAGTCCAAGCCCAGCAGCGGCCTTATCGTTTAAATTAGAAGAAATGGCTTGCAAAAAAAAGATTCATCTAAAATGGTCTACTTGTAGAAAATAATTTCAAAGATGGCGTACATCGCATATCCCGAAAGTAGGTATCAACTTCCTTATTTTATTGAATGTAGCATTAATTTTTAGGTCCAGTTTGTTAACCATAGTTTATATCTGCGAAGCCTATTTTCAAAGTTATTCAGCAATCAGATCAGAAAATTTGACGTTTGTAGTACTTAACAAGAAATGTTAATATCTCGGAAACTAAGTATGACAGAAAAGTGCGGTTTTCGGTTTGAAAAAAAGCGAGAAACATACTGGGGTTCTAGTAAGATCATTGTTTTAAAAGCATGTTAAATAAATAGACTAGACATTTTCAAATTTGAAACTGAAACTCCCTTTCACTTTCATCAAATCTGAGCATATGTGGTGATATCTTTGATGGTTCTCAAGATATTTACGATTTTGTAATTATTCCGTAATGGCGCGTAGGAATTGGAAAACTCGTAGGTGGCGTTGGCTAGCAGACGAAACAATTGTCTAGAATATTTTCATCCAAAGTGATTCGGCCTCTAATACTAAAATGTGCATGCACCCCACCTAACTGTAACCACATTACTCTTAAAAACCCATTGCTAATTTTTCCAGCAGGTTTTCTAAATTTTCAATTGTCAACAAACCTCTCAAAATTAGAATTTACGTCGGCATAAAAATGTAAATTATGCCAGTTTACATGCGGCCATTATTATTAAATGTAGCTTCATTCGTAAACAACACACCGTTAAAAAATGAGTACATCTTCTTGGACTCGAGCACGACACCCCAATTACAAAAATTCCTTCTGTTTTCAAAGTCTTGTCTTTCAAGTGCTTGATTTAGCTGCACGTGCGTTCTGTTGTACTGCTATGCGGATCTTCAACTACAATTATTGCGAGAACGTCAAACTGATTATCTTCTCTAACTACATGTTTCCTTCTCTTATATTTTACGCCGACGTAAATAGAAGTTTTGAGAGGTTTATTGACAGTTAGCATCAAGCCTAAGCATTTGGGGTGGTATTATTGGAAACCGCATGATAAACTCATGTTTTCCAAAAGTTTCTAAATGAAAATTAGGAAAACCTGCTTAAAAATTTAACACTCGACTTTTTTAAGAATAATGTGGTTACAGTTAGATGGAGCGCTTAAACATTCTAGTTGCATTAAAGGCCGAAACAGTCAATTTTTTTGTCTGCCAGCTACGCCGCCTACGATTTTTCCAATTCCTAAGCGCCATTACGGAATAATTACAAAATCGTAAATATCTTGGAAACCATCAATGATAGAACCACATATGCTTAGATAGTAGTAAAAGGGAATTTAATTTCGCTTCCACTGATATGAAACTCATCATACTATCCCATTTGAAAAAAAAGTTTTTAGCATTTAGACTTTTCAAATTTGAGAGTTGCTGGTCTACTGACTGTAATGTGCTTTTAAAGCAATGATCTTACTCAAACACAAGTTTTCTCGCTCGTTTTAAAACCGAAAACTACATCTTTCTATCTTATTTAGTCTCCGAAATATTAACATTTTTTATCTTAGTTCACGAGATATTAGCATTTTTTGTAAAGTACTACAAACGTACTTCAAAGATTGCTGAATAACTTCGAAAATAGACATCGTAGACGTAAACTATGGTTAACAGACAGGACCAAAAAATCAATGCTGAATTCTAAAGCGTAACAATATACAAGGTATTTACAAGCTATTTAAAGTAAAAAAATTGATACCTACTCCCGGTATATTCTGATGTCCTCAATATTTGAAATTATTTTCTACACTTTTTATTCAAGCCATTTTCTTCTAATTTAAACGGTAAGACCGCCAGAGGGCCCCGCACGCTCATTGGACCACCCTGTATATAAACAGAACCTTGGTTTCAGAAAGAAACGGATATACTACTAGTGAGAACCCATTGCATATTAAGATGCGGACATTGCCCAAGCCATCGACACAAAACAAGTATATGACCCTCACTGTAGATTTGAAGAGATTGGTACTGCTGAACACTATAATAGAATGCCAATCGATTAGCAATAAGGTAATAGACTTGCATCAAAGATTATCAAGCTATGTTCCGGTTGATCCCTCCTATTCTGAAATTGGGCACCGATTGTTTTAATATAGTAGAAAGATTACCTCCATTGCGCTGTACCAAAAAAGTCAGGCTCTTCAATTCAAAATCTAAATCTCGACTTTTTTCATGAGGGAAGGGCCTGATCACTAGAGATACGATTAAGTAGGAAACCAGCTTGCTTAAATTTTTGGACCATAACCAAAACCTTCTCATAGTTTTCAGAATTTTGTCGTAGATGTGTTGGAAGTACCATATGTCGAACTAAACCTCCTTCCTATTTTTTATGAGCCAACTAATACGTGATGAATAAATCCAACATCATCAAGTAGTGCCTTTCATTTATGTGACTTTGATCCTTATCTAAGGTAAACAAACAAGGAAACGTTTAAAAAAGGTGTTTTATTGAATCAGCCTCACAGTCAGTAGCAGCTATAGATAGCACAGCTCCCATTTGTATTAAAAATTTAATTAATACTGGTCCTCCAATGTAATCTGAGGAGTCGTTGAGTCTCAAGAGCTTCATTTATTTTTCTTGAAAAAATTCTCACTGAAAACAGAAAAACACCCATTAAATCCAAAATTTGTCAAACGTTGTATATTTGACCCGTTATCATTACTAATTATAAAAATCATTAAAGGGAGTCGTATCATCATAAGAAGGTTGAAGAATAAAAAATGCGCAAAGAGCCAATACACTTACAGCAAAATAATCACAGATTGTAATTTTATTTCATAGACGCTTTAGTCAAATAATATATGGTACGACTACCATTGATTATAACATGTACCCCTACAGTTAAATTACTTTGGTAGTGTTTTGGTAGTGTTTCATAATGGTTGTGGTACAGTCCCTTAAGTATACCTGTAGCTCTTGAATTAATCACTTTAGACCCCAAGTGTGCGGATTTATTGGAATTGTTTCATCGTGAGGAACACAAAAAGTCACAAATATACAGGGTGTCCCATTAAAAATTTTGAATCGGACATCACGTGACCAAAAACAGATACCTCATTCGGTGACATAATAATAAGAAAACATATATTCGCTCTAATTTACACCCCCAAAAGTATAATTCGCTACTACTGCCCAGTTCCGATATATTGCCTGTCTTAATCGTCGTGGGATGCACCCTGTATAATATAATTTTCGTATTCAACCTCTTGATAATTCTTTCTATTCACTAAGATACCCTAGGTTAGATTAGGTTGAAACTGAGGAGGACAATAATGCCTCCTTTCTTCTTATATTTTCTTTTTGAGGGCCTAGGCTTCAACTCCATACAATAATAAAGAGAATATATAGCATCGTACGGTACGAAGTCTTACGTTAAAATCAAGGTTTCTGTTTGAGAAGTGGGGTAAAGTGTGACGTAAAGTAGCCTAAACTGTGGAAAATCCTCATCTCTATTGGAGTTCCTTATAACCTAGGGTTTCTCAAGCAACTCTACGAGTTTAATTCGGCTCGTGTAAGAATTGATGGTAACCTGTCTGGTCAAACTGCTATCAGAAAAGGAGTTCGTCAATGATGTGTATTATCTCCGATATTATTCAACATTTACTCTGAATTTGTGATGAGATAGGTATTGGACAACTGGAGTGGCGGTATAACTATTGGCGGAAGCAAAATATCCAACTTAAGGTTTGTTGACGATGCAACCCTTATTGCTGCTTCTCAGAACAACACAGTGCAGCGTATGGTCTTGGTATTAACTACAATAAGACTACGGTTATGATCGTAGATAGAGAGCATGATAATCATCGAGAAATAGAGTCAATAGGCCGTTGTGAAGTAGTTCAAAGTTTTGTGTACCTAGGTTCTTGGTCGACAATTCGGGTAGCTGTGAGAATGAGATTCGACGGCGCATTCAACAGGCACGTGTGGCCATGACAAAGCTCACTAAAATATCGTGTGACCATAACATCACTAAAGCTACCAAAATGTCGCTGGTGCAATCTCTTGTGTTCTCCATATTTTTGTATGCTTCGGAAACTTGGACTGTTAAAAAGGCAGATCGAGCTCGCATAGATGCTTTTGAAATGTGGACGTGGAGGAGAATGCTGAGAGTTCCTTATATCTCCCATCGAACTGACGTTTCCATACTAGATGAGCTCGGTAATCTAAAGAGACTATCCTCCATTGTGTCAACGAGAATGCTTACATTCTTCGGACATATACACAGGAGCGATAATATGGAGAAACGTGTAGTTCAGGGTCATGCCCCGAGTGGGCGGCGCCGTGGCCGTTCCCCTACACGCTGGGTGGATACAACGAAACAGTTGCTGGATATGAGTATCAAGAGCGCCACTGAACTGACAGTAAATCGCGAACGACGGCGAGCTACAGTTCTCAAAACTATTGATAATATTCGTGTCGGCAATACTCTAGCTCCGACCTAATGCATTTTACGAGTTCACAACATGTCTGTTAAGACATTGTGACTATGATGATGAAAGGGGCTTCTAAACGGGCAACACTTTTACTGCAATGTCTGGCTGCACTAGTGTTGCAGGCAACATTGTCGGCAATAACGACTGTGCAAGATTTCTTTCGTGGTCCGACCATATAGCCACATATATTTGGCACTGCTGACGATCGGTTGGCTAGCGAAAGCATCAGCAATATTGCTCTATTTTGGTGTTTGTTATTTTTGTCGAAAATTTTAGGGGCTAAAAATGGTTAATACTTGGACCAACGAGAGGATATCGACTTCATTGATGAAATAAACTTACATCCTGAGTTCTATAATCTGGAAACCGGAATATTCTGTATTTCTATTTCTAAATTCGAGTTATCTAAAGTTTTACGTCTATTGAGGTAATTCCAAATTCAGAGCCTTCAGCTTATTCTCAATTTTTTTATTTAAATCGTACCCGAAACAGTATAAGTCACTGCGACACGTATAATTCCTTGAGCTTTTGTTGCTCGTCTATGAACAAATTTGTGGGCCATACTATTCCAGAAAATATTGCTGGGATATATATTGCCACGCAATATAATATTCTGCAATATAATGTTTTCATGATGGGTGGGCTATAGTTGCCGAAAACATGGCCAAATAGGCAGTAAAACCATAGTCCGTTTAGAATCCCCTTAAATCAATCATGGATATATTAGGAATACCAACCATCCAGGTACATTAGCAGGATCATCACAAGAGAAAGTCACTTCGTTATATACAGTCCCTGGAGAACAAGACCCTAAAGTAGGTGCTACGCCGTTTCTGCAGATGTAGAACTTCTGGCAGTCATCAGGATGTGGGAAAGTGGGATGAGACAGTTTTCTTCCATCAGATAGGGCTGTATCACCTTCTGGACACTGGAAGCCGTCCAGAGATTCTTTCCTCTGCTTGAAGCATTCCGGTCGTGATGAATCTTTGGGCCAGACGCAAGTGCTTGAATTCTCGTCGTAATAAAGTCCTGAAATATTTAAACAATATGCTTTTAAGATGCAATTACATTACGCTGTACAAAAAAATGCATGCATATTTTAAAAAAGGTAGATTAAACCAAGAAACGTAACATTAAGTTTGCAACGAAATACTGCTTACTGCTACTGATATCATCGCCTGTCATTAATACAGATATTTGGTATTGCAGCAACTAATCCGTGGCTTGCCACCATCCACTCTGGAAGATAATGACAGCAAACTAATGTTATAAACATAGTTGTCTTAAATAATCATCAATCGTTAATTCAATCGATGTTAGTATTATGTGGCCATCGTAAATTGAACCGGGAGGCTCCCTCAGGTAGCGATCGTCATTATCATATCAAGCTTAGTAAGGGACAGAAAACACATGAGAGAGACATTAAATATCATCTGCTGCGGTTATCCAATCCCGATGCTAGACCGTCTTTAAGGTGGGGAATAAAATCTGCGATTTGGTTGGCTGTTGCCGATTGTAACTCAGGGATATTAAGTGAATATGAATTATTTACCGTTTCCTTTATATATAAAATAAAACAAGGCGTAAAAGAAGGAAATTATCAAGAGTTATGGCAGCATCCTTACTTCTCTCACCGCATTCTTCGCATTCTTTTGGCTGTTCAATTTATGTTGGCTATACTATAGGTACGTTAAGGGAGAAGATAGTAATTTATTAATATTTTGTGCTCATAGTTTAATTAATGTTGATTCTTTCAGCATATAGGAATCATTAATCAATGACTATTGGCTCTATGGACAAAATAGTCTGCTTTGTATGTTTTCCAGGAAAAATCTTTTGAAGAATATTAGATTCTGTAGAAAACTTAGAATGAGCATCTGATACGTGATTCGGCATAGAAGCGCGGAGGATGAATGAACGAATGAAAAGAGGAGAGAGGCTTTTTGGTGACCAGAACCGCCAGTGCATAGGCCTACAAACAGGTCCTTATGCACCTCTCCCTACCCTAGTTCCCAAGTCCAACTCCCATCACAAAGGTGAAGATGGCCTTGGGTCCTGCCACCGGGTCCTGCCCATCTTATATTCTCAGGTTCAAGAATTCTTGAACCCAGTATGGTCTGCCAGTGTTACCCAAGGGCGTCACAGTGACATAGAATGTGTGCCGAGGACTCTTCCTCCTCGCCATAGCGTGTACACGTCAGATCACTTGCCACTCCCATCACATACACGTGACGTTTGATGATGTTATAGCCGGATAGCAGGCCGACAAGTAACCTTACCGAGCTTCTATCCAGTGAGAGACAGAACCGTCCCACCTTGGCCAGAAGTGCTAAAATAAGTTCTCTGTTAACGAAGATGTCCAGAGGTTCCTCTCTATCTGATACAATGCTGATTTTGCAACCACACCTCTGTTTTCCTTCTAATAGTACCTGCTGTCAGCCTTACAGCCGGCTCAGCACCCAGTAAATTATTCCTTGACCCTCGCCTTGCGAGCGCGTCCGCCATTTCGTTACCACAAACTCCAGCATGACTCGGCTGACTTTCAGCCTCACCAGGTAACATTTTCAGATCCTCGGATATTCAAGTTCACCCCAAATACCTAAAATCGTTATCTGACTTCCTATCAGGACGAAAACTAGTATCGTGTATAGTTTGAGAGAGGCCACAGAAGGCAAGAGGAGAAAACGATAGAGTGGAAGGACCACTGCAAATAGAAGATCAGACCCTAACGTGGAAAACACACCTAGAAACTCAAGTACAGAAGGTAGAAATGGCGAGATCGAAGCTTCGACCCTTACTGGGTAAAAGAAGCAAGCTCTCGATCAAGAACAAAATCATGCTGATAAAAATGGTGCTCCTGCCAATCATGACATACGCTTCGGCAGCCTGGGGCTACACAGCTAAGTCATGGAAGAAGAAACTCCAAGCCCAGCACAACTTGGCACTTAGAGAAGCGGTAGACGCACCATGGTACGTGCCAAACAGAGTGCTATACGAAGATCTACGCCACGTACTGGAGACGATGCAGAACCACGCAGTCAAATTTCTGAGGAACTCCGAGCGGCACGAAAACCGCCTTGTCCGTGAGGCGGTGGACTACGACCCAAGGAACATCGACAGGTACAAAGGACCAAAAAGCCAGCTATTAGAGCTGATGAGTCCTTAGAAGACAAAGAAACGGGGTAGAAGACCGACATAAATGTGTTGCAGGTAAGATTTGCAACACAGGTGGATAAAAAACGGCGAACACGTTCACCCAAGCGCCTTGACCTCGTACAAGAAGGTCGGGGTGCCTGGGGCAGGACAAGCAAGATAGAAGAGAGAAGGTCAAGAATGAAGCCAGACAACAAAGAAGAGCCCACCAGCCGTTTGGTGGGCCCCCTTAACGTGGACTTCTGGTCAAAGACCCAGCGAGGGAACCCCAACAAAGAGGACGAAAAAGCCAAATAAGGCTAACGCGTAACAAAATCCAACACGTGCTTCCGCGTCGCGTTCGCGAGTAACTGCCAACTTTGGACAATGGGGAAAAATTGAGGGCGAGGGTTGGAATGGTGGAGAGGGTAGTTCGGCGAAGCGAACGACTCATGGAAGCTCAGCAAGTCTGCATTGGAAGAATTCGTACCCGGGGCCGGTAAAGGGGAATTGATTCTCTTAATGGAGGGGTGGTGGAGGGAGAGCACTCGGACTAGAGTCGTCCGTCCGCGCAAGATCGGAGAATAATATGAAACTAATGTATTGTGTAAGACTTTGGCGGCCATGATCCGATGACTCTCCCCAACAGGAATGGTCGGCATCCTCAGAAGCTGATGCCACCTGTACATAATATGAAACTGTCACTTCTATTACATTGATATCTTCCTGGTTAGAGAGGGATAGCTGCAAGGAGGCAAAAAGGTTTATAGCAGACCCGGGTAAGGGTGGTACACTAAGGCTTTTAAACAAAAGCAGAGAAACACTCAATCTACTGCCAGATGAGCACTTATCACAAATAAAAGTAGTAAAGAAGACGAAAGTTCGTTTCAATTTCTAGTTGCGCAGTGTATTGGAAAATATTCCAGTATGGTTCAGATGTTTGGTACGACGCAGCTGGAAGAGGAATCATTACACTTAGTAAACTGGTCGGTAGTACTGATTTTCGCCAGAAGGTCTAATAGATTCGATAAGAAAGTGATCTCCAGGAGAACATAAGAATCTTTAGTTATTGATTCTGTGGAGTCGCTTCGCAGTTTAAATACCCATGGCAATGAATTGTCCGTTCTACAATAGATATTTACCTGGAGGACATTGTTGCACTTGAGGCTTTCCATCCACGCAGTTGTAGAATTTGTCACATATATTCGGATCTGGATGCGGATAGTACCCGTTAGCCCTTGGGCATCCGTTGCTTGGTTTGGCCTCCTCTGAAAAAAAAATGTATATGCACTATTAGTTGGGTTTTCTTCTAATAACCGGTTATATAGAGAAACTGCCTCAATATTCACATATGGAAATTGAAACCACTTTTTCCTATAATTACTTTCGCTAACAATTGGAAGAAATATTTTTATCTGGAAATTATTGAATTTAAGATAATACGCTATTTAGATGTTTTATGACTTTATATCACGGAAAACCATGTCGTTGAACTCCGGCGGTCTGTCTGTCTGTAGTCTAAAATATGAAAAATACTCATCGTTCATTTTAAACCGTTTTATAAGTCATACGTAATTTTTTACTCGTTTTTTTATAACTTAGCAAACCGCGAAGGCAAAGCCTAAATACCAGAATATTGCTGCTGCTACGAAAGATTATGTTCGGGGAAATTTGTTGACACGCGACTTAAATAGGATGAGGTTCGTAGGCTCAATAAATGTATTTCCTGGCAGTCTATTCCAAGTCCTGGACAGTCTGGAAGCAAAGATGCGGTCATACGGCTCGGTTCTTGAAGTATGAAGAACGACCGCCTTGGGATGAGATGCAGCAGCCTCGCGGTGCATCAAATAGGGTTGATTTTTTTTGCCGTTTAATTACCGGTAGTATGCGAGAGATCACCAACCGCACGAAGGTGGCACATAGGTTGGAGGTGGCGCGTTAAGGTTGGGTCACCAATTATTCGAATTGTCCTTCTGTGGACTGCACTAAGTATAGAGAGGGTAGTAAAAGCAGCAGCTCTCCAGATGTGAGAACAATACTCCAGACCAGACCTGTCTGGGTTTTATACAGTGTGAGAAGGTTTGATGGTGAGAAGTACTCGCTGGCGCTGAATAGATATCTGAGCTTTTTTCCGGGGCCGTTGCAGTTGACGAAACGTGCTCGTGCTAGATCATGTATTCTGCAATGTTTATCATTGCAACCAAATGCTCGCTTGGCCACTCTTTGTTTAAAAGTGTACATACAGTACTGGGTCTTGCAAGCATTGAATTTTACTACGTTCTTAAAACTCAAACATGTTGGGTGGTGGTGTAAAACTGGGATGGCAGGAATGGGTAGGATTACCTTAATTAACTTATAATGGATTTCGTATTGCTTGGTGGTATACAGTACTTATTAAAGCTACCCGAACTTTCTCTTTTGACATATTGCATACTTTGATCATCATCGTAGTCACAATGTCTTAACAGACATGTTGTGAACTCGTAAAATGCATTAAGTCGGAGCTAGAGTTTTGCCGACACGAATATTATCAATAGTTTTTAGAACTGTAGCTCGCCATCGTTCGCGATTTTCTGTCAGTTCAGTGGCGCTCTTGATACTCATATCTAGCAACTATTTCGTCATATCCACCCAGCGTATAGGGGAACGGCCAGGGCGCCGCCCACTCGGGGCGTGACACTGAACTACAAGTTTCTCCATATTATCGCTTCTGTGAATATGTCCGAAGAATGTAAGCATTCTTGTTAACACAATGGAGGATAGTCTCTTTGGATTACCCAGCTCATCCAGTAAGGAAACATTAGTTCGATGGGTAGTATAAGAAATTCTCAGTATTCTCCTCCACGTCCACATTTCAAAAGCATCTATGCGAGCTCGATCTGCCTTTTTAACAGTCCAAGTTTCCGAGGCATACAAAAATATGGAGAACACAAGAGACCGAACCAGCAACATTTTGGTAGCTTTAGTGATGTTATGGTTACGCCATATTTTAGTAAGCTTTGTCATGGCCATTCGTGCCTGTTGAATGTGCCATCGAGTCTCATTCTCACAGCTACCCGAATTGTCGATCAAAGGACCGTGGTACACAAAACTTTGAACTACCTCACAACGGCCTATTGACTTTATTTCTCGATGATTGTCACGCTGTCTATCTACGATCATAACCTTGGTCTTGTTGTAGTTAATACCAAGACCATATGCTGCACTGTGTTGTTCTAAAATGTTTAATAGAACTACTAGTTCTTCCTGAGAAGAAGCAATAAGGATTGTATCGTTAGCAAATCTTAAGTTAGATATCTTGCTTCCACCAATAGTTATACCGCCATTCCAGTTGTCCAATACCTGTCTCATCACAAATTTAAAGTAACTGTTAAATAATACTTCGATAATACGATAATAAAATCACGTGGTTAATTGAAATGAAACTTTAGGTGGAAAAGAGGTATAAATTTACTCTAGTCGCATAATTATGAAAAGTGAGAAACAAAATTAAAAAAAGTGTGCAAACCCTTAGCGTAAAATTAAGTATTTGAGAGATAAGTGCCGCGAGTGCTGCCAGCAAAATATCCTCAACGCCTACTGGCTTGTAATTTTTGACCGTATAGTCAAAAAGGTCTATTTGTCCTCATTATGAAATGCCTTTGCGATTCTAGATTTTAATTCAAATAACTGACAATCCTACTAAGGTAAATTTGTATTTTTTTATAACATACCTGTGTAACACTCATTCTAGGGCATAAGGGCGAGGTTCCTACGCGTATGAAATACCGGATCCATCTAATTCACATAATTTTTGTTTTATTGTTTTACTATTCAGTCAATCCTATTAAATTATATCAGTGCTTTCCAATGATGGTCAAAACAACGTGCAAACTCCAATTAATTATACAAGAAAATTTTTCACACTTTCTAGATGATACTGTGTACCACAGGTCAGGAAAAAAAATGTTCAATAATAGCGCTCTTTTTAAACTCTCATCCATAAAATTGCTGGCTAACGCTTCAACCTAGATAAATACAAATTAATAATTAACTGAAACATTGGAGACAATTCGAAGAAAGTAAAGATTTATAAAGTTTTAACGAAGATCGAGAACACTGCATATAAAATTCTATTATATAAGGTGTGTTCAAAAGGTGCATTGATTTTTCTAATATCGCGGGCTTTCTTATGTTCTTACACAGATCCGCAGCATATGAAGACACTATCAATCTATTTAGGTCTTTGATTTGTTTTGCGGAACGAGTCACTATATATGAGTCTCGTGCGTCACCCGTCGTACACGCCGGCTACGTGCTCCGTAAAAATTAATTAACAACTGCGGAACAATTAGTCTAAAACTAATAAATATGAGATCAACGCGAAGCCAACCAAACAGTGATGAGGATGCAGTAGTGTTATTTCTTAAAAGTGGCGAATTTTCAACAATAATAAGCGAGTTGGTTCAAAAAGAAGTGCAGCCACTCCTACGTAAACTAACCGAGATGGAGGATGAAATTTACCTGCTTCGAAAGTGCAATAAGTGTCAAGGAACCGATTATTGGTAATTCCTATGAAGACACAGATAAGGAATTCAATAACATCCAGCTAAATACAAGCAAATCCAGCACCTCTTCGGATGACACAGTGGTTGAACAAAAACAGCAATTCAGTCGCTCGATAAGAAAGGGGTCAACATCGAAAAACCTATCGTCACAATTTGAAACAAACAAACAAGGGGAATTCCATCGAACAAGAAATATAAACAAACAAGTTGTTGAAACGCTCGAACCAGAAAAATCAGAACATAACAGTTTTCAAGCTGAAGAAAGGAGGATATGGATTCACGTAGATAGATGCAAGGCAGGTGTACAGGGTGATACGGTTAGGGAGTTTTAGAGAAGAAGTTTCCTGGTAAACAGTTCACAGTTGATCTACTAAGAAGAGAGGGATGTCCTTCATTCAAAGTAGGTGCTCCATATGATCTTAAAGACCACATATTTTTAGAGTGTAATTGGCCGAAAAACATTATTGTGAAACCTTTCAAGTTTTTTCGACAGAAAAACTTTCACAGGCGTGATAATAGGCAGCAAGCCAATAGAGCCAGGTATTAAATCAGTCTCTAAGAGCAGTAATATTAAAGTTTTCAACATCAATATACGAAATCTAAAAATAAAGTAAACGAGCTGAATGTACTTCTAGATGATGTAAAACCAGATATTGTTAGCATTAACGAACACTGGCTGTGCGAGCATGATATTTCTATTCGTTTGCTAGATAACTATAGTCTTGTAAGCTTTTCCTGTCGAGAATTAACGGTTAGAGGGGGAGGTACAGCAACATATGCTAAGAATGACTTAAAGATTAAAAAATGTAGATATAAATATAGCGTGTATTGACGAACATTTTGAATATTCATGTGCTGAAGTAGTGACCTGTGATTTTAGAATTATTATTATTAGCATTTATAGACCGCCAAGTGGAGATATCGATATATTCCTAGAGTTAATGTCGCAGCTGTTAGATCAATTATATAAGGTAAAGCGCCATTTTGTAGTATGTGGAAATTTCAATCTAAATTTTGCTAAACCAAATGATTCCATAACCAAATTATTGAACATATTCAAGTCATACGGTCTTGAAAGCCACGTTAGTGAAATGACAAGGATCACGCCAGTTTCTAGTACATGCATTGATAACATTTTTTCTGACTTTACTGAAGGAAACTTTTCTTGTCAAATTATTCAAGCAGATATTTCAGATCTTTATCCGTTAATGTTTGAATTTACATGTAAAAAATCAATTACACCTACTATAACCAGTAAGAGAAGACGGTATGACAGCAATGCTTTAGTGAATTTCTTTGGTAGCTTGATGGGGAAATCTTGGCACGAAGTCTATGTTGCAAATGGGGTGAATTGTAAATATGACTGCTTCTTCAATATATTTTTTTATTACTTTGACAAATATTTTCCAATACAAAACGTTAGATTGCAACACAAACCTTATAATAGTTGGATAACACCTGGGTACAGCAGAAGTCCCAGTATTTAAGAGATTTGTATGATCTATACAAACAAACTGGATGTGAAAAGGTACATACCAGATATAAAAATGAGAGGAAATCATTCAGAAAATCAGTTAACGATAAAAAAAGGCGTACAATGACAACATCATTACAGGCTCCCGCAATAAAACAAAAAGTGCCTGGTCGCTGGTAAACAGGATGAAAGGCAAATTACCAAATACAAGTAAAATAGACGAATTAAATGTAAATGGTATTAAAGTAACAACCCCGCACAAAATAGCAAATGAATTTGTAAACCATTTTTCTAATAAAAATCATCCCAATGGTACTAACAGTTAACACGGCAGTATCAAACATAAGGGTACACACACACAAAAAACCTATTTTTTAAACCAACACACGAGATTTTTGATATTATTCAAAATCTACCACCCAAGTCTTCACACAGTGTGGAGATGGGATAGAAATAGAGAAATTGAAAAAGAATGAACCAAAAAACTAAAGACACAAGAGAACGTTAAAATTGATGACGGACAAGCAATGAAGAGGACCACGAGTAAGAATTTAAATGAAAGACAAATAATGAATAATATAGAAGTTGGAATTTCTCACGACAACGAATAAGAAGATGAAGAAGGTACAGAAACAGAACCGGATTCTCGGGTGCAGAAGGGTGATGACCTACTCACCTTAAATTTACCCATCACCGAAACTGAAACGAAGCAAAACATGAAGTTTTTAGGGATGAAACAAAATACTAGAATAGGCACGTGGAATGTCAGAACTATGTTAGAGCCATCGAAGTTAAACCAGATACTGAATGAAATGGACCTGCTAAATATTAAAATATTGGGACTTTGCGAAACCAGGTGGCCAGGAAGTGGCGAAAAAATCAACTACGATGGAAGCTTGCTAATATATTCAGGTAAGGAAGAAAATCAAGAAAGAATAGGAGGTGTCGGAATAATTTTGAGCAAAAGTACCCGGAATAGCCTATTGAGCTGGCATCTTGTCTCAGATAGAATAATAACATTAAGAGTCGAAAACACCAGTAAGGAAAATCACTATCATACAATGCTATGCACCAACAGAGGTCTCAAATAAAGAACAAAAAAAAGACTTTTACGAAAAGCTGACAGCCGTTTTACAAAAGGTTAACAAGGGAGATATAATAGTATTGATGGGAGACTTGAATGCAAAGGTTGGTAGCAATAATATAAATGTTGAAGCAAGAAACGAGAATGGAAAGTTGTTAGTCGAGCTATGCCTAGAAAATAACTTAGTGATAGGAGGAACGCTATTCCCACACAGAACCTGCCACAAAATCACGTGGATTTCACCAGACAAGAAAACAGAAAACCAAATTGATTACATAATGATTAGCAAAAAGTGGAAAAACTGTCTCCTCGATGTCCGCAACAAAAGGTCAGCCGACGTGGGAAGTGACCATCACCTCCTAATAGCGGAGATGAGGATGAAGCTGAAAAGCAAAAATAAAAATACGCAAATAAAAAAGAAGAAGAAGTTCAACCTAGACAAATTGAAAGAAGCAGAAGGTAACAGAAGGTGGGCAATGTGTTTAGAGCATGCGGAAGCTGCCAGCTATGAAGGGAGCTTAAACATAGAAGATAGATGGCAGTCTATAAGAGAGATGGTACACCAGTCAGCAGAGGAAGCACTCGGATATAGAGAAGAAAAACGGAAAGATTGGATTACAGATCGGACATGGAACTTAATAAAACAAAGGAAAGATAAAAAAGGGGAATTAAATAAAGACAAGTCTGTCACAGAAAGAAACCACCTAATACAGGAGTACAACCAACTTAATAAAGAAGTCAGAAACAGTGCTAGACATGACAAAAGGAAATGGGCGAGGAATGTAGCAGAAAGGACAGAAGAAGCAGCTGCAATAAATAATATGAAAGAACTGTATAAGAGTACTTAAACCCTAACCAGAAAAGGTTACGCAACCGATAGACCTCTCAAAAGCAAAAACGGTGAGCTCCTCACATCAGCAGAAGAACAAGTAAAACGTTGGCATGAATATTATGAAGAATTAATGGATTGCGACGAGAACAATGAAATTATAGATGAAGTGACAAGAAATTATATAGTAGACATAGACACTTGTGAACCAACGAGAGATGAGCTAAAAGAAGCAGTAAAAATCATGCGAAATAACAAATCACCAGGCATAGATGATATACCATCAGAACTGTGGAAAGCTGACATTGAAAAAACATTGGATCTAATAATACCCTTGATAAAGGATGTTTGGGTACAAGAGGTCCTGCCAACGGAATGGAACAATGGAATCATAATAAAAATTCCAAAAAAAGGAGATCTGAAGGATTGCTGTAATTGGAGAGGAGTTACCCTACTATGTAGTATCAACAAAATATTGGCCTTTGTCATACATCAAAGAATTCGTAGAAAAGTCGAAGAGCGGCTTAGGAAAGAACAGGCGGGATTCAGGAAAGGAAAATCTTATGTGGATCAAATAGCAACAGCCAGAATAAAAATAGAGCAGACGCTAGAAATGAATTCGAAGCTGATGATGGTATTTATAGATTTTGAAAAAGCCTTCGATAGTGTCAACCACGAATATCTCTGGAATATTCTGGGACATTTTGGGCTACCACAAAGATTGTCAACCTGATTAAAGCTATGTACAATCAGGCATCATGCCAGATATTCCACAAAGGGTATCTAAGTAACAAAATACCACTAGGTAAAGGTTTAAAACAAGGTTGTGTATTATCTCCCATACTGTTCAATAATGTCTTGACTACATTTTGAAAAAAACAATTAAACCAGAAAATGGAATAATATGGAGCTACTTCTCAGGAAAAAAACTGGCCGATTTGGAATATGCAGATGATATCTGCGTGTTGTCTACCAGCATAAAGGACATGTCTAACATGATCACTACATTACAGGCAGAAGCAAACAAGATAGGGCTGAAAATTAATACAGGAAAGACTAAAGAAATGAGAATTGGGAATATACAGTCTTCTGAAAAAATCTATATAAACGGAAAAGAAATTCAGCAACTAGAAGAGTTTTGCTATTTGGGAAGTACCCTAAGTAAATACGGTAAATCAGAGTCAGACATGGACAACAGGATATTAAAAGCAGGCCAAGCATATGCAGCTCTAAATAACATCTGGCGATCATCAAAAATTAGTGAAAAAACTAAAATCAGAACTTTCAACAGCAATGTCAAAACAGTGCTGCTTTATGGCTGCGAAACATGGGCCGTATCAGAAAACTACTATAAAAAATTGCAAACTTTTGTGAACAAATGCCTGCGCAAAATTCTGAGGATATTTTGGCCAAACATAATCACTAATAAAGAACTCTGGGACCGTACAAATCAGAAACCCATCAGGACAGACATCAAAAAGCGCAAATGGAACTCGATAGAACATACACTGAGAAGAGGAAACGACGACATTACCAAACAGGCTCTGAAATGGTCACCAACTGGCAAAAAAAGTAAAGGCAGACCCGTTGAAACATGGAAAAGGAGAGTGGAGGAAGAATTGGCAACAATGGGAAAATCCTGGAGAGAGGTGGCAAGAATGGCACATAACAAACCAGAATGGAAATGCTTCGTGGAAGTCCTATGCTCCGCAAGGGAGTGACAGGATTTATATATAAGTATATATTTAAGAGAAAATAAAAAGCTGCCCTATACGTTTTGAACACACCTGGTACATACATACTTTATGTTAGCGACCTTATTCAACCATCGAATTCCACAGTAAAGGTCACTACTTGCTTACGGGAAAGTAATTCCCATGATTTGTCTCGTTTCTCGAGATAACTCATATCTGACGATATTCATCGCATAATATTTTACTAAAAATGCGACATCAATTATTTTGCAAGAAATCTGATACATTATAATGTGTCACCCATAATTGTTCGTTACTTTTATAAAAGTGTCTGATGTATTATTAGGTGGCATGGCATGTTTTCTGAACACTGATTATGGGCAGCTTTAAAATGAGGAACGCCGTGAAGGGTGAACATCATTTTAAGTAGGCCAACTCAGTACGCACCCAAACTTAATGTCTCTATTGAAGATTCAAATCTACACAACATGATATGCACAGAACAGTAAAATTGTGGCCTCCCCAAACTCTGCGAAAATACGGGATACACAACTGTTTAGTACTTAAGAACCACCTATTCTGTATTCTATTTCTACCCCCCTCCCCCCAAACTTGTATCGTCCCAAGGTATCAAGTAATAGTAATGTTTTTGTTATAGGAGTAGAAACATGACACTTCAAAAATTACGGTGATCGGTCACGAGCGCGCGCGGTTTGATTTTTAGCTGTTTACAAAAAGGGTGCCTTCATCGGCACCGGTCACTTGCGCGCTGGAAGGAAATTAAGCTTGGTTCAAGGTTATTCCTAATGACATCCCTTTTATTCTTGTGACCTTTCATCTGTCTTTTTGCGACTTGCGGTAGCTTACAGTTACTTCTTAGATTATTTAAATGACTATCCGGCTTTTGCAGGTATATAAATCTACCCTTAATGAAAATATTTCAGTAGTTTGCAATCCTTAGTGGCTGTTTGTCAGTATTGTTTGCGTTCTACTTTTTCATCATGGAGACTATGTCAAGTGTGAAAGGAAAGAAATTAATAGTCCTTGAAGAGTATACGTTCCGAAGAGATAAAGAAACCACCCGTGATGTAGCCTACAGCTACTCTGGAAGAGGATGTTTAGCATCTTTGCTGATGGACCAATCGAAAGAGATTGTTCTTAAAAGAAATAATGAGCACAACCATGATGCTCCCACAAAACAAGCTGTGAAGGTAAATTTCTCGGACTTTCTTTTACATCGTTAAGAAATCAATCAAAGTTGTGACAAATTAGAACACGTACTGATTAATTCAATTTTTTTGGGGTATCACAAAGACATTTCGATCTGCTGACAATACCAACTTCTTTATTTGCATGTATTATAGTGATCAGATTAACTTATTATGTTCAGAACAAAATTTCGCATATAATAATATAAAAAAGTAATTCATTTCTGTCAAGTCAAAAGTAACGATACCTCTGACTGGAGTTCTACAAATTCTTCAGTAACTATTAGCAAGATCGCAAAAAATTACGAATGAATTAAAATCGGTTAAAATTATAAGACATAAGTTTATCCTGCGCGCTGGTGTCCACATACCTGCCTATTATCCAAAATATTTTTGGGGCTTCTGACCGGTGGGATTAGGATAAATCTGACCGCGGCGCGCTAGTGTCCTATGGCCTATCTGGTGATCGAAATATTTTGCGCGCTTCTGACCGGTGGGATTAGCACAAATCTGACAGCGGCGCGCTAGTGTCCTGTGGCCAAAATTACGACACGAACGTTGCGCGGAATGAGATGCGCGAACCTCCATAACTCTGGAGAGTTGCGCTACTGTGTATAATATGGATATACTGAGGTTCTGTCGTGTAGTTGAAGTCTCTGTCTTTGCAAGAAAATATCGGGTCAAAAAAGTTGGTACAAGAAAGTATATGCATTATAGAAGATTTATCAAGCATTAAATGTAGACTTAGCGGAAGAATTAATACCAACAGGTAGTATTAGAGAGAAAGAGGAAACTTTAAGATTAAAAAATCAGGGACAGGCAAACATTTTACTTCCAATAATTGGTTTGGATATAAATTTCAGAGTTTCTTGTGAGAATAAACTAAGCTCTAGCTGGTCGCAGTGGTGGTGGAAAAACCACATAATTAAGTAACTAACTTTCGACTAAACTTTGTTGTACTTCTGTCTTTTTGATATAAACAGATTGCCTCAATTGGCGCAATTGTCTCTTGTCTTTAGTTTTTATTGCAGTTTAGTCAAGTCTGCATCAAAATCGTGTTCACTATATGTCTGCTTGTTCCGGATCCGGCATAATTTGATGTATTGGTATGTTGATACGTTGTTGGTACAAGTAAGGTGTGGAAAGTTTTGAACCAAGCCAGTCGGCGGCAATTTTCAACCCTCGACAAAGTGTAAGTAACGTGGCATATAGTACATTCCAAACGGGTTAACCAATTTTAATATAGTTTTTTTTTATTTTGAGGGGTGACTTGACCGAAAGCATCCTTAGCCTTAACTCGAGAAAATCTGTTCAGCCGTTTCTTGTTTGTCGGATTTTCTTTAGTTTTTTTCCTTTACAAATAGCGACTAATGAAATTGCCTCTAATCTCGTCATCTAAAGTAATTTTTTAGTCTGGAGTCGTTTCAACATTTATAATAAATATTTCAGAAAGCGAATGAGGAAATGAAGAATTATCATTTCCATGATTCTGAAAACAAGACCAAAGAAACTTGCCACAACAAATGCAATACGACATCGTTAAAACACTGTCATCCTTGCCAAATACATATTATGTAAAATAAAAAGTGCATCGTAACCTACATTATCTAATCGTAATATAAATACTGCGCCGTATATGTAGCCAGTATTTGATTCGGAAAAATAGTAACATCAATTAAATCTACTTATCCGGAGCTGGTGTTTTACTTGATCGTATGTCAGAATAAGAAATGAAGGAAGATATTACTTCTTATATAACAATGCATATTCGCAAACTACGAATATACCCTACTTCAGAATACAGCGAATACATTTTTTTCAGTCAGCGCAGGTACTTATTTGTCATAGAGCTGAAAATTGCGCTGTATGTAAGCGTTAATAGAGTAGAATACTTCACATCAACTAATTCTGAGTTTACACGCTGCATATCTATAGTGGTAAATAATATATGAATGCGATATTGTTTCGTCATCTATCATAGAATATTAGTGTTTCACTATGAACCCTCTTTTTACAGACAACAACATACTATTAGAACAGAAACATTTTACCGTATGCCTGTCTAGATATATCGCCTAATGCCGGTACAATTCGAAGACGTGTTTATCACTTCCAGTAGTAGGAATGCCAAGAAGTAAGACAATGATATTGAAGAAGTTGGAATTTGGTTAGCTGCTAACCTGTGCTTGCATTTATTCATCTGCAATTCATTGCAACTCATTTCGTTAGTTCTTAGTTTTATAATTTCAGTTGCAGTGTATCCTTAAAAATAGAGCTTTCCGAAGGTCTGCGATAAAAGGAACATTATTTAAGTAGCAAAAAACCGTTTCAAAGCTCTATTTTTGCAATGATCGTCCCAAAAGTTTTACTTATTTTTATGCTAGTAATTATACACTTTTTAAAAATATGGCATATTCTGTTCATATTTTAAGTCTCCCTTTTGACTGGTTGAAAAAGTTGCAACTTGCGTGTATGCACACATTTACCTTAACTGCTAGAATCATTTTTAAAATTGTTTAATTCGTTAGTAGATAATTCTTAATAGTATAGAAATGTAGAAGTTTTTTTTTCTCAGAGCTCCTGGATTTTAGGGGCAACATTTTTGTATTATCCTGTGATTTGATTGAGTAATAGTTTAGAATTCGCCTACATGATCACATTGCTTTAAAATACTTAGTAAAATAAATACATTAATAATTGGCCTGGTTTTTAAACAGTATAAGATTCAATTTAGTCAGTCATTAATAAAGTGCAACACGTTGTTAAGGCCAAAAAAACTTACATATTGACCGACTCGCCAAACTAAGAATCTCGGGCAAGGTCAGGTTCATTGTCGATCGCTAGCAAATTCAGAAAGTAATTTTGTGACTCTCACTCTTAAAGTTTAAAGACATATTGGAAAGCAGTCTTATAAAACGTGAGAACAAACTTGTTCACAGTGCAAGACAGTCTAACAACACGTATACGAAATATTATTTCTGAAAAAAGGCTTTTCATAGTAAATTATTTACGAATTTTAACTGGGCATCAGTTTGAAACGTGCGTAGAACTATGCCGAGTCCACCAGCAAGGCAAAAACCGACAAAGCAATAATACAAGTTTTTTTAAAAACGGAAACAAATGGAAAAGCCAAGATATAGACCATGAGTGAATTTTGTGGCCCCCGATAGAAAATGTGAAATGCTCAGGATTATGAAATTCAAAGCAACAACGACTAAATTCCTATAGAGAAACATTTCAAAATATTCCTTTAAGGCGTTTGTCTTTTTATAGCTTTTTCATATAATTAATCAAGGCGTACGATGACGATAACATAATGTGCTGCAAACTACAACAAAATAAAATAATTGCTGAATATCCAGATTTTGTTTCCAAAATGCTTGTAAATATTGTATTGCCGCTTTGTTTTTGTTTCTTTATATGTTAAGTTATTATTGAGTCATTTACCATAATTCATGTTTTAAAAATGGAACTAATTTTGTTTTAATTTATTTATAACACTTTTTAAACAAACATGTTGGTATTATTGTACCAAAGGCATACAATTTTGATAACTATTTGATAAACTAAAAATTTGTTACCACTTATAAAAGGCAATATAGAAACTCGTCATTTTGGAACACGGGGCACTTTTTATAATCAGTTCGATATTTTATCCTGCTTGAAACCCTCTCCATATTCTTAAATGTAGGTACACAAAAGCTAAATATATTTTTTACAAAAATGACAGCAATTATGCTTATACACATTTTCAGATTTCGATATTTTTTTATATATCATTTGTAAAGATTTTCGGCCAGCTTAATTTTGGACTCATCATATTTTATTGGAAAGAAAAAACCTGCAAGTCTCCATAGATACATACCTATATTATAATATAATATCGTTATGTATCTATTATAATAATGATATTATCATTATTATAATTAATGAGATTTTATTTATTCAAGCCAGATTTTCTGAGACGCTGCAGATTTTTATGAAGGAGTATGTAATTTTATATTGTTGATAGAGAACAAATGTTAAGAAAATAACGATCAAATAATAAAAAAAATTATAGATTAAAAAACTGCATAATTTTCATATAAATAATGTAAATTTTTCCAGAAGGCTAGATGAATTAAAGCAACAATTACCTTTTACTTTTTAATTATATCCATTTATTTTTGAAGATATTTTGGCTCATATTTTTTTCTTACACACACTTTTCCTGGAAGAATCTATAATTTTTCATAGATACTGTGATCAACAACCCTTATAAGGATAAACAACAATTAACTTATCAATGATTGGAAAACACTACAATTTTCTATTTTTTAGAGGCTAAACCTTATTAGAAGTTTTTATGGAGCTAAATAGTAACATGTTTTTGAATAATACTTAGCCTATTTATATAGGTTTTCAAGTTTCACAACATGCCTTATACCATATACTCTCGCTGCATCATCGATTGACATAAAATAATATTATAAAAAGCGGATAAGCGTACTTTAAAACATTTACAGTATCAAGTGCTAAGAAGACTGGAGTTATATTTATAATACGTTTCACGTAAATATGTTCTCATTCGGAGAATTCCACTAGTTTTGGCACAAAAATCAGCATACTCGAATAACAACTTACGTAATGCAGGTCTGTCTCTACAATCCACATTAGCTGGGACTTCACATCTTTCCTGATTTGGATCCTTATCGCTAAATACTAGGCCATCCGGACATAGCCGTTCCTCGGCTATGCCTTTGGAACAAACGTAGTACAGGTCACATTGGTCTGGGTCTGGGAAAAAGCCTGTGCCTTGGGTACACTTGAACTGGGCATTTGCGCCTGAAATTAAAAAACAATTCTGAATCAGGAAGGTTGATTCATAATGCATTCAGGACGTAGTGGACAATAAAAAAATCAACATTAAAAAAGCTCAATCTCCAAATTTGCGCGATCCTCGCTTTCGTAGCGTTAGCTTAGGCCACTCAGTAAAACGTCACAAGAACCGAACGATTTTTATGAATTATGAGTTTGAGAAATATCTCTGATTTTTTAGGTTTAACGTGACAATTTTCGGATAGGTTCTGGATGTAACTTCTTGCACCGCCTGCATTATCCCACATTATATCACACCCTCTGATCACGAAATTTCAAAAATACAAGATACCTCATCATAGACATGGGAAGAAAAAATACTTTTTTAGGGTTTTATGAGTCGCCCTCTAAAATCAGAAACCACTAAAACACCTTAAATTAACCCTTGAAGCAGTTTGGCTAATTACTCCTATGTCATCGATTTTCAAAATTTTAAATATAAATATAACTAGAATTATCCCCACAATGACCCTTACGCCCCAAATTTATTCAAATTCGGTGACGCTGTTACTGAGTTACATTAAAAAAATGGCAACAGACAAACTGACCGATGGAAATGACTGCCGTAGGCAAAATAAAAAATGGTCTCGATTACAGTACTCATAGGAGAAGTTATAAGTAATTGTCTATGCATATAGAATGTCATACCATTAAACCTTTTTTTCTATAATTTATTCATTGATGCCTAGCTCTCACAGATGGTGAAATGAAACATTAGAATACCAAATTCGACTTTCTTACATAATATTCGTATAGGTAACCTTTGTAAATGTTGTTCCACTCCTATTGCAGATACTTAATGCTATTATTATGAGGCAACATTTGTCCCAAAATGCAAGTCTGAAGCATACCCAAAAAATTAACTAGCCAAACCTTAATAGCTGCGAAGGCATAAACTATGATGCATGTATAATGGCTATAAAGATTGATTAAGCGCAAACTGATTTGTGCATGTATGTCTGCAAGAAAAGCTTTGATAATAGTTATATATGATCGAAGAGGAAAAGTAATATTAATTAAGAACATTCCTTTTGAGCTAGTTTTTGTACACGGAATCGGTATACTTTTTTTTCAAAATGTTATTACCAGCCTCACCTGCATGTTTGTATAGCTGTGTAACTGTGACTTTGAACATGGTTTCCGTTCATTTTAAAACGTCAGAGCAAACTAAAAAAATGTACAGGGATTAGGACCTGATGACATTACTATAAATCGATTCACTATAAGATTGAGTTTTCATGTCACTAAATCTAAGCTCGTTTGAATATCAAAATAACAAAAATAATAGACTAATAAAAACTAAAAATCTATATTGACAATGATCAAAGTATGGAGTAAATAATAATGTTAAATAATATAATTGTTTACATTACGAGAGTAAAGGTGTACTGGTGAATCGAGAGGCATTTTTGCGGTATAAGTTGTTTTAATCGCCCCTTCAACGCTACTGATATGGTTACTTCGAATGTCAAGTAGAACTTTGCAGCTTATGAAAAACGTATTTACGTATACAGCCAAACCGCTTAGCTTCGGCCCATACACTAGACATTATAGCGATGGAATGTGAGGTATTGTAATTGAGTTTCGGTGTCTATCATTTATAACTTATATTATTTTAGAATCAAAATCGAAGATTGAAGCGAAAGCCATAGTTTTTGAGATTGTCAATTATAGCTAGAGGCTGTGTGTGGTCAATTTGATAATCATGCAACGATTTTCGATATTATACTTCTATGACGTTAACATCCGTTTTCAGTAACGTGGATGAACTAGAAAAAAACCTTAAATCATAACTACAACCTACACATTTCTTCATTTCAGCAGCAGCAAAAGCTGTTTTGTTATGTTCTAGATAGCTTTTGAATATGTTTTCCTTTATACGTTGCATCCAAATTTACGACCACTGCAAGGATCCTAATAAATTTATTTTGAGACATATTGTTCTAAAATTATTAATGAATAACGTTCAAAAAGACGCAAGCAGAAGAATCTGGAGGAACAATAATTTATTCAGTAAACGAATATCTATCTTAAAGAATGTATATGCCAGTCAGTAATCCAAGGTTTTATTTGGATTTTTTGTGTTGAAAGTGGTACGCTACTTATTAGAAAATAATGTTATTCGTTATTACACATGTGCAGCCTTGTAGTAATAGTAGTGTTAGTTCAATATCAGGAAGCAGAATATGCGATTTTTTACCGAAACAAGGTTCCCCATGAGAGTATTCTAACATAAATTGATTATTGAAAATTACACGTTACTATAAATCTCTTGAAATTTGAAACCCAACTTCAAGCTCAGTGTATACAGAGTATTGCAGATAACCAAATAGGAAATAGTAGATCCTAGAATTATGGAATTAAAAAAGAGATCGCAATACTTGCCTAATTTATGCATGGGAAGGAAAACTGGTTGTACTAACTTATGAGTCTGAATTGAATGGAAATACTTTACCAATGTAATTCCTTAAAATAGTTGTCTTTTGTATTTCTGATACATCACGATTTAGTGGCCCATTAGTGTTAAATTTTACTGACAAAAAAAGCTAATTACTGATTTCTCGTTCTAGTAGGCAGTCAATCATTTATTTTCCGATAAATTCTATCGGGCACATTTGTGACCTTGTCAGCGTATTTTTGAGATTTGATGAAATAAAGCGAATTTAACCTAATTATAACATCCCGTGGTGGCGATTTCTAAGTTTATTGTTGATTATGTCTATAAAATTTACGATTCTTATGAGGTATTTAGATTCTAGTGAATATTTAACTGATCAAAAAGGCCTTTAGATCCTATAGGAATCTAAGCATTAATGCAAGATGTTCGAAGGCGAAGAGGAACTGCAATAACTGTTGGTAAAATCTTATGTGCTGTACAACATGTGAGTTAAGGCTATCAAGAGACTGGCCTGATAACCAGAAGTTCAGGACCCGGTCAAAGAAGGATCACCAGCCAAAGAGACGATCCATTCTGGAATCCGCAAATTTGAGGAAGAGGACAGCTTCTGCCGTTTGACTGCGGAATCAACGTCAAGAGATGTTAGGTTAGAGACGTTAAGGTTAGCGAATGGTCCTTTAGAAGAAGTATTCGTGACTATATTTTGTCGAAGAATAGCTACAAGGCCGCCATTGCACCGACGGCATCGAATTGAAAGATTGGGTTTTGCCCGAAATCACTTGGAACGGAATGATAATGAATGGAGCAAGGTACTGTTCTTGGATGAATCCCGTGTTTATCTAACTAGGTCAGAAAGACGTTAAAGAGTATGGAGGCGACCCGGAGAAAGATATGCCCCAGCCTGTATTGATGGAAGACTTCCACATGGTGTTAGGTCGGTTATGGTTTGGGCAGGAAAACGTTTAGAAACAGGCACAGAACCCGTCTTCACATAGAGTGGCTCCCTGACAGCTTGCAGGAAGATGACAGAATAACAAAATGTAATTCTAAGCATGCCTCGTCGACTGCAAACAATCGTTAACGCAAGGGGAGGGAACACATGCTTTTAACTGACATGTTTTTTCATTAGTGTTAATTGTCACCCTTTCATTTAGTTAAGTAAATAGGAATTACCACATTATTTAATAAATATTCCAAAAAAAACAGAGTGACTGTATTCAACTGACAAATAACAAATGTGTCCTATAGAATTTATCGGAAAATAAGGATTTACCGCCTACTATGTATAGACCTATGATTCTGGAATTAACTTTTTTCCAAAATTATTTCTAAAAATTATTTGAATTTTTTTCTCTCCAGTATGCTTAACTATTTGTGATATTATTTCATAACTGCTCCGCAGCAGATTTTTTTGCGGACTAACTACCTAAGTCTGTAATTCTGAAATCCTTACTCTACATTTGCATTGTCTATAAATTCAAAACAAAAAAGAGCTACAATATGTCACACTTTTCGCTCATAAAACAAACAGTACCCTGATCTAATGCAGTAATAACTGGCCCTCATTTTGGATTTATCAACAACGCAAATGCAGTAGTCAATGTCCTTTAAGATTTCAGATTGACCGATTTAGGAAATTAGTTCTTAAAAGAACAAAAGGTGCTTCCTAGAACAGCAAATAGATGTTTCTCACATATTTTGTATTCTGTTAGAGGCTATAGGGATGGCTGAAATGTCGTTAAAATGTTTATATTTCTGCATATGTGATTTTATTCATAGGTTATTAACCGCCATCTAATATTTTGCGTTGAAAACCTTGAATATTGTAGTTATTCTGGAATAGTTAATATTTTATCAGATACATGTGTGATGATGAGATTACTAACTAATCAAATTCAGTAGCAAGGCATTGTTAAAAAATATTTTATGATACGTGAATTTAATGATTGACAAAATCATAGTATGTGCGATTAAAAAACAAGGACTACGACTACACTCTTAAACCTTTTTTAATTGTTATTGTTTGTTTAAAACTTTTATGACTTTGAGTATGAACGATGAATGTTTACAGTACGGCTCTACGATATAACAGTTATTTACCGAGTGAGAAGTTGCGCATAAAGACGGCCACTCATCAGCATGACATCAAAAAGACCATAAATTTTTATTTTATCTGTTTATTCTGTAACTGCAGCTGTTATACCAATAATTGTAAACTCTTGTATGCAATCTTTTGGAACTTTGACAAAAGTTATATAGATGGGCTGTACTATACTTAGTACTTCTATAAACATGCTTCTATGACATAAAGTCTGCAAAGAAATATTTTTTCGACATACCTTTGAATTCGTGTAACACGGTTATTAAATATGAAAGATATAAGACACTGAAACTTACATGAAACAAGAATGAGTAACCACCAACACCGGAACATGTTGTTCATTGATCTGTGCTAAAACTGTAAGACTGATCTTCTGAAAACAGAACGTGTGGAAGTGTTGAAGAAAGCAACCAGAAAACTGACTTTTACCTTAACCGCAGTCTTACGTCCCTCTTGCTTTCTGCGCTATGCTGCTAGCTGCTGGCATCCGCGAAGACCATGCTCAATGGCGTAGATGTGGGATTGCGGACAGGATATATTTTCCCATGACACCATATACAGTGTGCTCATTTGAAAACTTTCCATCGCGGATTTATCAAAAACCACTAATTAAAAGAAAACACAGAGACATGTCAAAGACTTGTGAAGTGGGGCAACTTTTTAACCAAAAACTTCTTCAATCCCTTGTACCCTCAGCCCTCTAGGGTCATCCCCTTAAAAATTTCAAGTGACAAGAGGTATCGAATAATAGCTTGTTCCAAAGGTATGTCGAAGTCCTTTATTTTGACGTTTGATTATTTTAAATGCGAATATCACTTTTTATTGCAATACGTGTTCAAAATGTTGGCCATTATTGGCCAAACAATGATATAGGCGATGTTGAAATTCCTGACGGTCATTTGCAAAAATAGTGACAGTGATGATCAACTTATAATGCCCAAAATCAATGTGCTCGATAAACTGCCGTTCCTTTTAATGTCAGACATCCGGAGAAGATAACTCCTCATAGATATGTTTTGGACATTATTGAGAAATTTACTAAAACTGGATCTGTTGCAAATTTTGAATAAAGCCGCTCAAGTTGAAGTTTTGGGTGATTTTGGCATAAATACTTCTAATTGTGGATGCACCTGATATTCCATTTGGCTCTATACTAAACTCTATAAATATTATCTATTCATTCAAAATGAAAATTGTGCAAGAGTTAACCGAAGATAACTTCGATACGCGAGTTGAGTTTTGTAAACAAATGACTGCAACGACTAATAACATCATTCAGTACCCCCAAAGAATTAATGTATGGGCAGGCGTTTTAGGAAACAAAGTAATTGGGCCATTGTTTATCAATAGACATTTAAATGGGCACATTTATTTGGATATGTTGGAAAAAACCATTGATCACTGAAACCATCGAAAATCGAATCGGAAAGGAGGAAACCCTACACTTGATGATGAGGCTGAAATCTATTTCCAGCAAAACGGCACTCCTCACTATGTTCCTCCGGTTTGGCAATGGCTAGATGACGACGCGTTTCCAGATAAATGGATAGGGCGAAGAGGGTCTATAGAATAGCCTACTACATGTCCTGATTTGATGCCATTAGGTCCAATGGTCGCTTAACATCTATTGTGTTTACTCTCCAACCTGGAAGTTAGATGACCTTTGCCAGTGCATTAGGAATTTGAGCATCGCCTGTATCACTGTTTGGCAAATAATAAGCAAAATTTTGAACGCTCATTGCCTTAAAAAGTGATATTTTCGAGTTTTTATTTTGTATCTGAACAAGTTAAAATACATAAAGATTTTTCTAATTTTCTCGAAAACGAATCGACCGATTTTGAAAAGTAAAATGTCAAAATAAAGAACTTCAACATACCTGTGAAACAAGGTATTACTCGACACCCCTTGTTATTTGAAATTTCTAAGTGGATAACGTAAGGTAACTCGGCGTTTTGTGGCAAGAAATGGAAAATAAATAAAAAAATTAGACCAATATATACAGGGTGCCCAGTTAGTGTGTACCCGATAGAAGAAAATGTCAAATACAAAAGTTATTTGGTTACCTAAGACCACCGACTATAAACCTACTAAGACGCATATTCTAAAAATATTTTGAAATATACAGGGTGCTGCGGGAAAGTAGGATAGTGATCAACTTGATTTTTTCATATGAAACTCTTTTTCTTAAATTCTTCTAATTTCCGTCATTGATCTCTATTCAACCCTAAAATATTTTTGGGATCAGTTACGACGTTGCCAAGTTATAATTTATTATCTAATAATTTCCGGATTTGCAAGGTCGCAAGTAATACGTCCAAATTGATATATTCCTTCAACTTTTCTCAATAATATTATACAGCAAGTTACTTAAATATCAAGTGAATATTATTTTGGATGTTACCAGCAATTTTTATCTACAGGGTATTTTTGGCAGAATTTTAAATTACGGCGATTTGAAGGTCATTTAACCTTGTTTTTTTAAATATAACACCCTGTATGTTTTATTTCAAATCAGAATATCTACTAATACCCTATCTCATCTTGTAATATTTTTTTTCGCGTTTGCGGCGTTGCCAAGTTATAAATTATTTTTCCAAATTTTTAAACAAATATCCCCGATTTTAAATTATTTGAAATAGAATCCTCTACTTATTTTTATTGCAATGAAGTGCACATGTCCAACTTAGTAAGATAAATTTCAAAATTTTGTTTCTGTTAATTATTGAGATACAGCAACACCGCTTTTTCAGTAAACAGTACCGGAACGCTTCAATATTTCCAAAACTGCCACAGCTGTAACGGTGAAACTCAATACTTGGGGGTTTTTGAACATACAGAATTCAGAAACGCTAACATCAGTGTTGTCAGATTTACCACTTTTACGTTAGACTCCATAAATACTGCATTCCATTCAAAATTATGACGTAAAATTGGTACATCTGACAACACTGATGTTAGCGTTTTTGAATTCTGTATGTTCAAAAACCCCCAAGTATTGAATTTCACCTCTCTAGCTGTGGCAGTTTTGGAAATATTTAAGCGTTCCGGTACCGTTTACTGAAAAATCGGTGTTGCCGTATCTCAGTAATTAATAGAAACAAAATTTTGAAATTATGAGATCTTACTAAATTAGACATGCGCAATTCATTGCAATAAAACTATAAATTAAAAAAAGTAGAGAATTCTATTTAAAATAAATTAAAATCGGCGATATTTGTTTGAAAAGTTGGAAAAATAATTTATAACTTGGCAACGTCGCAAACACGAACAAAAGTAATACAGGGCTAGATAGGGTATCAGCAGATATTTCGATTTAAAATAAAAAATACAGGGTGATACATTTAAAAAACAAAGAAAAATGACCTTCAAGTTTCCGTAATTTAAAACTCTGCCAAAAACACCCTGTAGATACAAATTGCTGATAACATCCAAAATAATATCCACTTAATATTCAAGTAATTTGGTGTATAATATTATCGAGAGAAGTTCAAGAAATATATCAATTTGGACGTATTACTTGCGACCTTGCAAATCCGGAAATTAATAGAAAATAAATTATAACTTGGCAACGTCGCAACCGATCCCAAAAATATTTTATAGTTGAATAGAGATCAATTATGGAAACTAGAAAAATTTTACAAAGAGGTATAGTTCCATATAAAAAAATTAAATTGATCACTATCCTACTTTCCCGCAACACCCTGTATATTTGAAAATATTTTTAGAATATGCGTCTTAAGTAACCAAATAACTTTTGTATTCGACATTTTCTTCTATCAGGTATATCTTGTGAGATATCAAAGAATTACCCACTAACTGGACACCCTGTATAAAAGCAGCTAAATATTTATATTCCAACAACCGAAACTGTGTTAAAGCCGGCCTTGATGTGTCACCTAAGTTCAACATTAATAAGGGTTTACGGCGGGGATGTTGCCTGGCTCCCACACTTTTTAAAGTTTGTTAGAACGTAGTACTGAAGACCTGGAAAGAAAATGTGCTCCTGTGAAAATTTCCATGAATGATGATAACTTGTACACTTTGAACTTCGGTGACGACCAGGTCATATTAGCTGAAATAGAGACGATATGTATTACATGCTAAGAAAGGTGAATAAAAAACATGAGAAATGGGGACTGTAAAATTTTAACAAAACTGAAGATATTTATGGTTGTCTGAGGAACAGGACATGATTTGATTATAGATGGTGGATCAGTAGTAAAAACGTGCCAGGCTTATAAGTATTTGGGTACAATTATATTAGACCAAGGTGGAAGTAACTCAACTTTTAAAGAAAGGCTGACTAAAGGGAAGGTGGCAATAAAACAATTACATCCAATTTTGTGGAACAATAAAATCACTAACAATGTGAAACGAAGGATATATAAATCTGTTGTCGAAAGTATCGCTTTATATGGATCGGAACTGTGGGAGGTATCAGGAGAAACTAAAAGCTGTGGAAATGGATTTCTAAAGACGAAGTTGTGGAATAACTAGAATCGATAGAATAAGGAACCTACACATAAGCCTTTGACCAGGTCCAGAGCTTTTTCCAAATACTATAGTCAGTTTTGCCATCTTGCTGCGTCACGCCAAACAGAGCCATTTGTCCGCACTCCTGTCGTCTGTTGGAGATTACGTGGGTGGCATTCAGTAGTAAGAGCAATAACCTTCCTAACATCATTCCTCTTGAGTCTCGCTAGCCAGCTGGTGAACCACTCATTTGAGCCCTTCAGCAGTTTTTTGCCAGATGCTTGTCCAAGGTAGGCTCGCCTTCATTGGCGATGTTTCTCGTTGAACCATTGGCAGATAACCTTGTTGGCAGTAGCTTTCCAAGCCCGTTTACACACTCAATGCCACCAATATCTTCGTGGTCTGGTACGCAACCGAGATGTACAGACTTGCATGAGCCTAATATAGGCTGAGAGTGTTGACACAGCCCCGTACTAGTTTTGAAGCAATGTCGTCGGAGTCCAAGGCCTTCAAAGCAGCCTGGAAGTTCGAGAGGATCACAGTAGTGCTGTGACGGTACTGTATATCAAGGCCCACAAGACCCAGCTTTGTACAAGCCAAAATGTCAGAGGCTAGCCCAGAGTTTCATTTGCTGTACAGTTGTACGCCACATATCGGGATGAACCTTCTGCAAGAGAACCAACAGTGTACCGGACGAAGCATCTTTTGTCTGAGAAGGGCTTTACTCATTCTCTCCACTCTTCCTTGGAATGGAGATGGACTGTAAAACTACTAATTTCTGTGGAAGACCACCTCTCTGCTCATGACGCCTGAGGTCATGTCAAACACTAGGCTGTTTGCAGCAGTCTCCAGGATAGAGCAGTGGTTCGTTAGCCGGTAATCTACTTGTTCTGCCTTATCTTTAATAAACATATAAAGAGGCAAGAGTCCGATAGCAACTTCTAAAGTTGCTGAAGGGCTGCTTTTGAGGGCACATTTTCTACCTTTGTCCACCAGACTAGTGGACCTATGGGCTTGATTTGCGATGTAGAGTTTTAATCCCCATGAGCAGCCTGCAAGTCTTATCGATGTCATTAGCTTACATTTGGTCTTATTCAAGCTGCTCTCAAGATGGGCGTCCCATGTCAGCTTGAAGTCAAGTATTAACTCTAAGTATTGGGCTGTAATTGAGATTCTTAGCTGTTTTGGCCCATCCTTCAGTCTGGAAGGTTCTTTTTGTTTTTTTTATTGTAAATGGAATGACCATAGTTTTGGAGGGAATGATGTTCAGTCCCTCCCCTAAAACACCAATCGTTTGTGCGTTGGAGGCTGACGTTCACGACGTCAACCACTCAACCACTGTGCTGGTATCAGTATTATCGAACTCGTAGAGTACACCATCTACCATGAATATTATATTGACTTACATCGTATAACTCTTTCCTTGATACACACAGTTTTAGAAGAATCCAAATGATTCAAAATACTTGTAGATTCGTCTCATCATTACGTAAATATGATTTTATAACCAGACCCATCCAAGAACTGAAATGCCTAAATATAAAATATATGTTAACTTGCATTCTGATTTTATTGCTTCATAAAATTCTACATGGAAATAGACCTTAATAATACATTCCATTCTTCAAAAATAAATCCATTTTGCACATGCTTCTTCATTGTACTGCTTTGTTCAGAAAATGCTTCTCATATAATGCATACTTATCTGAAAAATTTCAATTTAGACATGCTCGTCACAATGTAAGCTTCAAGAATAAATCCATTTTGCAGATGTCTCGTCATTGTACTGCTTTGTTCAGGAAATGCTTTATATTTAATGCTGTGACACATTAAAATGTGTTGGCTCTTCATTTTCAAAAGGAAACTCAAATTCTTTCTAGTACACCACCAGCAGTCATCTTGATAAATAATCTATATCTTACAGCTACCGTTATATTACATATTTTATCACTTTTTTTTCTCAGTATTTTAGTGTAGTGTATTGTTTCCTAAGCACTTTGGTGCACAAAATTTTACCTATATGTCTTTATGTCACTCAGTTCCATATGACTAACTTTATGTATAACTGTTCATCCATCACAGTTGTACAACGTATAATCATTTTGTAGTCAAGGGTTAGGTGTAAGAGTAGCATTGTTGCTAAATCTCGCCCCTTGATAAATTGTGTTGATTGTACGAATTAATACAATAAAGACGTTTATTATTATTATTATTATTACTACAAGACTCCACAAAATAGGAGAAAGGACTCCTCCTTGAGGGCAACCCCTAGTAGGAACAATCACTTCCGATTCTCTCTGAAGATCAGCCCTAATACTTCTGGAGTTAAGCATGTAAGCAAACGGCAGGATCAAGGCCACGTCTTTTAGTTACTGTATCACAGGATGAGCCCGGCTGATAAGCATGTTGGTTGCGGTGTAGAGGGGTATCCGCTTCTTACATGTCTTTCCACCAGTCTCTCTAGTGCCTCTAAGAGCTAAGATGGAAGGCTGATGGGTCGGAATGAGTTGGGGGAGGAGTAGTCCACTTATCCCTTTTTGGCAATCAAGACTACTCTGCTCAATCGCAATGCTTGAGAGATTTATCTGTAGGCCAAGCTTGCCCTGAAGAGTTCACAAAGGGTAGTACTGGCGCCTGAGCTGCTTTGTACTTTGTGTAATGGTGCATTCACTTTCAGAGCAACACGAGCAACCGAGGAGCTCAGCCTTATGCTCGACTTGACGCGGAGGTGTCAGCAGTCCATTACGGAACTTTCTCACACACAAATAAAAACCAACATATCTGTCGTAGTCAAATTTCCTTCAAGGGTTCATAAAGATAAACCAATGCATAAAATCTACAAACTTCTAGAAGGGCATGGCTCTGAGTAGTTGACCTTCTCTTTCCTAAGGTCTAGTAGGTCGGAAACTGAGGGCACTAAATGGCTTGCCAAGATGGTGCGTTAAGACCTTGTTATACCGTAGCAGGTATATTATTATGAGAGAGTAGTATATATGAGACTCGGCGCTGCCATACGCTGCAGGGGATATACATAAATGTATAGTCCGTTGTGGAGTACGAGAGATGACGAATTTACTGGAACCACTACGCTGGAGCATGTACAGGCAAATGAGTCCGTCATAGTCCTCCTCGACGTCCAACCGAAGACGATGTTCGTTATCGAGTTTTAAGCACCTGCGAGATGAACGTCGTCTCTACGGAGAAGGAAAGGCGGACCAAATATTTAGAACGTCTCGGATAGCTTCACAGGCTCTGGCCAGTAATTGAGGTTTTGAATAAAATTTTTTTTGTCATAAATGGAAAGATCATACATAAGTTTCATAACAAAACTATTTTTGTTTTCTTTCTTTCGCAATAATTCAAAAGTTATATCAAAATAAAAATGGCCTTTTGAATCGAGTACCGAAAACACGCCGACGGCTCCCGAACCCGTGTGACGTCACCATGGCGGTCAGGATGCTCCTTTGACCAACGACGTTCCACTCCGATACTAGATTCTAGATTCCCAACCAATCGCGCACGATTCGCGGACCCAGTGGTTGTTCACCTCACGATTGAGGAGTAGTCACTGGGTAATAGAACAGCAGCCCAGTGTGTAGGAGCCAGGTTTTTGTGATGTAGCTCATATATAAATATTATTTTTCGTAGTGGTAACCAAAATACGATTTTAGAAAACGTATATCAAATTTGAAAATTACCAACATTAAGAGATCAAGCACTGATGGAAGTAACTCAAATCTTGAATTTGGAAGTTTTTGCAGAGCACTCCTCCCTGAGAAAGTAAAACAAAAATAACATACAGTTTTTGTATTTTTATTAATAAATCACACTTTTTACAAACACACTATACAGTACAAGCTATAAAATAATCAGTACAAAAGTCAATGCGTACAAAAATGGGAATGCATATCAGCATTTGAAACATGCTGAAAGACATAGATATCGAGCTTAACATATTTTTGACTTTAGGATGAGCATGATTGCAGAAAAATTTGAAAATTTAATATCTATAAATTATTTATTTTCTATTCTTCTTTTGCGGTTTTGCTGGTTGAGCGGGGTCATCCTTGTACCAATCCTCACTGAAAAAAGTGTATAAAATATATGATCAAGTTTATAGCAGTTTTTGACAATATCCCTTTTCTGATTCATACCATGATAAAAGCATTCATACATAGCATTAAACTCGATACAGTTGTTTACTATTGATGTAATTTAAATAGACTTCATTGATGCCAAAAAAATGAAGTCAAATGATTGACTCGGTACTTCCCACACATTACGGTGATACCAGTTTATTATTTTCCCATAGCTTGAAGCTATTCTGAGATCGTCTTGCAACCAAATCATCATCAGTCTTACAACTTACAATCCTCCACCTCCCAACCACCCCAATTTCACCCCTAGCCAAAAAAAAAATGGAAAATTATCAAGAACCTCGACAACGCTTAAAAACGAGGTTTGAGCTGTTTTCATATTTTTAGTTTTTTAATTATACCTGCCCCGCCACTGACACAATTTATAAAAGTCATACGTATTTTCTGTCCTCGTCATAGAAGTAATACTGTTTAAAAATGTCAAAATCAATTCGATGTTTTCCTCGTTACACAATACAGAACGATCGAAACCAATATCCGTACGTTTACATTAGAAAAAATTCTAAGTCCTTTGGCTTTTGTAATAGGTAGGCAATGTTCGGATGGCCCTAAAAAGATATTTATGCCGCTAGTCCTCCCAACCACACCAAATTTCGCCCCCGCCCAAAAACAGCAGAAAATGATCAGGAACACCTAAAACGCCTAAAAATGAAGTTTGGGAGATATTTGATTTTTTTGTATTTTGTTAATTACTCCGACGTCCATGAACCGATTTTCAAAATCTGCCCAAATTTTATCACAACCCATGCGGCGGTTACTGAGATTACGACGCTAGAAAAACGCGATAGACAGACAGACCAACGGAAATGAGTGACGTGACGCTATATCGACATCATAAGACGCTCAAAAAGCGTAAATTATATCAAAATCGAAAATTTTCGCGATCGCAATACTGCCCTCACCTATCGGTGTGGGAAGTAAAATGGAGTGAAGGAAATAAGATTGAACACAATCGTGATAAGAATTTTGAAAATATGATGCATTTATACCGGGTTATTCTCATTATTCGACACGAAGCAGTATCTGATTACACAAAACTTCGGGACCCATTAAAGCAACATTTTGAAAACATCTTCATATTATACAGGGTGTCCCCGAAACATGAAAACGTCGTATCTTTATGTATATACACTATACAGGGTGAGTCAAGCTCAACGCCTCGGACAAAACTTGAAAGCGTTTGTAACGATATAAGGTTGTGAATATGAATCTCTGGTAGTTTTCGTGTAAATAAAAATTTTCAATCAAATCGGTGTTTTTCAATTTTCCTACCTATAAACAACCTAGCAGGCCATGAAATATAAACAAAAACGCGTTCAGATGGAAGAAAACAACTAAGTTAGCAGAAAGATACAGATGAGGTAGAGTAAAGGGACAAGATTATAAATATTCGTTACAAGTCGAATCTAACCATAAACAACGGCGGTAATAATTATATCTAGGGCAGTAGTTCCCAACCGGTGGGTCGCGACTATCTTGGGGGTCGGAATGCATACTTGAGGGGTCGCCAGCCAGCCTTCAAGTCCAAAATAAACAAATCTTAAAAATGCAGCATGTGTCCTATTCCAAGTAAAAGTGCTCACTGAATTTTGGCGGGCTATGCGTAGTAATTTCCGTCAAACCTAAAGTAAGGATATCTCTGACTGGAGCCCTTTAAATTTTTCAGTATTTATTAGTGCGAACGCAAAATAAGGAATACTGACAAATCAGATTTCAATTTTCTGTCAGGTAGATTACGTTTTGTAATTTAAACAGCTTTCAATTGACTTTTTATTTTCTGCTAGCCTGTTGATAGATACTGAAGAATTTGCAGAACTTCCGTTAGAGGTATCGTTACTTTTGACTTGACGGAAATGAATTCTTTTTTGAACTCACAATACCTGAGCCATCATAAGTGAGTGGGCGTTAAATCGTGCAGTTTTATTACAACTTACCATCCAGGTACATTTTCTGGAGCGTCACACCTTTGGCTTTCCTCATTGTATACTTCCCCGACTTGGCATCCTAGGTCTCTAGGCTCAACTCCGTTTAAGCATACATAGAACCTTTGACAGTCTGTGGGATGCGCGTATTTAGGGTGGACGACCAATTGACCATTTGCGTCCTTTTGGCCTTCCTTCGGACACGTAAAACCATCTTTCAACGTATCTGCAATAAAGAAAGTCTTATTAGTAATTGTATAAATGTATTTTTTCATACAATACAAACAACTTCGTACCGTTCTACCTAAAATTAAGTACCTAAGAATCAGATCAGAGTAGGTAGCTCGAAATTATATACTTCTAGTTATATTGAATATGCTATGACTGCATGGGGAGGGGAAAATAGTAGGTACTTGAAACTGTAGGAAACTTAACAAAAAAATATTAAAAAAAAATAATATACATTATACAGTAAACGCTACACAGGTTGGATAGTGCTCGGGATCAATATTGCCACAGACAATAGCCTAAAATGATTGGCGACTAGCTATAAGTAGGTGGGGGTGGTTTCTTCGTTCTTTATTGTCATGTCTACCGCTTTTCCGGAAATATAATAAACTTTGTTATTCCATATGAATCACCCTATATGTACATATACAGGGTGGCCAATCGGGTGACGATAATAATTTTTTTTTAGATAGCCCGTACAGAGACCTATCCAAAACACCCCCATGTATGTGTACCGATTATTGATAGTTTTCGAGTTATGTTTTTTTTTGAAAACTTAGAGATTTTCCAGTTTTTCCAAGAAATCGTCAAAAACAAAAACAAGAATGCTTTTTGGCTTTTATTTTTTTCTGCAATTATACTCAGTATTAAGCCTGTTTTAATATCGAATAAAGAAAACCTGTACATCCGAACAATCATTAAGTACATTTTGGGGCCAAAGTTTGAAATCCCGGTTTAAGTCAGGTGACCAAAACCTTTAAAATAAGATTAAAAATACTTATGCCTGGTTTTGGAGCTTCAAACTAATCTTAAAAACTTTGCAAGACATTGCACTTTCGAAATAATAATGAAAAAGTAGCACTTATGGGGACATTTTGCGCCGTACGTGAGTGTTAAAGGTAAAAAGGTGATGATTCACGAATTTCCAAAATGATTTAGAAACTACTATTTTGCTTTATTATGACAAATTAAAGAAAAAAAAACTCGTAACAACTATTAAACGCGAAAATCATTGATGTTTTGATGACTTCTAATAAAAAAACTAATACCCAAATTGTGATTTTTGAAGTGTTTTGCTATGTACTATTGAACTTCTGCTAAATTAAGTTGTATTGAAAGTTAACAAAGAAAAGGAATAATAAAACAATAATCTGACTTCCAATTTCATGGCAGAATTACCTGGGAAGCGATGTCGTAGCATACGCCATCCCTTTCCTTCAGAGTAGCTTTTTGCGAGCTAGTGTCGACGAAGCGCAGTTAATTAATCTTTGGTAATAGGCAATGCAATGTTCGGATGGACCTAAAAAGGTGATTTATATCGCTAGGTCTTCCTTGACAGGTCAGTAGACAGCCTATCATGAATACAAGTTTTTCAGTTCTTCATAAAAAGATGCCTGCAAAGTGTGTAGTACCAGGTTGCACTAGCAATTGTGCTTCCAATAAAGGACATACCAAACATAACCTTCCAGAGTGACAAATAAGGTTGGAAGGTGATTTTTAATGTGTTTCTAATTATTTACCTGCACAAACGAAACTATAAAGATAAAACATGCCTGCAAAGTGTGTAGTACCAGGTTGCACTAGCAATTGTGCTTCCAATAAAGGACATAAACAGAAGTGGGTGAACGGTATTCCTCGTAAGGGCTGGTTATATTTATAAGAATAAAAACAATAATTTACAAACATTTCAAAGGATAAGACCTATTTTAAAGCACAATGTAGTACCTACAATGTTTTCTGGACCTCCCTAATATCACAGAAAAATACAGTTAATAGAACTCATCTGGGCATGCATCTGGGCATACCTACGAACAGAAATAAAGTGAATACAGGCCTGTAAGAGACTTTGGGTAGGCATATACAGGGTGGCCTAAATGCAATATACCTATTTGTTTGAAAATGTAGTATTCAGAGTCTCTTGTCCCAAGAAATCTGCCGCCTTTCGTCGACTGTCTGGGGTCGTCCACTGATCACGCTATGACTCATAACAGTTTCTTCTTGTTTTAATTACTCCGCCGCCCATGTACCGATTTCCAAAATTATAGCAGCATTACCTACTAAGACTCCACAGCATATTGCTGCCCAAATTTCATCACAGTCCATGGAGCGGTTACTGACATTCCGAGGCTAGAAAAACACGTACAGACAGACAGACCGACAGGCAGACCGACAGACAGAACGACGAAAGTAAGTGACGCGGATTTTCGTTATGTCGACATTATAAAACGCCCAAAAAACCTATTATCTCAAAATCGAAAATTTTCGCAATCCTCCCCTCACCTATCGGTATGGGAAGTAAAAGGGATGGCGTATGCGTCGATAACGCTTCCAAGGTAATTCCGCCATGGAATTAAGTAAGATTGTTGTTTTATTATTCTTTTCCTTTGTTAACTTTCCATACAACTTAATTTAGCAGAAGTTCAATAGTATACAGCAAAAAGCACAGGTATTAATTTTTTTTATTAAAAGTAATTAAAACATCAATGATTATCATGTTTATTAATTGATATGAGTTTTTTTCTTTAATTTGTATTAATAAAGTAAAATAATAGTTTTTTAAATCTTTTTGGAAATTCGTGAATTATCACCTTTTTACCTTTAGCACTCACGTACGGCGCAAAATGCCCCCATAAGTGCTATTTTTTCATTATTATTTCGAAGGTGCAATGTTTTTCAGAGTTTTTAAGATTAGATTGGAGCTCCAGAACCAGGCATAAGTATTTTTAATTTTATTTTGAAGGTTTTGGTCTCTTGACTAAAAACAGAGATTTCAAACTTTGGGCCCAAAATGTACTTAATTATTGTTCGGATGTACAGGTTCTCTTTATTGGATATTAAAACAGACTTAATACTGAGATAATTGCTGAAAAAAATGAAAGCCAAAAAGCATTCTTGTTTTTGTTTTTGACGATTTCTTAAATAAATAAATAACAACTTTGATATTTCAATAAACTGTCATTGTGAGTGTTGATTGAATGTCACAACGGATCGTTTAACTGAAAAAGAACATTATGTATTTTGAAGTTAAAGCCTTATTTAAACTTGGGTAAATTCAGCTTTATCTCGAAAATTATGGCATTTGGGTATTGTAAATATTTGATAAAAAAAATAATTTTTATAGCATATATGCAGAACGATCCATTTGAAACAACAAACTTCACTATATTTTCAGAAAAACTGAAGATATGATAACAATGTAAATGCTGCTATAAGATGCAAAATCCTCATACCCCAAAATTCATAAAAATCGTGCAAACCGTTTCTGAGATAATTGAGGTGTTACATACTTGAGACTCACTCTGTATAAGGCAATAGTACATATAAATCCTTGTCTAATAGAGGCACAGGAAAGCAGCCATAATCAAAAAGGCGCCATGTTTGTTTCCTGTCATCGATGAGTCATTTTGCTAGTTGAAATTTTGCCATTTATCGTCACGGGGTGGTATTCAATTGGGGACTGCATTAAAGTTATTCAAATACATCACAAAAATGGCAAAAATAAAAAAATCGTTTAGCACGATTCGTGATCTTTTTGACCGTCATAATAGTCCAAAAAAGACAACATTTGATCATTTGGTGCGACGGATTTCATTAGTAATTTGTCAAAATCAAGCCGGTCGAAAATCATTCATTACCATATCGCTCCTGTAAAGCCAAGTGTGAAAGATGATCCCGAACAATCAACAATGCATCGGTAACTTGAATCCGATACTTCCAGAGCCACTTTGCAACATATTCTCGAAAAGAACCTGAATTTACATGCTTACATCAAGGTCCAACTGAATCAACAGCTCAAGCCAATTATTGGCCCTTTTTTACGCCGTGTTTAGATTGGCTGATCGAATACCGTAGCATTGATGCTGATCTTTCTTCAAAAGCATCTTTAGTCATGAGGCGACTTTCAGATTGGATAGATAAACAAACAACATTGTCCCATTGTCGCATCTGGGCCTATCAAGATCCACATCTATTTCAACAACAGCCAATACATCGACAGTGTGTAGAGTGTATTGTAGTCGAAAGTCATTATTGATCTTTATACTTTCGAGCATGAATGTGGAAGTACCGTATCAATCGCTGCTGTTCGTTACCATTCAATGATATGCGGCAACCTTATTATGTAAAAATTCGAGACAGCGGTCGTTGAGCAGATGCCGAGCCACAGCGACATGGCAGCAATAGGACCGTCAAAATTTTAGGTTATATGCTGTTATCCGTCACGATGACATCGCTTCATAATACGACGTTTACGTTTGACAGCAGATGTTGCGCGATTTTCGCTCGTCGCTTGTCGTCTGCGAGATACGAGATAAGGCTGCGGGTCTACTTTTTGCCACAACTTAAAGCTGTTGATGTGGACGATGTTTATTTTCGACAACATTGTGCAACCGTTCACACTATGCTTTGTTTGGTTGTTCGTTTAATTTCACGCAATGTACTAGCCATTTATCCTGCCAGATTATATTTGACACCAATATACAAAGTGTTCCTGAATATCATGTACAAACGAAGAGAGAAGATTCCTTGGTGTTTTTGAGGACCAAAATTTCTAATAAATATAGATTCGCAAACGCTTCGTTACCGATCTACAATCTACGGGGTGATGAAATTTCAATATTTTTTCAGTTTGATAATGATAACTCTCTTCATTTTTGAGGTGTTAATCTCAAATTTGAAATATAAAATGCGCAGTAGGAGTTACATAACACTGCACATGTCAAGTCACATGCCAGAATCCACAGGGTATAATTTTCCAGGGGTCATGCTCCATTTTCTTACTCTGGAGTGCGCCGCAGGTAGATTAAAAGATACAAATTGATTTTTTTCATCTTGTTTAGAAAATTATTGTCCTATTGTAATGTTTTTATATCTCCTATCCTTATCGAAAAAAAACAATACAGGTTTCTCTGTTATTAGGTAGATGAAAATAATGTATTTGAAATATGGCCTAGTAGGCTATGGCTTTATTTGGATTACTGTTTTGTTTTATTAAATTTGACATGATTGTAGCATCTTCAACTGTAAGTTGGGTCATCAAGTTTAGAGTTGCGGTGTGTACAAGTATTCAAAATAATATGAAGACCAGGAGGAATGACTGCTGAAAAAATATCGCACTGTAGATTCTGCCAACCATTTGACATGTATGTAACTCGTTTTGCGTTTCTTATAATCCAAATTTGAGCTAAATAACTCAATTATTGAGGGAATTATTAAGAAGAAACTGAATAAATATTGTTGAAATTTCAACAACCTGTATACTGGTAACGAAGCCTCCGCGGACCTGTTCATTTGAAATTTCAGTTATCAAAAAAAGAATCTTCTCCGTCCCTTTGTACATGGTATTTAGGAGCACCCTGTATAGACTTTGTTCTATCGATATATTTAACAAGTAAAGACTACGATAGCCAGGCAGTTCTAAAAGCGTTGAGTGTTTGCAGACTTACATCAAGACTAATTCTACAATATACACGGTGTCCGGATAGACCGACAACGCTTGACAGGTGATAGACCTCACATTTTTATGAACATTAAGATAGGAATATGAAGACTTAAAATGCTTAATTTTCAAGATATAGGATGTTAGTTTTATTTTTATTTTCGTTTTTTCTCAATTATTCCACAAAAAAATTCCACAACGATCTTTAAGGCGAGAAATCCAAGTTCAATAACGGTTTTGCTATAATGAATAAAGGGCGCCACCTACGGCATATTGAACTCACTTAAATTGTCTAAACTTTTTTCCGGTTTGATGCAATTTAATTAAAAAACGAAAACAAAAGTCAAACTTTGACACTCTCTCTTGAATATTAAGCATTTTAAGGCTTTATGTCCCTATCTCAGAGCTCTATCACGTGTCAAGCATTGTCGGTCGAATATCCGGACACCCTGTATAAAAGTCTTGGGTGCCGACTCATGCTGGAGTTCGCGATAATGAAACGGCATTTGCAAGGCAAGGATCTTAAAATACTTTCCTGGGTCCTGGCGGCATGTACCATTACAAAAAAATGTAGTCAAGTTGATTGACTCGGTACCTCCCACACATTCCGAAGATACCAGTTTTATTATTTTCCCACAGCATGAAGCTATAGTCTGATCCCCTTTCAATCAAACTATCGCTCGCCCGACCGCAAAAAAGTGTGTAATTCTACTGGGTATTTATTTCACAGGTAAATGGACAATCTATCATGAATAGAACAAATTTCTGGTTTTACAACCCCCCATCCCCGAGCCACCCCAATTTCATCGTCATAGTCACAATGTCTTAACAGACATGTTGTGAACTCGTAAAATGGATTAAATCCATTTTACGAGTTTCTCTTGGTATATCTTAAAGATATTTAATGCAGTAGTTTCCCATTTGCTTTCTGCATCCTCATGCCGTTGACCAGATGTATCTACTGGTTCATCCGCCTTTAGGGGCAATTTCTCACCCCAAGGACAACAAGGTTTCCTGACTCTTGTCAGCTCGTTCACCCAAAGCTGTTGGTTGAGAAGAGGTTACTGCTTATACCGACAGTAGTTCGGTTCCTTTTAGTCGCCTTTTACGACACGTAGGATATACGTTGGGAGATATTCTAACCCGCCGCCACATGGGTCACCCCACTTCACCCCAACCCAAAAAAAAATTAAAATGAGCAGGAACCCCTAAAACGTCTAAAAACGAGGTTTAAAGAGTATTTTTTTTTTTTATGGTCGGCCTCCCGCAAAGGCTGAAAGCCTATGGCGCTGTAGAAGCGCTGCGAGAGGACAAATGTCTGTTCACGTTAGATTTGAAACGCTGCAGGTTGTAGCCGTCGGGAAACAAATTCCCCGGCAGCTGATTCCACAGCGTCGAAGTTCTCCAAAAGAAGGAATGCTGGAGGAGACTGGTTCGGGGAGTAAGGACCTCGACCTGGTAAGGATGAGCTCGCAGAGCTTCTCTAGTATTCCTGGTACGGACGGCCTTTGGTGTTATTATCTGGGAGAGCTCACTCGAACATCTTCCGTGATAGAATCTGTAAAACAGACATAGGTCAGCCACCCTCCTTCGATGTTCCAGGCTGTGGAGGTCCTTTGTGAGGTTAGGCGTATCGATTAATCTAATTGCTCTTTTCTGGATAGTGTCCAGAAGCTTTAGAGAGTGCTTTGGAGCACATCCCCATACATGGGAGCAATACTCCAGCGATGGTCGTATCTGTGCCTTGTAGAGCAGCAGCAGTTACTCTGGTGTATACAACTTCCTACAGCGGAACAAAACTCCAAGCTTCTGGGATGCCGTTTTAGCAATACTGACGACGTGATCGTGCCAGGACATGTTATTGTTGATGTTGATTCCCAAGAGCTTGACGGAAGGTGATTCGACTATGGGGTGACCCTCCATTTCCACGGTTGGTAAGCCATCGTGAGACTTCTTTGTCAGTGTTGTTGCCTGAGTTTTTTGTACGTTGAACTGTACTTTATTTGCTAATCCCCACTCGACAATTGTTTTGATATCTGCGTTGATCTGTGAGGCATGCTGCTGTCGCCGACGTACCGTCTCCTGGGATGACAGTGGCTTGCCTGGTTCCATGCACGACACTAATGTACTGTCATCTGCGAAGCTGTAGATTGGATTGGATGTTATTTCCAGCAGCTCATTGATGTACAGCAGAAACAGTGTAGGGGATAGGACAGATCCCTGAGGAACACCGGCGTTTATTGAAAATACGTCTGATGAACAGCCCTCGACTACAACAAACAGGGATCGATCGTTCAAAAAGCTATTCAGCCACTGGCGCAGGCCAGGTGGTAGTCCATAAGCAGCAAGTTTGGCCAGAAGTCCGTCATGCCACACTCTGTCGAAGGCTTTCGATATGTCAAGTGCAACAACACGGGATTCGCCATGTTTTTCTATTGCTCTATTCCACAAGTGAGTGACGTAGGCAAGGAGGTCACCTGTAGACCTGTGCTTGCGGAAGCCATACTGGCGATCATTTATGATGTCATTGTTGTCCAGGTATTTGAAATTTTCCGTTTTTTGCTAATTACTCCGCCGCCCATACACCGATTTTCAAAATTGTAGCAACATTACCTACTACTACCCTGCACCATATCGCTACCCAAATTTCATCAAAATCTCTGCAGCGGTTACTAAGACTAGGAGACTAGAAAAACGCAGCAGACAGACAGACCGGCAGACAGACCGACAGATCGACAGACAGGCCGACGGAAATGAGTGACGTGGCGTTTCATAAAACGCCCAAAAAGTATATTATCCCTCAATCGAAAATTTGCGCGATCACAATATTCCCCTCACCTATCGGTGTGGGAAGTAAAAAGAGAGGTGTGGTTGCAAAATCAACATCTTATAAGGTGGATATCTCCGCCAAGCCAGAGAACTTATTTTAGGACCTCTGGAGAAGCTGGCTGAGGTCACTTGTGGGTTGTGGGCCTGCCATCTGGTCATAACACCTTCAGACGTCACTTGTATCTGATGGGGTTGGCAACCGACCAGACTTGTGCACGCTGTAGTGAGGAGATGGAATGCTCGGTACGCATTCTATGTCTCTGTGACGACCTGTTCATCCTTACCTTTGCGATAAGGGATGAAATTAGGAACTAGAATACAGAGAGGTTCAGACGAGCCCATTTATAGACCTATGCACTGGTGGCTCCTGTGACCTGAAAGTCTCTCTTCTTCTTTCATTCATTCATCCATCCATTCATTCAAAGTCTACGTTAATAAGCCAGCTACCATGCAGGACCTCAATAATAATATTATTGCTGGGATAAATGCCATTCCAATGTTATCAAAAATTTCAATCGTTGACGTTGACATCTACAGGGTGATTCACGTTATCCGACACGGAGCATTATGGCTAAAGTATTTGATAAAAGAGAAAATAATAATTTGGAATGGATAGAGACCCATAAAGGGTACATTCTAAAAATATTTCCATGTTATACAGGGTGTCCCAAAAGCACGAAATGTATCAAAGTTATGTTTTTTTAAATGGAACACCCCGTATATTATTGCATATTCAGATTCCTTGGTGAATTCTATTGTGACTTTATGTATCATACGTGGGACTTAAAGTGAACCGTTTTGTAAATCACCATTTTCGGTATAAGTAGATATAAGGAAAAAATTGAATATCGCAGAGATTATGAAATTTTGAAGGCTGTGACTTCGCCGTATTACTAAGCATGAAATGCATCAGCTTTGATGAGACTGTCAAATTTAAATTACGTTTATGCTTGGAGAAATCGGTCGATGAATTAAGGAAACTTCGATCAGCGATAACCTGATTTTTTCAAATAGGAATGCCTAATTTTTTTATAAGGTTAAACGTAGAATTTGATAACCTTCCTAATGATATAAGGTTGTGAATATCAATCTCTGGTAGTTTTCATTTAATTTTAAATTTCCAACCAAATCGGCGATTTTCAATTTTCCTACCTATAAGCAACGTAGCAGGCCATGAAATATAAACAAAAACCTGTTCAGGTAGAAGAAAACAACTAACTTAGCTGAAAAATACACACGAACTAGACTAGATGGACAAGATTATAAAAATTACTCACAACAAACAAAGTCTAACCAGAAACAACGGCGGTAACATATCTTTGGTCAAAGAGAAGCTGGAGTATGGCAGAAATGGATTTTTTCACGGCCTACTAGCTACTGCAATGTACTAGAGATTGGAAATTTCCAAAACCATTAAAAGTTTTGAAATAAAATAAAAACTACCAGAGAATGTTGTAAGCAGTTTATTATTTTCATAAAAAAAATTCACATTTAATGATATAATAAAGTATGCAATTTTGTCAAAACTCGAGTCAAAAGTACCTTTGGCTGGAGTTCTGAAAATTCTTCAGTAACTATTAGCAAGGTCGCAGAAAATGAAGAATGAATTAAAATTTGTTCAAATTATAAAACATAACTTAAATGGCAGAACATTTAAATCTGATTTGTCAGTATTCCTTTTTTGCGATATTGCTAATAGATATTGAAATGTAGAAGGGCTCCAGTCAGAGGTATCGACTTCGATGCAAATTAGTACTTTTTTACACCATTACACATTATTGATAGTTGCGTGCTGGAGCAACAGTCGCTGGTTGTTCCTGTTTCATATCAGGGTTTTTAATTGACTTGGAAATTTTTAACCTCTAGTAAATTGCGGTAGTCAGTAGACTGTAAAAGATATCTATTACTGCCATACTCCAGCTTGTCTTTGACCTTAGAGATGTTATCGCAGTTGTTTCTGGGAGAGTTGATTTGTTGTAAAAAAATTTTTTAATCTTGTCCCTTTAGTCCAGCTAGTGTGTATTTTTCAGCTAAGTTAGTTGTCTTCTTCTACCTGAACAGGTTTTTGTTTATATTTCATGGCCACCTATGTTGCTTATAGGTAGGAAAATTGAAAATCGCCGATTTGTTTGAAAATTTAAAATTAAATGAAAACTACCAGAGATTGATATTTACAACCTTATATCATCAGAAAGCCTATCAAATTCTACGTTTAACCATGTAAAAAAATAGGCATTCCCATTTGAAAAAATCAAGTTATCGCTGATCGAAGTTTCCATAATTAATCGACCGATTTCTCCAAGCACAAACGTAATTTAAATTTAACAGTCTTATCAAAGCTGACGCATTTTATGCTTAGTAATACGGCAAAGTCACAGCCTTCCATACTTTATAATCTCTGCGATATCTACTTATACCGAAAATGGTGATTTACACCTAAACGGTTCGCTTTAGGTCCCATGTACGATACATAAGGTCACACTAGAATACACCATGGAATCTGAATATGCAATAATATACGGGGTATTCCATTTAAAAAAAACATAACTTTGATACATTTCGTGTTTTTGGGACACCCTGTATAACATGAAAATATTTTTAAAATGTAGCCTTTATGGGTCTCTATCCATCCCAAGTTATTATTTTCTTGTTTATCAAATACTTTAGCCATAATTCTCCGTGTCGAATAACGTGAGTAACCCTGTATAAAGAATACAGTCGAGTCGTGGTGATATCAGTTTTGATACGTATGTAAATGGCAAATATAAAATAATCTACTCTACAATTTTTAAGTTTAGTTTTGACGTACTAAGGGTTTGTTTGCATCCTTGTCTTCCGGCAGCGTCAGGCCATACACAGGTGCCAGAGAATTCATCAAAATGCAGCCCGTTTGTGCAGGCGATCTCGGTGTGCTCTCCTGCGATGCAGTTGTAGAATTTGTTGCAGACTGTAGGGTCTTCATGCGCGAAGAACCCATTCAGACGGGGGCACACGCCTTTTGGCTGTGGAGGTTCTGCAAGAAAACAAACAACTCTCAACATAATATTATATCATTGAGAGGGGTGTACATTTCTAAAAACAAACATATTCTGAAACATCTGACGCATGATTACGCCACATGACAATAAATCAGTACAGCAATTAAAAGCGTTTATCCTATCGAATGACTATCTGCCTTAACTGATTTATATTTTATTTGTTGACTGCGTGGTTATATAATTTGTATGTATCATTATACTTTTTTCCTCATCTATTATATTGTAACATACTGTATATTATGGTATTCTGTATTTGTATTAGTTGTCATTGGTTGTCATACATGATGTAAAGTCAAAGTGCTAGGTTAGATCTTTTGAAGTGTAAACGTCATCGAATCGTCTAGAGTTTTGGAGAATGACGGATGGATTCTAGAAATGTCATCGAATGCTCTAGATGGTTCGATGAAGTATATATAAGGTGCTACGAGTAGCGTAGGGGTTCAGTCAGTTGAGTGGAGATCTAGTTGAGATAAGGTTAAGAGATATTGTATTAAGTTCTGAAGTAAAACGGTGAAAGTTACGTCGAGTTTGATTCTCTGGGTGAAGAAAAAGAGGCCGTCGTGACAATATTTTATTGTATTACTGTAATGATGAAGTGGCTTCTCTCAAGTCAACTATACAAAAGTATTAGTATTTCGCCTTAGTTAGGTTTTAGTTTAGCTTATATTTCTAGAAAATTATTTTATAATTACTTAGGTAATTTGTCTTAATCGGGTCATCTAGACTCTTAATTGTTGGGCTATTTCTATTTTATGCATTTTTACATAAATTATTGTCTTTCTTTTTTACATAACTCCACATACACTCAGTGGACTGGATAGTGAATATTTATTGCAGATGTTGTGACTATCATCTAATGTGCCTAATTCTTTATATTACCTTCTCACAATAACCATTAGTATTATTATAGATGTATACGCAATTTTCGCTATACAGTGTTGTAAAAAATTATTTTGCCCGCACAGAAACCATGTTACTTGCCTTTAACGTAAATAGGCTGTTGATATTATCGAAAAAAAGGTATTTTGCAGTGTCCCTACCAACCGATGTAGTCAATCTAAATTCTGAAGGATGTGCTGGCACTTTTACTTCTCAAAATGCAATAAAAATAGTTTCAATAATTACAATTGGGTTCTCTGGGTAAAATAGATTATTTGGCAAGAACTGTGAACCTGGAGGAAAAAAATCATGCGGTATTACTGAGTATTTCAAGAACGATGTTGATTTACAGAAAATATAGGGTCTTCAATTTTTATTAGGAATTATTCGATACAATTATCAGATCTATCTTATTTCCTGTTAAGAAACCATTCCTGTCTTCAAATCGTGTTTGTTCTCTATATTATACATATCTTTGTGATTTATAGCTTACAGTTGCTAGCATGTTTTAACAGTAGGGTGAAATTCATGTCTCACATTGAAAATGATCTCGATACCGCTGGTTTTGGGCAGGACATCCCACAAGCCTAATTAAGCAGGTCACAATATTACTAATCAGCTAATATTGAATATTTATTTGAAATTTCCACCTTAAAATCTCTATCGACTTTTAAATTTTGTTGATCTGATAATTGTGCAATCGTAGGTATACAATGGAATACAGTAATGGGTGGGCCTGAAGTAAAACCAGTTCACCATGTCTACAATTAGTGTTGTAGGGGACTGATTACCATGTCCTGAAGTTATCTTATTTCCTCAGTATAATGTGAACAAGTAATTTCTGGGAAAAAACTAGGTTTTACCTTAGGGATACTGGTTTGTCGATTAATTCTTTTTTGTTTGAAAATTTTTTTATATATCTTACGCGCCACCACTGTGTTAGTATGAACCAGGTGGCAAAAATATCCAATATTTTCAGTTTGGAGATGGTCGACTATACAAAAACTATACAAATAACGTGAAACATCAATGTTTTTCATTTCTTTTTGAAAACAATATGACTGATTGATGATGAGAAGAGTTTAGATAAATCAATCTTCAACATCAACTTACGTAGTTCTGTCCGATCACCGCAATCCACATTGAAAGGCTGGTCACATTTGTTCCTTTTCCTGATTAGTGGGTCGAAAACCAGACCATCTGGACACAGCTTTGCTTGTGGAATTCCATCTATACATTCATAGTATTTATCACATTGCTTTGGATCTTCGTATTGTCCATCCTTGGCTGGGCACTTGAACTGGGCATCTGGAACACAATAGAAATGATTGACTGCTTTTACACAAATAGATGAAGATAACATTAGTAAGGTGAACAAAATAACGGATTCTTAGGAGGGAGATAAATAATTTGCTTCAACTCATCGAGACCACAAGACAGGTTAGAGAAAGTAAAATTTACTAAAGATTTCTCAATAATTCTATTGCGGATAAAAACGAACATTCAAGTGTTTTTTTAAATATTACGGAATATAAGACATAAAAATTGCATCTTGAAGTTGTCGTTGGCGTTTATTGCCAATTTTTAAATTGATTCTTTGATGGGTTGCGTTTCGAAGAAATCATAGTGGATTTTTTTCACCAAGAGCTGATATTTTGAATGAAAGATTGCTTTTAAACGACATTTTTTGTTTTATCACTCGTTGAGTTATCTCTAAAATTGTTCGGTTTAAAACTTTTTTACTTAAACCTAGAATATTACTATTCACTCAATAGTTTTCTGGCGAGATTTAGTGGCGCCAGGAAGGACTGGCACGCCAGTAGATCAAATTAGCATATATGACTATGACCTTCATACAAATTGAATCTTTGCATCCGTAGCAGTAGAAATGCAATTTGCGAGTCTGAACATGTACGTATACGTCGGCTCGCCAGCTTTTAGTTTGATTTTCATTTCAGTAAAGCTACCAACTTTTTTGGATTCTATTTTTTGTAAATATAGCCAAAAAAAAGTAGCAAGCACAACAAACAATCAAATTTATTTTTAACCTCACCTTTGGAATTATGCTTTTCGACACACGGTATAAATATTGCAATCAAGCGAAAGAATCTCCAGTTGCAAGATAACTCAATGTAACTTCCAATTTCATTATTGAGGTGTTTAATATACAATATAAAAGAATATGAAAATGTTGTTTTGTCTCTGTAAGATGATTCTTGTAGCTTGCTTGATGTTATAACGTCATAAATGATCGCCAGTATGGCTTCCATAAGCACAGGTCTACGAGTGACCTCCTGACCTACGTCACTCATTTGTAGAACAAAGCAAATGAAAATCATGGCGAATCCCGTGTTGTTGCACTTGACCTATCAAAAATCTTCGACAGAGTGTGGCATAAGGGACTTCTTGGTCAAGCCTGCGCCAGTGGCTGAATACCTTCTTGAACGACCGATCTCTATTTGTTGTAGTCGAAGGCTGTTCATCCCCTACACTGTGTCTGCTATACATCAACGAGCTGCTGGAAATAACATCAAATCCAATCTACAGCTTTGCAGACGACAGTACAGTAATTTCACTCTCTACAGCTTCTGGATGCTATCCAGAAGAAAACAGTTAGCCTAATCGATACGTCTAACATCTCAAAGGACCTCCACAGCCTGGAGCCTCGAAGAAGTGTGGTCGACCTGTCCCTGTATTATATGTAGAATCTATCACGGAAGATGTTCGAGTGAGTTCTCCCAGATCATCATCATCAGTCACAATGTCTTCACAGACATGTTGTGAACTCGTAAAATGCATTAAGTTTGAGCTAGAGTATTGCCGACATGAATATTATCAATAGTTTTGAGAACTGTAGTTCGCCATCGTTCGCGATTTACTGTCAGTTCAGTGGCGCTCTTGATACTCATATCTAGCAACTGTTTCGTCGTATCCACCCAGCATGGAGGGGAACGGCCACGGTGCCGCCCACTCGGTGCGTGACCCTGAACTACAAGTTTCTCCATATTGTCGCTTCTGTGAATATGTCCGAAGAATGTAAGCAATTGTAAGCATTCTCCCAGATAATAACACCAAAAGCCGTCCGAACGAGGAACACTAGAGATGCTCTGCGCGCTAATCCTTTCCAGGTCGAGATCTCTACTCCCCGAGCCAGTCTCCTCCAGCATTCCTTCTTTTGGAGAACTTTGACGTTGTGGAAGAGCTGCCGGGGAATTTGTTTCCCAAGAGCTACAATCTGCAGCGTTTCAAATCTAACGTGCACCGATACTTATCCTCTCGCAGCGCTTCTACAACGTCCTAGGCTTTCAGCCTTTGCGTGAGGCAGACCATGAAAAAACCTCTCAAAGTATAAAAAGCTGTAGTAATGAAAATTCGCATGATGCTTCATAAAAATATAAAATATTGAATTTAGGTTGAAAATTAAGTGTGCCACTTTTTGTGGATCTAAGTATAGATTTAGTTTAGTGTGATACCACGGCCATCCTAGGCCACACGTTATACCATGCTATTGCGCACATGTCGGGCTCTCAAATATAAAAATGACAGTATTTTAAAACCATATGGTATGATAGACCCTATAGTACTTGCAGAAATTCCAGTCAGTTTTCGTTTGAACTTTTTTTTCGAGAATATAACGTGTCAAGGAAATTCAGGGAAATGTTTCACATACATTATAAGCTTTTACTGGCACGTAAGTGCAACGGGCGCACCATTGGCGTCAATAAAGCCATGTATGTGTATTCCTTTATAGGAATTTTGAAAATTACTTTTCATACACCTTGCATGCTCCTTACTTGACTAACACAAAGAGTGAATCAAAAAATTAAGAAAAAACCTAATTCGAGCTTCTCCACTACCTCTCAGGAGGTAATTTTTTGAAAGTAATGAAATAATCCCTCAAAAGATTATAAAAATAATATAAGTTATTGAATTTAGGTTAAAAATGAAGTGTGCCACTTTTTGTGGATCTAAGTATATATTTATACACAGCATTTTCGTAACGTAATTGGTATATTTTTTGCGACTCACATCTGTTGTACGAATTTCGTAAATGAATGCCAAAAATTTTGTATCCATCACACTCGCGGCGCGTCCAGTTTTTTCCTCAGTTTGTGGCAATGTTATGCAGAGAAACTTTATATAATCTTAAAAGTGAAAGGTGTCTACATAATGTTGTAATACCTCACACAATGTGGATAAAACCGGTCTATCTTCACCAAATTATTTCTCCAAGAATGTAGCATTTACAGCCTTAAGGTCTCGGTATAAACAGTTTTTTTTATTATATGCGTACAGGATATTAAGCGATGAATCATTATTCTGATAAATATAAATATAATGTTATAGAATATTTTAGCACAGCATGCAAAAAAGCAAATATTATATATAATTAGCAATTGTGCAACAGAATGTTATTTTCCAATATGAATATCATTTATGAACCAATTACTATGACTTTTACTCAGAATATCTTTAAGAATTTAAACATTTATCTAAACATTCTATGTAGAGCATGCGATAATGAGGTATTAATTTTGAGGACACAATAGGATAGAAAGAAAGCACATCTAAGTTTAAAAGCGAGATTGAATCCAATATCCTTCGCAGCAAATTTTACAGATATACCCGTAAAAAAAATGATTTTCTCAAATACTCCTAGATATTATGCTAAAAACTAGAACAATGTGATTTTTCTTAGATACTCGTTAAATAAGTAACATTATAGTAAGTGCTTAAACCACCTTAAACCCTGTATGAAAGTCCTTTCTTTTGAGATAAGGTTTTTTTCATTGATTTCCCTTTGCCATAGCAATGAATTTAGTAAACGCCTCAATTTGAGTTGTAAGTGAAATGTTTTACTGACTAAAATTATTCAAAATACCATTAGAAATTTTGGATACCAGGCACCCTATGTGAATAAAACAATAGGAAAGACTTGCTCTAAATTAAATTAGTATCTGCTGAATTATTTCGATGTTATAGAAGAACCAAGAAATACGAGTTTTTTGTAATTACTCTGCGACTGCTGCACCTAAAAACTGCATAAAGTTGCTGTAGAAATTTCAGAGTTGAATGAATATGTCAGTTTGGAAGCTCTTAAATATACCGTTTCAATCTCGTAATTCAAAGTTTTCACAAATGGAGTCATTATTGAAAAAATGTCTCTCCAAATATCGCTCTATTTAAAAATCAGGTTTTACATGCAGTATGAAAATGTAACATGTTATATAACGGAAAACATCGGCACTTCATGAGGAGCCATATGTTTTAAACCATAATCAATCACCATAGCAGTAGACGCCGACTTGGAAACAAAAAAAAATTATGGAATCATTGAATCCTCAACTACCATACCCAATAAAACGTTTGAAGGAAAATAACGTAAGTTTGACTAGGTTTGAAACAGGCAAGATTTCATTAGAGTCAAATTCCGTTAGGGTAAAGGATAGTAATTCATAAACGAGCACAACCCCCACCCCCGATCAAATTAAATTCCTGATCATAGGCTTCTAAAACCCTTGAAATCTTAGTTTAGAGATTACTCGTTTATGGCAACAGGACGAAAATGATATTTTATGACGTGACATCTGAAAACCTCCAAAAAAACATAATGTCAGAAAATCTGAAATTTTTGCGATCACCATATCTCCTCACGTCCCATGTGGGAGGTAAAAATATAGATAGTGAGGATGCCATTCTCAACAATGAAGTCACTATGAATATCTCATAATTGTACAACGCGACAAAGTGTCCATTCCCTGGTCCATTGACTCTGGATGTAGTAGTAGTTGTAATGAGGAAATGAAGCCAGCCAAGTAGGCCACCTTTCGATTTTAGCTTGTGCCTTTTGTATTCACGAAATTCAGGGGCCTAGCAGGCGGATCACAATCTGCTCTGACAGTCAGGCAGCATTAAAAGCATTAAGTGCCTGTATGTTTACACCAAGGCTTGTTCTACAATGCAGGAAGGTCTTGGATGACATCTCGGCAAGACATCAGGTCACTTACGTGGGTGCCGAGTTGATGGCAATGAAATGGCGGACGAGCTCGCAAAGCGAGGGTCGAGGAATAATTTCCTGAGGCCTGACTCGGCTATTGGACTGAGAGTAGGCACCATTAGAAGGAAAATAGAGGTGTTGTTGCAAAACCAGCATCTTACGAGATGGAGAGGAATCTCTGGACATCTCCGGCAAGCTATTTCAGGCAACTTATTTCAGGACCTCTGGCCCAGGTAGCGCGGTTCTGTCTCTCACTGAAAAGAAGAAGAAACGAAGGCTACTTGTCGGCCTGCCATAACACCTTCAAACGTCACTTGTACGTGATGGGGGTGGCAAGTGACCCGATGTGCACACGCTGCGGCGAGGAGGAAGAAGCCTCGGCACACATTCTATGTCGTTGTGAGGCCCTTGAGTATCACAGGCAGACCATACTAGGTTCAAGGGTTCTTGAACCTGAGGAAGACTAGAATATGTATCACAAAAGGCAAAAAAAAAAAGTGGTTCAACAAATAGATTTTCGCGGGGTGCTACAGACTCCTGTGTGTATATTCAGTGTTTAAAATTTTAAATGACAACGGTTATCGAATATTATTTGGTTTCAAAGGTATGTCAAAGTCCTTCATTTTGACGTTTGATTTTTTAGAATCGGGCGATTCGATTTCGAGAAAATCTGAAAAACCTTTATGTACCTTAATTTATTCCAATAGAAAACAAAACACAAGGAAACATCACTTTTTAGTGCAATAAGTATTCAAAATATTGCGCGTTATCGTCCAAACAAGGATATAGGCAGTGTTTAAATTCCTGACGGACAGTAACAAAAACATGTTCTGGAATATCATGACTGCTCTCGATGATTCGTTGACAAAGGTCATTCAAACTTTCAGGTTGGGGTCTAAGCACAATATATTTTAAATCGACCCATAGAAAAAAGTGTAATGACGTCAAACCAGGAGAACTAGCAGGCCATTCTGTAGGCTCTCTTTGCCCTATCCATTTATCTGGAAACGCGTCGTCTAGCCATTGCTGCACTGAAAGAACATGTCTTCATTTAAATTGCCATTAATAAGCAATGACCTAATCACCTTGTTTCTTAAAATGCCTACCCATACATTAATTTTTTTGGGGTACCCTTCTACAAAGGCATGATGATTTTTATTGCTCCAATACCTGCAGTTATGCTTATTTATCAAGTTATGTTAAATATGCATCCATCAGTGAGGCAGATATTCTTTACGTGAATGGTGTTATCATTAATCGTTGTGGTCATGTGTCCACAAAACTCAACTCGTCGATCTAAATCGTCTTCGGTTAACTTTTGCACTATTTTCATCTTCTATAAATAAAATTTATGGAGCTTAATAACTGTGTGTATAGAGTCAAATGAAATATCAGTCGGATCCATAATTTTACGTAATGAAGTATTAGGCTTCATGTCAAAATGACCCAAAACTTCAACTTGAGCGGCTTCATCCAGAACTTTCCTTTTTTAGATACAGTTTGAGTAAATTTCGTAACAAGGTCAAAAACATACCTATGTGAATTTATCTTCGCCTATATTGTTGTTTGGCCAATAACGGGCAACATTTTGAACATCTATTACAATAAAAAGGGGTATTTTCGTGTATTTTTGTTTCCTATCTGAACGAATCAAGACACAAAGGTTTTTTAATTCTCTTGAAAACGAATCGACCGACTTTAAAAAATCACATAGGGGGTACGATGGGGGGTAGTTTTTGGTTAAAAAGTTGACCGCTTCGACAAATTTGACGTGTCTCTGCGTTTTTTCTTGTAATCAGTGGTTTTCAATAAATTCGTGGTGGAAAGTTTTCAAATGAACACTCGACTTCAGTCGAGTGTGCCACCATCAGTATGGCATATCTGCCACTCGTGCAGCTCCTTGCATGGAGGTATGCAAGTCAAACTACATTAAAATGAATATTTAAGTGTCTGAAGGTTTTAAAATAGGCGAAACTTGACGTAGTTCGCCTGAACGTCTATGAACGAACGGTAAAACAACCTCATAATAGAAAAATAATCAAAATAAATCTAAATACCCGTTGATTTCTAAATCGACCTTTGCTTAATTAGTTTTCTATGAAATTTTAAATGTACAAAAAGCTGAGGGAGAAAGCAAACCAATTCCTGAAAACAAAGTATAAATAAATGTTAATCAAATGTTAATTACTTGTGTTATGGGTACGTGTGACAATTTATTTGAATATATATCGACTTTCTCCGTACCATAGTAAAGTCGAACAATATCTGTTACAACTATTATATCTGTCTTGATATCCCGGTTCAACAGGTTTTTTTGTCTTCAAAGCTGTATGGTTGCATAATTAGAGATATACTGGAGTATGTCACCATTTGCCGCACTCGTAACATAGCCTGATATTTTAATGGATATATACACATTCCAAGTGTAGGTGGCAGCCAGCAGGAAGAAAGTGAAGTTCAGTAAATTTACGTTGTACTTTGCACTATTGATCAGTGTTAAATTACGGAAATATAGCAACAAATAGGTCTGTAAACATCGTTAGAACTAAAAGCTGAAAAAATATTTTAACGAATAACATTTTGACCAAAAATGACATAAAATTAAAAAAGGATCCTTTCTAGTGAGGTTTTTCAAATGAAGGTATAAACCTAAATTGTTTAAGGAAGCAATATTAGCTATTTTAAAAAGAGATAATTTGGCTGCGACTTATTTTAAGTTCGACCTTCAAGTATATTTCAGCTCATATTCTTCCAAATTTTCACATACTTGAAACTTCTCCAGGAAAGTAAATATGTAGTGGTTCTCAGGATTTTTTTTTGTTATTACTAACCCTCTCCCAACGTGTCAGCCCCAAATTTCATCAAAATGTGGTTACAAAAATTGGAACATACAGACTGGCGGAAATTAGTGACATGGACTTTCGAGATACGGTCATCATAAAGTCATCTAATATTAATTGTTCAGATTAGTTTATTTAAACGTTTTTTTTTTAAGAAGAAATGGTTCAATACCTTCTACTGATACTCATTTTTCGTAGCGCACATTTTTTCAATAGGCTATCTACCTTGTTTTAGAAGGTCACAATGAACAGGTTATAGAATTATCAAGAATAATGATTAATCAAACAGCTATTCTCCATTCAAAAGAATCAAGAAAAGCGTTTTTTAAACGTCTCTTTTTTAAGAAAGAATGCGGTACTACCCTACTGACACTCATATGTGGTGGTGTACATTTTTTCAATACAATGAGAGGCTAGATACATTGCTTTAGAAGGTCACAATTTACAGATTATAGAATCATCCAGGGTAAAAGCTAACCAGAACAACGATCCTCATCTGACTCCTTCCAAAACAATTGAAAAAAAAAGCATTTTAATATTATATTTATTTAAATATTGTGTAAGTAATAAGTCATCAGCCGCCACTGGCAAAGTTTTTGAGAACCATACACTATTTCTTCTCCGTTATTGTAGCAAAACGTTGTCAAAATCTATATACTGCAATAAATCAAGTAGATGCCAACTTAAAGATTAATGAAGATAATGATCAAATGTAACTTGCATCAAAAGAAAAATCGAAACTGACCACGAATTTTCAAGATACTGATTATTATTATAGTTAAGATTTTCACGAGTACAATAATTAATACTCCCCTTTTCCTGTGGGAGGTAGAAAAAAATGAATGTTAAAAATCTCTGACGACAAAAACCCTTAAGAATGAAAATAATAAAACTTGCCGAAAGGAACAATTGGAGAAATTCCATAAACGAACATCGCCTTATATTTCATGTAGAAATGAAATAAAAAGGAAGTTGAATGAACTTTACTCTATGCATGTCTCGAATAAAATAGCCTAAAGCGTATTCTAATAATTGTATAAATGGTACCATCGTGTACGTCTCAAAGATAATCCTAACAGATGATTCAGATGAATTTGTATTCGAAGGTGAAAGGATCGTCGCAAGGAAAAATAGTTTGAGTTTAATGTGACAGAAATGTCAAGTGTGTTAAGCAATACTGAATAATAATCATAGCGAGCCCAAGGATGCTCAATCTTCCCCTTAACAAAGTGAGTTAGGCTTATAACTTTAAGGTTCAGTTCATATTAATATTGATTGCATCACTACGACTGAACGAAAACTGAACCTAAGAAACGAAACAAGTAAAAGTTTTTCTGAGTTATGATGGACGATTATAGCGTTAGAAATCATGAAAAATTATTTTCATTATAACCATAAAAAATTATTTTTATTATAAATGTAGTCTCTTCTTGCTTTGACAATGGCCCTTAATAGATGTATTTGCAGTCAAGAGAGAGTAAGTTACGTAAAGCATAATTTTTATTATACAATGCTAGTGAATATTTTTAAGGAATATTTGACCCAGGAATGAACACTCTGTAAGAAATTACTCTCTCGTGCGAGTAAAGAAAATCTATAGTCAAGAGATTGAACTCCAAAAAGTAAGAAACACGCAATGCAGTAAATATGACAAATAAACGCCTATTACTATAGATCTTATACCAGTATTGAATGAGGCAAAGCTTATACTATACGTTTATTATGTTAGAAATTATAAAAAATTAATTTTGATGTTTAATTCTCGATTTAATTTCATTCACGTTGTACTGAGGTAGCTAAAACGTTAGAAGAGTTAATAGTCCTACACAGATGCATCGTTGTTGTTTCTAATATACGTTATTATTCTAACGATTTCCCATTTATCTGCAGACAAGGCAAAATTTCGTTTGTTGTTCTCCTGTGAAATTTTATAAATGTCGGTTAGGCCACGATAATGGGCTGCAAATTAATGGCAATTACAAGTGAAGATGAGTGAAAGGTATAAACAAGTTATAGAAAATACGTCTATAGAGTGAAAACGCAGTTTTTATCAGTCCAATTAAAAGAACAAGTTATATATTATTGTATTGAAGTAATATTCAGCCTGAGGTCTAGAATCCTGAGAAAAACATGTATTTAAAAGTGCAAAGTTCTGAACAGTATTCCATCAGAAATTTAGTTTTTATTGTGTTCCGTGATGTTATGAGATTTCTTAATCCAGAAGCTGCCATCACAGCAAAAACATGTTTAGCATCAGAATTTTATACAAAAAACAAATAATACACTGCACAGCTCTAACCGTGTTAGTTAGACCTTTATTTTAATCAAATATTGCACCCAATTTTCGCCCAAAAATCAGCACATTGCCTGTTCTGTTTGAGGTATGATTTAGGTACCCTATTGTCATCCTGGGTAAACCCTAAATGAAATATGTCTACAAGCGACTGTAAAAAAATGAAGTTGATTGACTCAGTACTTTCTACACTATACAGTGATACCAGTTTATTATTTTCCCATAGCATGAAGCTATAGTCTGAGATCCCCTTGCACCAAATAACTCCCGCCTGACCAAAAAAAAACTGTGTTATGCTGCTAGGTTTTTCCTTCACAGGTCAATTAATAGCCTATTGTGAATACAATAAATTTCTGAGTTCCGTCATCCCCCACCACCCAAGCACCCCAAATTCACCCCCACTAAAAGAAAAAATAGAAAATTGTCAGGAACCCCTAAATCGCCTTAAACGAAGTTTTAGATGTTTCCATCCTGTCACAGTAGTAGTGCTGTGTAAAAATTTCATTAAAATCAATCCAATAGTTTCCACGCTACACAATACAGAACGATCAGAAGCAATAATTGTATGCATCCATCAGAAAATTCTAAATCTCTGGGTTTCTGTAATAGGCAAGACAATATTCGGAAGGATCTAAAAAAGTATATTACGCTGCTAGGTCTTCCTTTCACAGGTCAATGAACAGTTCATTATGAATACAACATTTTTTCAGTTTTACAACCTCCCACTCCCCAACCACTCTAGTTTCACCCCCACCCCAAGAAAGTAGAAAATGATTAGGAACTCATAAAAGGCATGAAAGTGAAGTTTGAACTGTTTTTATATTTTTAGCTTTTCTATTATTGCTGCGCCGCCACTGAAACGATTCCTAAAAATCATAAACGTTTACCATCCTCCCGTCGGCAGTAATTCTGCGTAAGAATTTAACTAAAATCAATCTAATAGTTTCCACGTTACATAATACAGAAAGATCAGAACCCATAATCGTTTGCATACATCTCAAAATTCCCTTATTGGTTCCTGTAATAGGCAATACAATGTAAAAAAGTATGTTATGACGCTAGGTATTTCTTTCACAGGTTAGTGAACAGCCTGTTATAAATACAACAATTTTTTCAGTTTTACAACCTCCACCCCCCAAACCACCTCAATTTCACCAACACACAAAAAAGTAGAAAATAGTCAGGGAACGCCTAATTGCTAATTACTCCGCCGCCAATGCACATATTTTCAAAAATGTAGGAACATTACCTACTACGACCTTACAGCATATCGCTGCCCAAATTTCATCACAATCAATTCAGCGGTTACTGAGATTATGAGTCTAGAAGGACGATAACAGATAGACAGGCAGACAGACCGACGGAAATAAGTGACTTGGATTTTCGTTATGTAGACATCATAAAACGCCCAAAAAGCATATTATCTCAAAATGGAAAAGTTTCGCGATCACAATACTTCCCTTCACCTATCGGTGAGGGACATAAAATATATGCTATATAGTAATAGCTTTTTTAAAAAAGTAGCAAAGATCGAATTGTCTCAAATCCCTTTGTTTTAGGAAAGAAAACATGTGGTCAAGAGATGAGACCCAAAAAAGTAAAAAAATAGGGCAATGGCTAAAATACAGATCATACAGAGGATGTATAGGTATACAATTTTAAATGAAGACCTATTATTAACAGAATCGAAAGAAACATAAGAATAGTTCAACAGACTTACTGGATGTTTGTTATGTAATACCATAAAAGTTTAATCAAACATTGTTAACTATTTTCACCTTGTACTTTAGGAAAAACTTCTGAAACAGTAAGGTTTGGTCCTTAATAGACATAAATGTTCATTGCAAGTAAATATTAGTGAAAGGTATAACCATAAACCAAGTTTTGGTAGTTAGGAAAAAATAATGTATGGATTAAAAGTATTATACTTTTTATTTATTGAAAACATAAACGTAGTTTTTTAAAAGAATATTTTGCAATAAACTTAACTGTTCTCACATAAGATTTATTCAAAAGGGCTAAAGGTCTCTGAACAACACTCCATCGCAAAATGTATCATTATCGAGCTTTATTGTGTTATGTTAGAAAAAAATGGGTGATCATAGGCATTTGATATAAACAATGAAATAACGAACCGTACAGTTCTAAGGATGTTACTCCTTGTTCAAATTTTCAAGCCACCTTTGCCCCCAAAAGACGAATACGAAGTATTGTCGGTTGACGTTCTGAACAAATCAGCAACCCTTTTTGAACCTTTTCAATAAACAACTTTTGAAAGTACTTACTTGCGGTCGTCGCAATCGCGAACACCACCGTCGCAGTTGTCACCAAAAACTTCATTTTTCTCGGTGTGTGTTAGTAGGGATCGAACTTATATAAATACAATGCGGTGAAATCTGCCGATGTGAAGTCGAGGTGAGACGAAGTCTACCTCTTAGCGGTGACTGAAAGGCAGTGACTTGGCTTTGTCCTTATTTAACAGTCTGAAGGTGTAGCTGTACTCGCCAGTTCAACACGGAACGTGATCAACGTTGTAACGGGGATACACGAAACAGGCTCCTCAGGCCTAACGATACATATTTATTCGTCGATTGAATTCGATTATTGCAGCAAAAGCAGGCTTTTGAATTTTTAGAAGAAAACAAATTATTCCCTCTTTCCCTACTAGACGAATCGGACGCCTTATGGTCTCTAATGACATGAAAAATCATGTCACACATTTCCGTCGATCTGTCCGTGTGTCCTACAAGCGTTGGCTCTTCTTCAACTCGAAAAGTATTGTAGAACTTTCACAGCTGCTTACTGCTATGGCATGGAAGAAAAAGCTTTATAGTTTTCGAAAATGCATGCAGTGACGAGAGAGTTATAATAAGAACCTGGTATTCCTAGGCACCTCTATAACTTACGTAGGATAAACATACAAAAAAATATGGTAATCAGATAGATTGGTCTTTGCGGTGTTTCATAAAACTCCCAACAAAAGCATTATCTCATTATCGAAGGCTTTCACAGCTCCTCTATAACTTACGTAGGATTAACATACAAAAAAATATGGTAATCAGATAGTTGGGTCTTTGCGGTGTTTCATAAAACGCCCAACAAAAGCATTATCTCAATATCGAAAGCTTTCACAGCTGTTTACAACTACGGCAAAGACGAAAAAGCTTTATACTTTTCAAAGATAGATACAGTGTTGGGGGAGTTATAATAAAAGTTATATGTTCCTAATGGCCCTCTATAACTTACGTAAGATTGAACTGAACGGAATTTTTATATATATATTATATTATATATATGATAGATTACTACTATGCCAAGGATGTAAAACCATTGTGTTTCCGAAAATATATCCAGTGGAGATCGGAGACATGGACATTCATGGTCTAAAATGTTTAAAAAGCGCATTCTATTGAAATCTGAAAAAAACGATCACACTGCTGCTGCTACTGCTCCTATCCCTATTGAAGGTAAACAGGACAAAAAAGGAAGTATTAGGACACTGAATCTCCTAGAGATAAAACAACCCTCCCAAGTTTGAAGTTCTACTTACAGATTAGTAGTATCTGAAGGATAATTTAAAAAGTCTATGTGGATGTCGTTCCATCGTATGAGTGTGATGTCCCGAAGCTGTACAAATCAAATAATGAAAACAAAATTGAATGGAAAGTTATGTAATACATAAAAAAAGTATCAAGCTTTTTGTGACTGTATTAATAGCATCCAAAGCAGTGCTAACGTATTAGTCAGATTTTTGATTCGAATCTGTGAATGAGAGAAACACTTCAAGAAAAACTGGTATGTATGTTATCAAAGAGATGTCAACTTCATTATTGTTATACGATGTAACAGTGATAAGGTCTAACGAGACATAACTATCCAACGGAAAAGGAGATGCATCGGAAAGAAGCATGAGCGAACCAGATAGGTTTTTATAATAATAATAATAATAATAATATTTATTCTCTGAAGGACAATTTTTACAAATCATATTAGAGTAGTCATAAAATTTTAAAGTGGACAAAACAACAAAACAAACAATACAACAATATTATTCCTATCAAGTATGAAATTTTAGCGGTCTAAGAATTCTCCAATAGTGTAGAAACAATGTTCTAATAAAAAAGACTTTACAAATTTAATAAATAAATTCAGGTTACGGCTTGATTTACAACTCGCAGGTAATGCATTATATAATTTTATCCCTAGACAATCAGGTGCATTATTTCCTATTTTGTATTTCCGATATGGTACGTATATATTGTTTTTTTTGCCGCGTATTTTGATTATGGATATCACTGATTGTATTATACTTCCCTATATTTTTAAAGACATACACACACATTTCTAAAATGAACAAACAAGGCAATTGTAAAATAGAGAATTTCTTAAATGTATTTCTGCACGACTGGCTTCGAGCTAAACCTATCATACAACGTAGTATCCTTTTCTGAGCCACGAATACATCATTTGACAATGCACTCATACCCCAGAAACACACACCATATCGCAACCTGCTTCCTACATGGGCGTGATAAACCATCAACAACTGATCATGTCTCAATACAGATCTCAGATTATTCATAAGAAACGCTGTAGAATGCAACTTACTGATTAGAGATTGACAGTGATATCTCCAACTTAATGTGAGATTATCACACTCTTTTTGCCTATTATGAAATCTTAAGGCTACCGTTTTATTTGCATTCAGTTGTAGGCCATTCCTGTTAAACCAATCATGAGAACAATTTAATGTGTACTGACATTTTTGAGCAATTACAGACTGCTGTTTGTCTGAGATAAGAATAGAGGTATCATCCGCATACATTGTATATGCAGCAGGTACTAACAGGTTATCCAAATCGTTAATATAAATTAAAAATAAAAAAGGGCCTAGTACTGATCCTTGCGCGACGCCCATAGTTATAGTTTTATATTCTGAGGAGACACCATACATTGAAACAAACTGTTGTCGATCTTCTAAAAACGAGCTAATCCATCTTAGGGAATCATTTTTTTGTATAAACTCAGATAGTCTGTGCAGAAATGCGTACTCAAATATTTTTGAAAATGCAGATGGCATTACTATTGGCCGATAATTTTCAACACAATGTATATCACCTTTTTTATGAGTGGGGATTAGTTTACCCACCATTAAGGATTTGGGAAAAGTACCAGTTGTAAAAGATAAGTTAACTAGGTATGTAATGGGACCTATAATTATATGTAAAACCTGTTTGACAAGATACATTGGTACTTCGTCGAAACCGCTTGAAAATTTATTTTTCATTTTTTTGTACAATACATTAAAGAGTTCCGTCTGTGTGTATGGGAGCAGAAAAAGCGTGTCATATATTATGCTATTTATGCTTGGCAGGCTGTTGTCTTTTCCCTTGCTGGGAATAGGACAAATATTGTTAGAGATATTAATTGGCGAGTTATAGAAGTTATGTGGCGCTGATTCTATAAATTTGTATAGATCAGCATTATTTGTAAATGTCTGAGTCGCTTATGAAAACAAAAATATATTTCCTGCAACCCTTACCTTCTCTACTACCCACCCAGTCTCCACCGTTCTGGAAAAAAGATAAAATTATCAGGAACGCCAAAAATGAAACTTGGAGGTTCTAAGGATTTTTGTTTTTTATTAATTACTCCACCGCAAGTACAACCATTTTGAAAAATGTAGCATCACTACAAGTATTATCAAAATCCGTGTAGCAATTACTGAAATTACAAGGTTGAAAAAATAGACAATTCACATCTTTGGCGTGGAAAGAAAAATTCGTAGTTCACCGATATGTCTTCAAAGGAAGTGTTCGGGTAATATAGAAACACATTTTATAGAACCCTCTCCTGGAATAACAGAAAATGATCAGGATCCCCTGAAATACCGAAAACGATGTATCTGACAGTTATTAAACCTCCTCTTTTGGTAACTGTTTTCTCAAAAGTATCACATCACCATCTACAATCTCACACCATATTACTCCCTTAATTTCGTCAAAATTGCTGAAGTGGTTTTCAACTCGAAAGGACCTTTATTAATTAAACTTGGCCAAATTTGGGAGCAATGCATGAGACAGTTTTGAATAATTGTTGGAGACGGAATCGCGGACGTACTAGATAGACACACAAACGGACATCAAACAACCAAAGTTTTCCAATTTTTTTCAAAACTTGGTCACTATAAAAAGGTTATCATTAGAAACAAAAATATAGTTTTTGGTCCCGCTGCGATGATAAAAAAGGAGTGTGGGTGAGAATAACTCAAAAAATTATTTCATAACGTGAAGTTCTAATGCTACCATAATACAAGTCATATTTTCTTATGTCGAAAGCGCTACCGCAAATGCCGCAAAATTTTCAAAAATGGCGGAATAATAATTCATGAAAAGTAGCAAATTTTCGAAATTTGAAATGGTAGTAACTGCAAAACAATGATCCAAATAATTTCAAGCTTTACTGTCATAAAGAGGTGTTTGTTCTCTATCTTTTGGTCCACTTTTGGGGCAAATCTATGATTTGATGCTGGGGGTTGGTGCGGGTTACTCGGAATCGGAAAATAACAATATAACATAGCATTTTCTTTCCAGAAAATGAGTCAGGAGGTGATTTTACCTTTAAAATCACACCTTGCACGTTGATTTCGGTAGAATTTGCGAAAACGTGTTGATTTTAATAATTCATCCCTTCTTTGTCGGAGAAGTTAAAAATGATTTCAACATGCATCAGAATCTATTTTAGAAAGGAAATAATACACCTGTACGTAGTCTTTCGCTATCCTACTTAAATCGATCAGCGTTAACCTTTCTTTAAACACTACATTCCTCGCTGCACATCCTTTTCCTTGAACGAGTACAGCGTTTTAATAGATGTAAATAGCAACCTCTTGAAAACCGGCTTCGGTCATAAAGGCATCATTGAATTGCAAAATCAGTCAAAAATTGCAAAGAGAGATTATTTGAACGACTTTTCAAGTTTACTAAGCGATGAAACAAACGACATTTATCGGAATTCAAAAAATTTTATCAACGTTTCGTCTACTTGGGCATACTATTTGAAAATACATATTGCTTGATAATAAAGTACCCTGCCTTTTTGGCCCTATGGAGAATCCACGTACTTTGAGTATGTTAAGAAATATATATTAATTTGGTTTTATTATACGACAGTCGAAAGTAGTCCCACATTATGTACCCCCACCTTAATTTAGCCTCCTCAGAAAAATGACCATGAACCGCTTGACACCGTCTTTCCGTCTTAATGGGGCCCAAGCTAAAATGCCTAAACTGGCTACGTTGAGAATTCTGAACATTTTTGAACACTCTGTAGTGTAAAAGTAGTGTTGGGTGTCATATTGACAAATAAATAATAAGAAACGTGTCAAGATTTAATCTAAGGTTTTTATACAGGGTGGTCCAATAAGCGCGCGGTGCTCTCTAGCGGCCACACCGTTTAAATTAGACGAAAATGTTTTAAATAAAAAACGTTTCTATCTAAATGGTCTGTATTTAGAAAATAATTTCAAAGATGGCGAACCTCCGGATATACCGGAAGTAGGCATCAACTTCCTTATTTTAAATAAAACACCCTGTATATTATTACGTTTTTGAATTCAGTATCGATTTTTAGGTAAAGTTTCTTAACCATTATTTATGTCTACGAAGCCTATTTTCAGAGTTATTCAGCAATTTTTACAAAATTTGACGTTTGTAGTACTTTACAAGAAACGTTAATATCTTGGAAACTAAACGCGATAGAAAGATGCGGTTTTCGGTTTTCAAACAAGCAAGAAACGTACTTGTATTTCAGTGGGATCATTGTTTCAAAAGAATATTAAATCAATAAACTATCAATTTTCAAATTTGAAAAGTTAAAAACGTTAAAATTTTTTTTCAAATAGGATGGTATGCTAAGTTTTACATCGGTGGATGCGAAATTAAATTCTCTTTCATTTTTATCTAAGCATATGTGGTTCTATCTGTGATGATTTTTAAGATATTTACGGTTTTGGAATTATTGCGTAGGAATTGGTAAAATCGTAGGTGGCGTGGCTCGCAGACGAAACAATTGGTAGGAAACCCTTCATCCAAAGTTTTTCGACTTCTAATACTAAAATGTGCTTTCGCTCCATCTAACTATAACCACATTATTCTTAAACCCCAGTAGTGATTTTTCAACAGGTTTTCCAAATTTCATCCGCCATCTTTGAAATTATTTTTTTAATGTAGAGCCTTTGAAAAGAAACGTTTTTTATTTGAAACATTTTCGTCTAATTTAAACGGTATGGCCGATAGGGAGCACCGCGCGCTTATTGGACCACCCTGTATATTGTAGTCAAGCGTCCCGAAAAGTTTCCGACTTATCAGCAAAAATTAAATAAAATCCCTACATGCTCTACACAGTAGTCGTCAGATCCAAGATGAAAAAAAATGAGTGTTCGAACTAGTGGCCGAGCGTAGACAATACGACTGTTAAGGCTGCTTTAGACTACAGAACTTCTTGAACAAGTTTTGGTTCAGTTTGTTATACAATTTTTCTCAAGAATTGATTCATGATTCTACGCATTACATCCTGTGCACAGATGTCGTCTGTCTGATTATACGGGGTGAATCGGGAGGAACGTACCAAACTCTAGGAGTTTGTGAAAATAATATAAATATACAGGATGTTCTATGACGAATGGAAAATACTTCCAGTTTTCAACTGTTCAAAAGATAAATTGACTTTTAGAGATTTTCATTAAAATGCAGACCTCCAAACGAAAACCCTAATAAAACAAAATTTTATTGTTGTATTTTGGAATTTTTTGGTATTAGTCCTTAGAAAATATGCTATCACGCCGTTATCGACTAAAAGAAACGTTACAATAAAAGGAATTAATCTTAGAAGATCATCAAATAACTAACCATGTACTTTACGGTAAACACATGCCCATCTTTCTAGTTATCCATGGGTACCAAAAATGTCTTGTAAATGTGGTAAACATTAGCTCTAAACTTATAAGGCATAATGGGTCTCCGCGAGTGCGAGAGCGCAAAATTTCAACAGACTGTCTGGCAAAAACTTGTCATCGGATTTTTAATTTTTGTTATGGATACTTGAATAATGTGCTGTTACATCATAATTAGTCATAAAAAGTGATCGGTTAACTAAAACTTCGGTATAAGGTTTCAAAATTGTATAATTTTAGAGGAGAACCTCAGGTTGTATTTTAAAATAGATTCTTAAAAAACCACTAGGCAAGCAAGCAGAACATCCAGGTCACGTTATAAAGTACCTTATATCCGTATATTTTCAGTTATTTATGGACTCAGGATCGCCTTCCTTGAAAATGTGTACTGGCATGTAATGGTGGGGAGACAGACCAGTTGTTTGCGCAGTAAACCACACCTTCCACTGCGAAAAACCGTATTGAGGCGATTTGCAACAGCGTAGGTGGGTGCTGTAGGATGATCTCCGCGCACGCGTGAACACCGACGCCATTGCACGTTCTAAGAGTAGACGCAGCGGTCACAACCCACTGGATCCTGATTTGTGCAGGCATGCGTTCATTATTGTAGATCTGCAGCGCAAAATCTATAGTTTAAGCTTTAGCGTACGTACGTTCATGATTGATCCATAGTGTGTGCACTTGAGATATCACGCTTAATTGTAGACCTACTTCGTTCTGGATGATTTACGACCTCTCATTTGTACGTGAGTGAAACTCTATGGATACAAGATACTTTATAACGTGACTATCCTAGCCTGCTTGTTTACCTAGCGATTTTTTAAGACGAATCCATTTTAAAGATATCATGCTTAATTTTAGACATACGTACTTCCTTTTAGATGATTGACGACCTTTCATTTACAAATAAGTGAAAATCTACGGATACACGATACTTTATAACGTGGCTTGCATATTCTGCTTGATTACCTAGCAACATTTAAGAGATTAGCTAGCGACTTTTTGGAACGAATCCATTTTAAATTACAACTTGAAATTTTCTTTTAAAGTTATACAGTTTTGAGAGCCTATACCGAAGTTTTGATTAACCGATCACTTTTATGACCACTTATTAATAATGGTACATTATTCAAGAACTTAACAAACAAAAACTGAAAATCCGATGACACATTTTTGCCAAACGTTCTATTGAAATCTTGCGCTCTCGAAAATCCATTATGCCTTTAGAGCTTAAATGCAATCTTATTGTGTTTACCACATTTACAAGTTTGTAGTACTAAAGAATAACTGGAAAATTGGCATGTGTTTACCGTAAAGTGCACGGTTAATTATTTGATGAGGTTTCAAGATAAATTCCTTTTTTATGTAACCTTTCTTGAAGTCACTTTTCAACTCATGTTGATTTTGCGAAGTGTTTGGTACACGATTATTTTCGTTTAGTCAGTAATGACGTGACAGCATATTTTCTAAAAACTAGTACCAAAAACTCCAAAATCTCACAATAAAATTTTGTTTTATTAAACTTTGCCCTTTAGTTAAAATTCAATTTATCTCTGAAACAGGTTAAAATCGTACCCTGCTTTGTATGACTTTTTTTTTGTTCAGTCTTCCACTAAAGGATTCTCCATTTGTCATACAACACTCTGTATAAATATAACAAATCAACAAATTTTACACATTAACATTTTCTCAATCGTAGCGTTCTTCTGATAAGTGTTCGAAAATCCCGCAACTGACCTCTAAACGCTTTCTGCATCGTCTGCGAAGATCGCTTGCTGCTCTCTCTATTGATTCATTTCTTTCATCTTTATAAGGGTTGCAGTGTCCTTAATTAGTCGAATTGGTGCATCCTGTGTATCTGGGAATCTGAATAGGTCAACATCCGCAGTCTCAATAAACAAATCTCCTGGCAGTCCATTCAAAGACTAAGACACCCTAGGAATAAATGTGCAGTCGTAGCGCTCGGTTCTTAATTTATGACGAACGACCGTCTTAGGATGAGATGCAGCGGTGAGCGGCGCAAATATAGAGGATAGCTCAGAGGAGCAGGCTCCGTTTGTATATCCGTAGAAGAGTGAGATGTCTCCAACTGCACGCCATTGAGTGGCTGGAGGTGGCGCGTTAATACTGGGTCACCAATTAGTCGAATTGCCCTTCTCTGGACGACATCTAGTATAGACAGGGTAGCAGGGATAGTAGCTCCCCAGACTTGAGAGCAATACTCCAGGCCAGGTCTTATCTGGGCTTTATATAGCGTGAGGAGGTTAGATGGTGAGAAGCATATTTTGGCTCCCAATAGCTACCCAATATTTTTACCAGCAGCTATTGCAATTGACAGAACGTGTTCCTCAAATCAGATTTTCTGTAATATTGACTCCTAAGAGGTTGAATGACTCACTCCTAGGTAGGGCCTGATTGTTCATTAGGACTGGCTTGGGCCCTTCTTATTTGATAGCGTACAATACTACCATATTCTTGAGCCCCGAAGCGGTACAGGCCTCCAGATCTTTTGAAAGCGAGGCAGCCTCTGCCAGTCTTCTGTGTTCCAGTTCGACCTCAGAGATCGGTCTTTAACTTATGATGCTTGCATGCAAAGTACTATAGTTCGAAAAACTTTAGATTGGGTTTGTAGTGCAGACTGATATATGCGATAAAACTATCTTTACAATTGTCTACTGCTGTTTGGCACGCAGTAGTCCATCATCGTTTTCCTCGTTTTAAGCAAGAACTACTTCTTATTTTTGGCATAGAAACTTCCGCAGATTGGTTTACACTATCAATAAAACTATTATAATCACATATGGTTTGCTGTTACAATTCTCAACATAATAACCTTCCCTTCCCAATTTGCTTTATTTATATTCCATTTCCTATAGGTTTTTGTAATAACAATTTGTGAGGATAGTTTACAGTTAATTACCATAGGGACGTTGTCCGAGCCATGAGGATCTGTGCTCCATTCTAATAAATGCTGTATTTGGGGGAACATAGAGTCAAATGAATGACATGACTGACCGCTGTCAGTAGCTATTGCGACCTTGGGATAACTATTAACAGTAGTTTAACTTGGTCTGACCATGTGAACCACCTATGATCCAAAACCAAAAGGTTCGTCTACCTACTAGAGAAGTCGTTTGATGGTTGCGGCACCTCGACGTGTGGCTACTCTATAAAACATATGTTAGACCCCTGTTGGAATTTGCTGGGCCAGTTTGGTGTCCTATCATGACGATCATGACTTCGTGGAATCCACTTACAGTGAATTCATAAAAGTTTGGTTGAAAATAGATGAATCCTGGCAAGCAAAAAGATTGAAAACGGGTCCAGACAAGGTCCCTAAGTTATGGCTTTTGAACAAAGACAGCCACCCACCTTTTGGAGGGTGGTTCTCACAGGCCTTTCTCAGGTGAGCAGAAATGTATTACTCATGCAAATGGTAAACAAGCCCATCTGCTCCAGATGTTGAGGAAAGACGAAAACTTAAACATTTGGCACGATAAAATTTATAAAAGTTGTACTTAACAGGTGTTCCCCAGAAAGTCATGAAGATTTTTACTGTTGGTTCCGTTGGGTGGGCAAAAAAGATTAAAGATGTCCTAGTTGCCTGGGTTCACCTCACCGTCATTCCGTCTCTGTCTTTATGAAAATGTTTATACGGTGTCAATATTTCATTGAAATCAAGGTACAGGTTGACTAGTGTAATATGTATCAAAAAAAATACTTGTATGCCTTTGAAGGCAATGTTTGAATAGATCTGAAGGTATATCATCAGTGTCACTACCATTAATGGAAATGGAGACACAGATTTTCGTTATGTAGATACCATAAAGCATTCAAAAAACTCGAATTCAATATTTTTAGCGATCACATAGATCATCTCACATATATTGTGGGAAAGGACAACCGAAACCGCTATCTATGGCGTGGGAAGTGAATATTGATTATCCATTTTCTAGGTGGCATATTACGTACTTCTTACATAATTAGTATTAGTAAAACAAACATGCATAAGATATGATTTTCAATTGCTGTTCGAATACCTTTTTTCGGAAATACTTTCACTCAAACGAGAAAGCTTACGTGACACTATGGTCACCGGTATTATGGAAACTATTTTTATATATGTGAATATACTAAGATCGTATTTCAAAAATCGAAACATCAGTGGTTCTGATAAAAGTAATAACACCATGAATGAAGTAGGTATATGAAACTGCTGTGGATTTGTCAAATTTCCAAGACATACGATCTTGACGCTCTAATAAAAAACTCATATATTTGAAGTTAATCTTTACTGACTTTTTGGCCCCTCTAAGGTCCTTGTCAAAGTACAAAATTTGACAAAAAATGATAGATGACATTGTTTGTCAACTGTTCCAGGCAAAATCTTATTTTCTTGTTTCGTTAACAAATCCAAAATGAGAGCCAGTGATACGTCAGCATTTTTGGATCACGATACTTGTAATAATATGACAATAATGTGACATACAGACAAACAGACCGCCTGATACAAACCTCCTTTACTTTTTGTATAATTGTTCCTTCCTTCTTGTGTAGTATAGTGCCTTGATCCCATTTTATACTTTTTTCCCGACCCCAACCGTGTTCGCTGAATACTGATATTATTGTTTCCTCTTTAGTTGTAACTTTTCCGGGTCCTGGGTCAGTTGTGGCAGAATCTCCTAGACAAGAGAACTGATTTTGCGACCTCTGCATGTGCCAAGGTGGAATGGTCCTGTCTCTCACTGGACATACGTGAGCTAAGGTTATTTGTGAGGCTGTTAGCTAGCCACAACCCACATAACACTATATGGATATGTACATCCACAGAATGTACATTAAATATTCCAGTTTGAACATGTATGTTTTGAATTCACGTAGGTATATTCATATGTGAATATACATAAGATTTTGGTCACATATACATCTAGTAGTTTACGCCTGCGCGAAGGACAGCTAGTGCCGCCATTGTGGATTTCTAGCCATTCCGTTGTTCGCGTCCTTTGTCGTAGTTAGCGTGTGTGTGCTGGTGCTGGTTGTGCCTGATTACCTGATCGAGTGAAATATTGTGCATTGTTACTTATCTTCTGGCTACTGATAACACTCGCATCCAGCGTTTGACAGTAAGTCGTAAGCTGAACAAACCACCTACACAATTTTATAACCTTGATTTCTTTTTAATTTTAGACATGCCATTCAACAGGAAAGATATGGTAATCACAGTAATCGATTTTACTATGTATTATTATTGTAACTATACCTAATTATACATAATGAAAGTATAAAGTTTGTTCGTCTTTCTGCCTCTACATTGAACTTTCATATACTATGCATGTGCATCAAAAGTACATGAATGTACATTTAATGGATATACCATGGATGTGTAAATTCGCGACAAACCTACCTACATGAAATGTAAATTTGTTTATGTTATTTTACATCCATCAGACGTTGATGCTCCATTTGTTTATACAATGTATACATATTCATTGTATGTACATTGTATATAATTTGGTATGTAAGTATATACATGGTATATATTATGAATACGAGTATACATGTTCATACCTGGACTATGTTACGTATACTATGCATGTACATTAGACGTACATATGTACATTCTATGGATATGCCATAGATGTGAAAATTCGCGGCAGACGTACCTACATGAAATGTATATTTTTTTGATGTCTATTTGACATCCATTATTGGACATTCTTGCTCCATTTGTGGATATGCATATTCATGGATTCGATATCCATTGTATGTACCTTGCATATACTTTTGTTATGTGGGAACACCTTCAGACGTCACTTGTAGGTACGTGATGGGGGTAGCAAGCGACCCAACGTGTGCACACTGTCGCGACGAGGAGGTATCCTCGGCATACATTCTATGTTGCTGTGACACCCTTGGGTATCGCAGGTTCAAGGGTCCTTGAACCTGAAGACATAAGACGGACAGGGCCCAAGCCTATCCTCACCCTTGCGATGAGGGCTGGACTTGAGTAGAGAGATGTGCAGAAGCGCCTGCTTGTAGCACAAAATCTACAGCTTCAGCTTTAGCTTATGTACGTTCATGACTGCTCCATAGTGTATTCACAAAGGATATCATGACCTACTTCGTCCTGGATTATTTACGACCCCTCATTCATACCCGAGTAAAAGTCTACGGATGCACGATACTCTATAATGTAGCTTGCTTGTTCTGCTTGATTACCTAGCAACTTTTATTAAGAGATTGTCTAACGATTTTTTTAAGACGAATCGATTTTAAGAGTTTCCTTCTAAAATTATACAATTTTGAGACCCTATACCAAAGTTTTGGTTAAACTATCACTTTTTATGCCTAATCATGATGTAATAGCACATTATTCAAGTATACGCATAACAAAAATTAAAAATCCGATGACAAGTTTTTGCCAAACGGTCTATTGAAAGTTTGCGCTCTCAGAGATCCATTATGCCTTTAGAGCAATCTTATGGTGCCACTGGATGACTAGAAAGATAGGCATGTGTTTACCGTAATATGCACAGTTAATTATTTGGTGAGTTTTCAAGATAAATTCCTTTTTTTGTAACGTTTTTGAAGTTATTTTTCAAAACATGCTAATTTTGAGACTCTCTCGCGAAGTCTTTGATACATGATCACTTTCTTTTAGCCGATAATGACGTAATATCATATTTTGTAAGGATTAATGCCAAAAATTCCAAAATCGGACAATAAAATTTTGTTTTATCAGGGTTTTTGTTTGGAGGTCTGCATTTTAATGTAAATATCTAAAAATCAATTTATCTCTGAAACAGTTGAAAATCGGATCCTACTTTATGTGACTTTTTTTTGGAAATGGAAATACACTCTTCTGATTATTTTCCATTCGACATAGAACACCCTTCGACGCATTCGTTTTAGCTCCCACATAGTCATGAAAGCTAAAAAAAATTGAGATTTACTAAGAAAGAGTACCACCATAAAGTAAAACTTGTTCTTGTATCAATGTCAGTACGGACAAGTTTATAGTAAACAACTTTTTTCGAGCAGTGTATGTATTATTGGCTATAAAAGGAAATCAGGATAAGCCGCCTTCAAGGGTATGTCCAGCAACGACCATATGACAAAAGTAGTGAAAGTGACATTGATTTTTTATTTTTTAATGATCCAGTTTTAATGACTCATTTCATTCAAAGTCAGCTGACCCTGGCGTCTGGGTAATGGAAGGAGTGTTTAGGTACAAATCATGGCATTCATCTGCACTTACAAGGTAGTTGAAAAAAAAATTACGAAAAACACGTTTCTAGAACAGAAGCATCTTCAACAATAATAATAATTATTTGAGCAATTTTTTCCGTAAAGTGCACGGTTATTATTTGGTGATTTTAGGATAAATTCGTTTTTTTGTATAACGTTTCTTGAAATCACTTTTCAACACATGCCGGTTTCGACACTATCTCACGAACATGATCATTTTATTTTAGTCGATAAGGGCGTGATAGCATGTTTTCTAAGAACGAATACCATAAATTCCTAAATCCGACAACAAATTTGTTTTATTATGGTTTTCGTTTGGAGGTCTGCATTTTAATAAAAACCTCTAAAAATCAATTTATCTCTGAAACAATTGAAAATCGGACCCTACTTTATCTAACTTTTTTTATTGAAAATGTGCAGTCTACTTCAAAAGTATTTTTTTCACTCGTCATAAAACATCTTTTATATGAGAAGGGGGGATGCCCTATCCCTATACAGACAGGTAATTACTTAGTAGGTAGTTATCAATGTAGAGCTGGTATTGAAACGTTCAACCAAGCACTCCATCAAGATTTTTTTATAATATTTTATTATTACTCATAGTCACAACTTCACGCTACTGTTGAATCGACGCTAGAAGGGGGCTATATGGTGCCTAACTTACCAGTCACGTCTTGGAGATATCAACGTTGGATATGGAGCAAAACCTGTCTTGTTTCTGAAAGTACTTTTGCATATATTTATAAAAGCACATACTAATGTGTTCTTAAAATGCACATTGCGTTATTAATTCCTCATGATGCTCATTTAAATTGTAATTAACTAAAAAATGGAGTAGGTGAGAAAAATCTCTCATCAGACATGTGTTTACTGCACCATCCTTACAACAGGCTTTCACATGTCGTCTTTGCTATAAGAGTATACATATAGGTATTAGCGTATTTTAGGAAAATTAACTACTTCCTACATCCTCCCCCGAAGCTTATAAAAAATATACAGGGTGTCACGGCAATGCAAAATTCAAAAGGTATAATCGTCAGTGAAGATATAAATATAGACTGCCAGATGAACCAACATGGTAACAGAACAATGCAAAGTCTACTTTGGATTACGTAATCTCTCACAGACATGTCTGCCTTAAACTTAGATTTAGATGTTTTAAATCATAAAGAACAGTCACTTAATGCAAATGTAGTCGCCCTAGGTACCTCAAATATCGAAAGACCAGTCCATGCTTACTGAACATTCGTCTCTGAAGCCAATATCAGGAACCTCAAGTTGTTTCTCTCCAACACGGGTAAGTGACCTACATGATTACAATGCGTAGAACCAGCATGGTCGGCTTTCTGGAAAAAATTTTTACAATGTCTGGACCGAGCGTGCCCTCTCACCAGAACAAGAATACATTATACAGCAGCAAATAATACTTGGATCGAGAGTAACATCGTGGAAGAGGTTAACAACTTGAAAAACCTGCATTGGTTGTGCAAAAACACGGACAATTATGATCTAGTCAACACGTCTAGAGAAGCAAAAGAAGCTTATGCGAACAAAATTCAGATAAAAAAACAAGAATTCTAACAACGACACATATAGGTATCTCCTAACACAATTCGCAAAATTTGGAATACTGTAAATATAATCCTTGGTAGATATACTGGTAGTAAAATTAAGTATAGTGCCCAAATTCAGGTAAATGATGAGTAAATGAATAGCCTTTCAGAAATTTGCAACCACTTCTATAAGTTTTTTGCTAATATAGCAGAAAACTCTGTGAGGTCAGGCTTAGATGATGTAGACTTTTCTAGAGTAACAAGCAATAAAGTACCCCAAACACTATTTTTTATGATATCACAGTGACCGGAGCCCTTAGTAAACTGTTTGAGCTAAAAAACGACAAATCTAGCGGTGCAAATGGTATACCTTCAAAAGTCCTGAAGCAAATTTGTCAATATAGGAGAGAGTTCTAAAAACTAGGAGCAGTTGTTCCGATACATAAAGTGGGAGACTTTGAGCTAATCGAGAATCACAGACCTATAACATTGCTATCCACATTTTCTAAACTTATTGGGAAAATTATTGGTGATTGACTCAATCACTTCATAGATGAGCATTGCATCCTGACAATATATCAACATGGTTTCCGAAAAAGTCTCTCTACCAGTACTGCAGCCAACAAGTTGCTCAACTTCACATACGATCGATTCTCTTGACAAATTTAGATATACATTAATATCATTTTCAGATCTTAGTCGAGCTTTTGAATGTGTCTCGTTAAAGCTTTTGATATAGAAGAGGTTAGGCATAAGATGTCCACTAAATGACTGGATACCATCGTTTCAATCCAATAGAAGCGTTATGGTTAGGATAGCAAACTGCAGAGAACTTCAGAAGAAGCACAACAAGTCAATATTGGTTTTCCTTTGCTTTTTCTACTTTTTGTCAATGATTAAGGTGAGAACTTGCAAGGAGAGGATGTACTTTTAACTCTTTATGCAGATGACACCACCATATTCTTAAGATCCAACTCCATTCAAGTGTTGGAAGCCAAGGCCTATCTCATCTCATCATAAATTCCAGCAGTGGATGAGTGGTAATAAACTGCTAGTGAATGTTAACAAACCACACTTCTTACTAGTTTCTAACCACAAAACGGAGCACATTTCAATAACAGTTAACACAGTTATCAAGAAAAAAGAGTGCCTAGTTTTTCGGTCTTAAGATAGACAGCAAATTACTTTGGTGTGACTAGTCTATTCCAAACACTGGACACATACAAATCTGTGGTCGTACCTCTTGGTTTTTGATGTAAATAAATGGAAACACAGAACATGGAAAGTTTCACCAAAGGCAAAGAATATAGATTGTAATTTATAGCTGGAAATGTGTTAATCTAAGTTGTCTATAAACTATGACCTGCACCAGGTATACTGAATCTTATCATCGTGTTTGACTACCAAACATAGCCAATTACCTTGAATTACGAAATAACGGTATTACTCGATAATAGATACTCATTTATTTATTTAAGCTTTTAACCATACAAACCCTATAAGGGATATAAAAAGTCATACATTAGGTATAGTAGAAATAGGAGTAATATAAAATTGGGATGTGAGATTATTAAAGCTAAGAGTAAATCGACAGACGACAAATGACATAAAAAACACAACTAGTAAATACGCTACTGTCTATGCTATAGATGTTGATTGATCATACATCTAAACGATTTATTTTTGGTGGAACTAAATTTTTAAATGAGATATGAACTGTCTATTACCTCAATGATATTATTGGGCTACTATAAATGGTCCTCCCTGTATGTGTCTTGTTCGGGACAATACTTACATAAAAGTAACCTTCGTCCGCGCGTATCTGGTGGTACCATAGCCGCCAAGTACCCAGCCCAAGAATTCAAATGGCATATGCAATAGCGATTTGCGCAAGGTGCTCAAATCACGTATATTTCCGACACAGCCTGACGCCCTACATTTATGCTCATCATTTACATTTTGCAGTTTCATTTTTCAATGGCAATTTGCCAGTAGGTTCTGCAATAATTTGTACCTCACAAAAATTGCGTCAAGTTGCTTGGCTCAGTACAATTGGATGTTCACAATGAAGCAGTCGAGAGAGTGAGAGAGTACAAATAAATACTGGGTACTATTCTGAACGGGACCGGAGGAGAATCTCGAGAAATAAGATCTTAATAGCTGATGCTATAAAGTTATATTCACAACTATGCGAAGAGTATTCTGCTCTAGAGATCTGAACATCGAACTTAGATCATATAAGTCAGATGTAACGTTTTCTCAATCCTTCTTTATGATCTGAAAAGACTTGAGGCTTTCGAAATTTGGGTATATAGACCCTGATCTAGACGCATATTCAGAGGTTCTTTTTTTTATGGTCTGCCACCCGCAAAGGCTAAAACCCTATAGCGCTGGAGAAGAGCTGCGAGAGGATAAGTATGGTGCACGTTATATTTGCAACGCTGCAGGTTGTAGCCGTCGAGAAATAAATTCCCCGACAGCTCATTCCACAGCGTCGAAGTTCTCCAAAAGAAGGAATGCTGGAGGAGACTGGTTCGGGGAGTAGGGACCTCGACCTGGTAAGAATGAGCTCGGAGTTCCTCTCTAGTGTTCCTCAATCGGAAGGCATTCGGTGTTATTATCTGGGAGAGCTCACTCAAACATCTTCCGTGATAGAATCTGTAAAACAGGGACATGTCGGCCACCCTTCTTTGATGTTCTAGGCTCTGGAGGTTCTTTGTGAGGTTAAGCGTATCGATTAGTCTAATTGCTCTCTTCTGGATAGTGTCCAGAAGCTTCAGAGGGTGCTTCGGAGCGCATCTCCACACATGAGAGCAATACTCCAACGATGGCTGGATCTGTGCTTTGTAGAGCAGCAGTACCTGCTCTGGTGTATATAGCCTCCTACAGCAGAACAAAACTCCAAGCTTCTGGGATGCTGTTTTAGCAACACTGACGACGTGGTCGTGCCAGGACATGTTACTGTAGATGTTGATTCCCAAAAGCTTGATGGAAGGTGACTCAACTGGCTGACTGTGACTCAATTGGGTGACCCTCCATTTCCCTCCATTTCTTGGACAAAAAGAGTCACAAATGTTGAAATATAAAGGCATATGAATGAAGAAATGGGGAAACTATAAACTGCAAAGATGGAGAAAATTTCACGTTATGCGTGAATAAAGATACTACGTTCTACATCACCCCACTACCAGCGGATACAATCAAATGTTACTGGATGAGATGAAAACTTATTTCCGAAGTTGTAAAATGGTTTTGGAGCAAATTAGGTACAAAAAATGCAGTCAAGTTGATTGACTCAGTACTTCCATCAAATTAGACCATTTTATTATTTTCCCATGGCATGAAGCTTTAGTCTGAGATCCATTTGTAACCAAATCTTTGACCTCCTCCAACAAAAAAACAACCAACTCTCGTAAATATTTTCATACATCGATCTCCATAGGAACTAGAACGACACAGTTTTCATTCAGTAATCTTCAACTGATGTCCCCTAATCACATGATATGCCGATTTTCCAATATTTAAGAACAGATTATATATCACCAATATCAATCTTTAAAGGGCAATGAAAAGTATTCTACATATACAAAAAAATACTAGAGTTTCCCAATCGCCCTATCCGAGATCCCACCCTGGCCAACTTTGACCCATCTAAAAAAAAGTTGAAAATGATCAGAGATCCCTAGAGTACCCAAAAATAGAGTTTCAACCGTTTTTAGATTGTACTGTTTCTTTTTTAATTTCACCGCCACTAACGCCACCCAATTGGGTAGCAGGCCATAAAAAATAAACAAAAGGCCGTTAATATGGAAGAAACCAACTAACTTAGTAGAAAGATGCAAACTAACTAGAGTAACGAGGCAAGATTATGAAAATTCCTTACAACATATTAGCTCTAACCAGAAACAATAGCGGTAACAAGAACGCTCATTTTTCACAGCCTACTAGTTATTAGCCGCTTTCCAAAGTCAGTAAAAACATATTTAATCAAAGGAAAACTACTAGTGATTGTTGCTGGCAGTAGAATGTCTATGTCTTTTGAATAAATGTTCACATTTAATGCCATAAAAGGTAGCCATTTCCGTAAGTCAAAAGTAATGATACCTCTGCCCGGAACCCTTCAAATCCTTCAGTAGGTACTTCTAGTTATTAGCAAAATCGCGGAAAATGAAACTTGAATTGCGGTCTGTTTGAATTTCAAAACATAATTTAGTTTGTAGAAAACTACATGAAATAAACACAATTACAACATAGAGTAATTAAAAAATTCTAGCAATCATTTCAGTAGATGTTCAGAATGCTCCAGTTAGAGATATCTTCACTTTTGACTTAAATAAATGGAAATGACTAATCTTGTCATCCCATTAAATTTGAAATTTTATTCTAAAGATTTTAGAATGTAAGCAAAAATCGCTGGTAGTTTTCCTTCTGTTTTGAAAATTTTAATCGTTTTGGAAAGTTGTCAAGCTCTAGTAGACCTCAATAGCTAGTAGACTGTGAAAAACAAACACTTCTGTCATACCCCAGCTTCTCATTGACATTAGATATCTTGGCGCTGTTGTATCCGGTTAGAGGTGATGTGTTGTAAGGAATTTTCATGATCTTGCCTCGCTGCCCTGGTTTGTTTGCATCTGTCTACTAAGTTAGTTCGTTTCTTCCATATTGACGGGATTTTGTTTTTCTCGTGGCCTGCTAGGTTACTTGCAAGCAGGAAAATTGGAAAACACCGATTTGACTGAAAATTTGAAATAATGAGAACCAAAAAAGATTAATATTGAGAATCCTATATCGTTAGAAAGGTAATCAAATTTTACATCTGATTCTATAAACCAAAATAGGCATTTCCATTTGAAAAAATCAAGTTATCTGCGATTAAGTTACCTCAATTAATCTACTGATTTCTCCAACTATAAAAAGAATTCAAGTTTATCCGTCTAATCAAAGGTGACACGTTTCATGCTTGATAATACCGTGAAGTCACGGCCTTCTAGGTTTTATAATCCCTGCGATATGCAACTTTTTTCTGATACCTACTTATATCAAAATTAGTGATTTGTGCTTAAACGGTTCTTTTAAAGTTCCATGTATGATACATAAGGTCACACTAGAATTGACCAGGGTATCCAAATATGTAATATCTAATATATAGCTGGTTCCATTCAAAAAAATGTAAGTGTGATATGAATTACCTTATATAGACGTAACAATTTAAGTGAAGTCATTTTTATGTTATAGCTCTCAAGGTTCCCTACCATGATTATATGACAGGTTTCTAAAATATATTTCAGTAAGCCCACAATCTTCCGTCAACGCACTATTGGCCCATCCTGTACAATATAACAACACTATTCACAAGAGTATGTCCAGTTACTGTTGATAGTACTTGTGCAACCCCGCTTAAGCGGAAGTAATATGCAAATCAATTTTTTCTTTGTGGAGAGAACATATTTTTCAAGATGAAGTCATAAGTTTTGTAACCATTTAGCATAATACCAACTGAAACTAACTATTGCAAGTTGTAGGGAAGTATTCGATAAGCCCAAAAAAGTGAATATACAAGTTCCAAGCTTGAAACAGTCACTTTTATCTCTGAAGGTAGAGTACAAAAAGTGATACCCCAATTAGTTTCCTTACAAAGCTAACAAACTTGTGTTCAGATCTTGCATGATACCATAAACTCCATTGGACCAGCATTGCATGAAAGACAGCCTCTAAATGTGTACCGGGTTTTTAGACCGGCGTCGTTGAGCGTTGAGACTTGACGTTTCGCCATCACGAGTGGATGGCTTCTGAAGACAGAAGCTATTTCACTTCGGCGACAAGCCCGCTGAACGGCGTCTGTCTAAAGATCCAAGAACTGCAAATTCAGCCTCAAAGAAGTCATTCAGCTCATGACATTGTTGAAGACTCAAGTAAAACGACTACTCTCCATTGGGAAAATTAGTCAACCAGCTAGTGATGTACTATCAGTTTGTTCATCTTTATCTGAACTATGTTCAATTGTACTTGCTATCAATGCCATATTCTCATTCGAAGTTATAAGTAAGCTAGAGAAAGTTGTTATAGAAATAAGTATAATCTTAAAAGCTCCAGAACATATACTAATTGATTGGAGAAGCAGAACCTTTATTTTAAACCTGTAGTAAACAACAACATCAAGGAGCCGTAGAGGCGTAGACTGTCTAACTTACTTTACAAACGACAGCTGCAACAGAATTTTGTCAGGATCCGTGATTTTCCGTAGGTAGGTAGGCATTATAATATGTAGCACTAAAAATAGTCTCAATTCTATATATTCTCACACACCAAGTATTCTTAGGCAGTGACGCGTAATTTTAATGTCGAGAAAAAACCGGATGATGCTTGGTATTTGGGTTTTAGAGGCAGTTTGGAAACTTTGTTGTCATTGCACCCGTAACCCCAAAATGGGAGGAAACGGAGATATGGGGGTTTGGAAAATGGGAAAGAATGGTTAAGCAACCGATTGAAAATGCGACAGCATTTTATTACACCTATCAACTAATGTTCCAAAAAAATTTTAAAAAATACCTACTATCATCCGTTTCTGCTGGGCAGTTTATTAACGTGAAAAATCGAATTTTAAGCTCAAATTTCTCATAAACTACCCAGCAGAAACGGATGATATTATTTTTTTGTTATCACGCACAAATACCGCCCTTAGATTTTGGATGACGATTTTTTTAAACCTTAGGTAGGTGTACTAAAATGCTACCAATTTTCGTTCGGTTACTTAACGATTTTTTTTCACTTTTTAACACCCCCTCTAACTCCGACCCTACCAATTTCGGTGGGATCGGTGTAAGAGGGTATGGTATATCCTTGATTGAAATGTCGCTATCTAGAGAGGGGTTATTAAAGAAATGATTTCCAATATGTGTTTTATAATTTAATTTTATGAAAAAATACTTAACAATAAATTTGAAAAAATTTAAAATTCTTCTACTCCTCAACCACGACAACTGGCTGTGGCCTGTGTTTCCTTTTGCTGACTTTGGTTCCTTTTGGTTTGGGAGTCGGTGGATTTTCTAATTCAGCTAGTTGGTCTGGTGTCAGCCGGCCTTTGTACCAGTCAGCGCTGGGAAAGAAAAAAAGTAGATCGAATTACATGTACTCGTTTTTATATACAGATAAAGAAGCTCTTTAATAGATTAAAATTAGCATTGATAATTCTGAAACGTGGCAGTAACCTTTTATCAGAATACACCCCAATACAGAGTATTTCCTAAAAGTAGGGACTTTTCAGTAACATATAACTGAAATGTTTATGCATATAAAGATATTGACCGATAATAATGAACTGGTGGATATGGTTTTAGTGCAGGGCCGTATCCAGACCTCAGTCTTGTGGGGGCAGCGGGGCATGAAGTTGTGTGTGCTTCCACCATTTTTTTGTAATACTTTCGTGTAGGACGTTGATGCAAGTTAAAAGGAAAATGTTTTAATAGTGTTAAAATAAAAAAGAAGATATAAACAGGAAGTGAAACAGTGGAGTATCGGGTGTTTTAGGAAGATGAAGTGAAAAATCTATTGATGCGTTAATCAATTTTAATTTTACGGAATACAAATAATATGTAATACGTATCATCCGTGAACATTTTATTGGCACAGCATATAAATTTAAACGATCATGAACACTCAACAGTCAGGTACCCTAGTAATAGGGTTTTGTTGTTTTAATGTTTCTAATCGGTGCAATTTTGAAAACAGGTAATTACTGAATTAGGTAAATTTTTGTGACAAGCTACCACGTTGCATAAGACATTCAACTGATTATGTAACAATGGGAATATATAAGATATGCATCAGTGTAATCATGAAAAACAAACCCTTTTGTAATTTAGTTACTGCAAAAAAGATTTTTTTCAGTGCTACAATTGCTTTAATAAATAAGTCAAATAAAATAAGTCAAAGTTGATTTGAGTTTTTCGAAAATCCTGGGGGGGTTAATTACCCCTGTTACCCCCCCTTGTATACGCCTGTGTTTTAGTGTATGTGAGTCAAAATGCTTCTCGGACTTCGCGAGTGTACGCTGATCGTTTCCCTGACCGTATTTACCCTGCCCCCCGTCGATTTGTACATCTTATGCAAAGAGCTAGAGACAGTGGCGTATATAGAAATCGATTTCGAGGGGGGGCCTCGGAAAAATCGAAGCTTATTTAATACACGTTACAATATTGGCGTATTATAATCCTAACATAAATATAAAATAACAATGTGCTAATACTAATGAAAATAATTATATACAGGGTGAGTTTTTAGTACCGGCTCGGTCGATAACTCCACTACTGTAGAAGATAGCGAAAAAAGTTGTATATAAAAGTTGTAGCCACGAATATGCTACTTGCTCAGAAAATATTTAGATTTATACAGGGTGATCCATAACTACGTGGTGATGCAAACATGTATTTTTTTAAATGAGACACCCTATATATTATTCCATATTCAAATTCTACTAATGATTTCCGTTATTTTAATATAGGGTATTGTTACATTATACAGGGTATTTCAAAAGTTATGACCATTTTTATATCCAAATTACGGTCAAATGAACGTACTGTATATCAAAAAGTAATGAACCAAACATTGTTTTTTTTACATGAGAAGATGAAAGGTATCCTCTAGTTCTAAAATCCACTACAAGAAAAACCTGTGACGCATATTTGTATACAGGGTGATGTAGAATGCAAAATCTAGATTTTCTCTCTTTTTTTAAATGTAATCTCCAATATTTTATTATACCAAAGAATTGCTTTTAGTATGCTCTTTCATCTTTGTATAGCACTTGTTATGGCTGCATTCATTAGTTTCTGAGATATTTAGATTTTTCTACAAATTTTAATTTTAATTTTAATATGTTTACTAAAATTTATTTATTTTGAGAAAATACTATCAAATTTTGTTTTTGCTTAACAAACAACTAAAATATAAGGTAATAATAATACTTAGTCAAGTCAAAACACTGAATTAACGATATAATATAGGTCAAGTGTGCTGAGGAAACAATGTTATAGACGTCATGCATAATTATCAAGCAGATGTATCAGGTAGGCTATGAAATATCAAACGACACAGTCCAAATAAAACGATTCTTCAATCTTTCAAACGCATTAGTTTTAAACTGCCTCCGTTCTGGATATTGCTGTTCATAGTTGATATATTCTAGAGGCAATTAGACAATTTCTCAAAGATTCTCCTAAATACCCTCAAAGGAAAAATTAATTTCTAAAGGTGGTTTTTCACACAGTACGGAATTGTAGAGCAGGTTATGAAAACTGTCATTTTTTCAAGGCACACCTGATAAATCTGCTTGATAATTATGCATGACGCCTACAAAATTGTGTCCTCAGCATACTTGACTTTATTATCTCGACGATTTAGGGTTTTGACTTCATCAAATAGTGTCATGACCTCATAATTTAGTTGTTCGTTAAATAAAAAACAAATTAGATAGTACTTTCTCAAAATAAATAAATTTCCCTACGCAAATAGAAGCTATATTTTAAATTTACCGAAAAATCTAAATATCTCGGAAACTGATGAACTTAGGTACAATAAGTGTTATACAAAGATGAAAGAGCATGTTAAAAGCAATTCTGTGAGATAATAAAATATTGGGGGTTATATTTAAAAAAAAGAGAAAATTTGGATTTTGCATTCTACATCACCCTGTATAGGAATATGCGTCACGGGCTTTTTTGATAGCCGATTTTAAAACTAGAGGATATTTTTAATCTTTTCATGTAAAAAAATAATTTTTAGTTTATTACTTTTTGATATACAGTACGTTCAATTGACCGCGATTTGGACTTAAAAATGGTCATAACTTTTGAAATACCCTGTATAATGTAACAGAACCCTATATTGGAAGAACGGAAATCATTAGTAGAAATTGAGTATGGAATAATATATAGGGTGTCTCATTTAAAAAAATGCATGTTTGCATCACCACGTAGTTATGAATCACCCTGTATAAATCTAAATATTTTCTGAGCAAGGAGCATATCCGTGGCTATAACTCTCATATACAACTTTTTTCGCTATCTTCTATAGTAGTGGAGTTATCGACCGAGCCGGTACTAAAAACTCACCCTGTATGTATAACACATAAACGTATGTATATTAGAAATGTAAATTTATATTCTTCAGCCTCTTCCCAGACCTCAAAACTCAATGCGTGGCTGGTTTGGGGGGGGTGGCGCGAGCCCGAGCCACTTGCTAGAGATACAAGATATTTGTATTCACATCATATTGGACATGCTGGACGCCCTAGACAACCTCGAATGATCCAAATTCAGAAAGAAATACTTGACTTTTCCATTCTCACGTCGCGAACTTCGAACCACGTCTATAAGACTCATTTGACCAAACCGCGCTTAAAAATTAACAGCGAACGAATTTCTTTTTAATTCTTCTGCTGCTGATTCACCATACATTAGCCTTATCACTTCAAAAAAAATGACCTATGACCAACTGTCGGCCACAGGCGTAATAATAGGTACAACCTTCTGGCAAGCTAATTTTATTTCTTGAATTTCTTATGTTTGCTGAGTTAACGTGATTCTACGTTCAATATAGCATACGAGGGGTCTAGAATCAGAATCCGCTATCTCCAAAATCTTGAATTTCTCAGGAAATAAGAAAAACGTGTAAGTCAATTTATTTTAGTGTTACTGGGTTTCTTGCTTTTATGTAAGTACTATGTACGATTCTATACTTGAAGGATTAACCTAAGTGTCAGTGAATTTGGCTGTTATTTAACTTTTTTTAATGGAGATGGAGAGCAGATTTTGATGAAAAAGTTTGGACATAGCGCCTTTTGAAGACAAGCATGTTGAATATATGGATTTTCGTGCTATGTTTATTCTCGGGAATAATCAATAGTTCTATTATTTTAATATTTTTTGAGGCAGAATCTAAAAACGGGACTCAATTTTTGTACTTTTTATTAGCAACTTTTGGAACAACAAACTGATATTCTAATAAACATTTAAATAGATCCTCAAAATAACATTAGATTGATAGAGTAACGGGTGCACATTGAGACGTTTCTAGCATATTCTTCCATTTTTATACAGTTATTTAGTCTAAAAGCAGCAAACGTCTAGAAAAACCAACGAAATACGTTGAGGAGCAGCAGTACAGTAAACACTGTTTTAGACAGCTCTCAGCCACGCATGCGCGGATTACTTAACTGCTATATTCTGTATACTTTTAGAAGGAGATTTAGCGGAATTTACTTCCAAATACATTTATTTTTTGACTCCAATGAAAATTAACTACCGGGAACATGCAAAAGGTAAATTAGGTTAAAAAGTGGAGTTAACGGGTTTTGATTCTAGACCCCTCTATGCTCAATGTGGTGAACTACCAAGTGAGACCATGTTTTCATAGTTTTCCATACACATAAATGACGTCGTAAAACAAACAAAAAGGTATGCAATAATTTCAATTAAAAAATTTTAAACAAAAAATTAATTTTCGAGTGAATTTTCGGTTTGGGTTTCGCCAAAAAAGACTTCGATTTAGCTCAACAAGAATAATTTCGCGCTGGATCTGGATCCGATATGCTCGGTGGAGAGAGTATGGACCAATAAACATGGGCAGATCTGCGAGCGACAACCTATCAATTTTGCCGCATTTAAATTTGTGAAATTGTGTGATTCTTCAACATAACCATAATGCATAGGTTTTCGTACTTTTTTTGTATAGTTTAGGTAGGTATCTATTCGAAATTATTAATAGCTGCATCTTAATGAAGCTCATAACACTTTTTTATTTGAGAAAAAATACATATAATACATTTCATAGATGTATTATTTCTATTAAAAATATGTTGTTTTGTTTGGTAGGTAGGTACTAGATTGTAAATTTTGTTGTGTTTATTTTAGAAAACTGCCATACAAAAAGATAAAATTTAGGATTCATTATTAGTTATTTTGTTCCTCAGATGCAGATATTACTTTTGTTTTCTGTACCAAATGATATTAAGTAAATAGTAATTTGGTGTTTCTACCTTTTATTCTATGTTATTCCCAGGTAATTGTAAAAACAAATAGTGGGTAGAAGGATCGAATTAACTTATTATTTTAGAAAGTACAACTAAAGTATTTGAAATAAGCTGTGATCATATGCTGTATTAATCACTGATTGATTGATATTTTTCTTCTTACAAGATGACTTATCGGAAAAATAGTTCGGTCTTTTTCATTTTTGTAATCTAATATCCAATATTCACTAAATGCATTTAGATAAGTAAATTATTATTATTAGACATACATACCATTCGGGTACATGCCGTGCCCAGTTGCACTGTTTGCTGACGTCATCAAATACTTGACCTAGCTTACATCCGTTTCTCCTAGGAATGTTTCCATTGATACACACATAGAAATATTGGCAATCTTCTGGATCCGCGTATCTAGGGTGAGTTAGCCCTGTAGCTTCATCCACCTTTGGACAGTCGAACTGGAACACCTCTGTGAACACATAAACGAGATAATTATTTAGAAAGGTAATTACAGGGTGATCTTATCAAAGCTACGACTTTGCTTCACATGAAATTCAAGATAGTAAGCTATTTTTCACAGAAACGTATTGCTCTCGTATCTGTACCCAAATTAAAGGAAAATGCTTGTAGCCCTATTTCACAGCAAAGACTTCGTTCCTGGATAATCTGCACCACAAGCTACTAAATTTGCACAAACAAACGTATGTAAAACTAGCCTACAATTTACCGACAAAAAATATTAAAAGGATCTAAAAAAGAATGTTGCTGGTGCTTTATATTGATGTTATTTGCTCTTTTTATTTGAAATAATCATTACTTTTGCACTATTGCGTGAATACCAGTGCAATCAAAACAATAATAATACCTAATAATGGATACTGTATAGCAAATAAAAACATCCGCCATGAATGTAATTGAGCTTCACAAAAAAACCAGTAATTTGATAACTTTGATCAGGACTTTTCGTACTTCAAAAAATGGTGAATGTGTTAGGTATTTGTCTTTTATTTTTGAGAAATTGTGAAAGGGCTTTTCCAACATCTTACATTCCATTAGGATTGAACACTCTAAAAGGTTTCAGTGATTGTAATTTAATTTCAGGTTTGGTATAAAGCACATCATATCTCGTGATTTTTGGCACGCTTAGCTCCACATGTGTGTTTGTTTGTCTGTATTCGACTCCTTTGGACTAGATTTTGACCCACAAAACTTATATACTTATCTATCATAAACCGGTGATAATAAAATTTAATAAATCTGTCTCATCCTTCTGAACTAATAGGTGAAAAATAAATATAACTAAAAACCTAAAAGACACGCTTTTATGCATTAAAAATAATCCTTAAGATATCCCAAAAATAATTATGAACAAAAAATACTAGTATTATATATTGTGAAAAAACCGTGAGTTGTTCGATATACAAAAAATATAGCACAATACGCTTTTTTCACAATAGTAGTATTTTTGGGACATTATTATTTTGAGAATATATTGAGAATTATTTCATACCAATGTTTAAGTGATAAACTCAAACTTTTCATTTCGTTTTATCAATCCATATCCAAGATCCTGCCTCATACCATAATACAACGCTTTACCTCATGCCGTTAAATGGAAGCACTTTGGGCTGTGTACCGACCGAACAGCCCAACAACTGACAGTTAAATCCTGGATTTATTTTTCCGAGGTACTATGAAGCAACGGATGTACAACTATGAATACTGAGGCTGAATTTAATGATTAATTCATATTCCTAAGCAATGCATCGAACTCAGTGATCAAGATGTTCAGTGTGCGGAAAACTTGAAAAATGATATTGACATGATTCGCAAGATCACCCAGCAAATCTCACTGCGTGCAACAATGTGTTGTCATGTTAACCCAATGGTATCGAACCTGTGGGGCGCGAGACTGTTGCAAGGGGAGCATACAGCTTTTTCTAAAATAATAATAATACTCGTATTAATTTTGTTACGTTTCGGCTACGAGTAAAGGAAAATTTTGCTACTTTGATAGAGGTTTAGACATTCTTTTGCCATTTGTAACATCTTACCTATGTGAAACTGGTTTTTCTAGACTAGCTGTCTTAAAAACAAAGTATCGATTTCTTCAATGATTTCACGGTTTGAGAAAATATGTGCTGAAAAACAAGCTCAACCGTTGTATTACATTTTTTCAATGTTGTATTAATTATATATTCTTTTATTTGTATTTTTGCAAAATTTGTTTTTATTACATTCAAAATTATTATTTCTTATAATGAATAATTATTATGTACATTTTTACATAATATTGTATATTATTTTGCAGCCCATCAAATAAATTATAATATTAGTTAAGTATTTATGAAATTAGGTTGTTAGAAAAATTAAGGAGCGCAACAATTTTTTTTTTCTTTTAAAGGGAGGCGCAGGCACAAAAAAGTTGGAAACCACTGTGTTAACCATTTTAAGAACTCAGTTTGTAACTTGTTTAATCATTAGTTATTACTACATATTGGTTACAATTTGTTCCAAACTGTCACTTTTTTAAACCCTCATCCTCAGTAACTGAATTCATATTTCTATCTAAAAATCTGAAAATGTGTCATGACCACAGCGCTGATGACCAACGCTTTCACATGCAAATGTAGTTTTTGACAAGCAGTTAGATGGGGATCACTGATAGGGAGTGTTCCTATAAAAATCAAAACTTGTTAAAAAACCGCAACAGTTTCAATTAACCTTTTTGGCAACCTCTTTTATATATGAGGCATCATTTTTGTTTTTAATTTCAACGAAATGAAAAGTATGATTACTCCAAATAAAAATGACAAAAAATTAGCTGTCAATATAAAGCAAACACCGTTTTTATATTTATTTAAATTGTTTTTTTCACGCAGTTTTGTGTGATTTGACCGTCCAAGAATGTCAAATGGATTTGAAAAAGAAAACAAAGAAACAGAAAACAAATAAAGACCTAGTCGATGGTGAGTGTACGGCCAGTGTCACAGTTTAATGCCGATCGTTTTCCCAAACATGTTCATGTTTCGTGTTGTGTATCTTGTGCCGCGTAGTTTGTCATTGTCATCTTTGTCAAAAATTAGAGACAAGATGCTTATACTAATGTCTACGCTGAAGTGGGTCTATCCTCTATATTTAATTAAGGTATACCTGGTATGTAGGTGAAACTATTACCTTCAGAGGTGCATCCTTTTCGCTTAGCTTCATCCGGCCAAGAGCAGATTCCTGCATTTTCATTGTAGACAAGTCCGTTGGGACAAGTGATCATGTTGTACTTTCCATCTACGCAGTAGTAGAACTTATCACATATATTTTTTTCTTCGTGGGCAAAGTAGCCGTGTTTGCGAGGGCAATGTTCGCTAGGTTGTGGCTCCTCTGAAATAGGATATGTTGATTTAATAATAATAACAATATAGATATACACGTATGTGCAAAGTAGTTGGAGAAAAATGTAAAAAATTGAGTGTAACAGCTTTTCCTTCTTACGACTGCAATAATTCTTACAGTTGCTTATCTAGACCATTTTTAAGAGAATTTCTAGTTTTATGCATATGTTCTTTGATGGTTTAGTACCTGTTTGTAGCACCTTAACTAAGAAATGCTGTTACCCACAGTTTTTAGAACAAAAATTAAATCAACCTAAAAAAGAAGTTTATAATACGTATGATTTATGTGAAAAAATAGCCATATTTATCAATATCAGTAAATGTGAGTTACAAGAATTTAAAGGTATACTTTAAAATGTAGGTCCTATATTCTATATATACCTTAAAAACAGTTTACAGATATACTTCATTCTAGAAAGTATTTTTAAAATAAAAGTAGAGTTAGCAAAAGAACTGTCATTAGTTTTAATATTAAGACACATGATACAATACATTTGGGCTTAAGCAGACAAATAAGTCGGTGAAACACTGATTTGAATAAATAGCGTATTAGAATCCCACAAAGTTCGTTGTTTACGAAAATGTAATTAATAGATTGTCCACGTACAAATAAAACTACTATACTTAATATATAGAAATCTAGTGATAATCAGTCAGATGGACCTGATATAATGATTCTGATCGAATAGCTTGATTACGCTAGAAAGGAGGAACCGATAATTTAATCAATATCAACAAATAAATAAGTTATGCAAATAGAAGCATTAATTTGTGACTCAAATATTAAAAATAAAATCATTTCCATTACCTACCTTTTCTTTTCAAAGTATAACTTTAAGGTATCTACTAAGGCAAATAAATTGACGAAAATTCTGGAATTTCGGGACATATACTTAACCCATGTATCCAGAACGATACTAAAATCTTATGAAATGTTTGGCTCGTAAAAAACTTTGACACAATATAAGATACTTTGGTTTCACCAAAAAAAGGATTTAAGACAGTCAGACATTCCCAATAAATGTCCTGAGCGTTGTAAAAGCTGAGTTAAATAACTCAACCCAAAAGTTACATCCATTAGCCGTCTTTAAAAGTTTGGTTAATGCTTTATTCTAGCTATAACTCGTATGACAAAAAGAAACTGAAAACACTTCAGCAACCCATATTCTCCTATCATTGATACTGAATTTTATAAATTCCTACAGATCAGGGCAGTTAGCAATAAATGGTACCTACCTATTGACAGTTTCATGCAAATAAAAAATTCTATGCGACGGTGGCAAATAGTGCTTATATGGATAGCTGCTATTAAGTCATTGGGCGTAATCGCCCATTCTGAACAGATAAACTTTCAAAAACCTTTTTTGAACTCTTTTTTAAAATTTGTTAACTTCAACGCTGTTGGGTAACTAGATTATGGAATTATAATCCTATAATTTTGATTCGCCAATATTTAAATTTTTTATTTTGCAATGAAATTCTACCGGTTAGTAATTCTGAAAAATGTAATTTTTAAACACATATAGCTTCAAAGCCAATTCAATTGCCAATTCATATTGTATATCCTCAAGTCGTCTGCGAAAAGCAAAAAATGACTATTGGAGATGAAATTCTGAATATTATTAGTAAAACAGTTTACTAGGAGGGGTGCCTCATAACTACCCTGCGGTACGCCCGAGGTGACTGCGATAGACCACAAAACTGTATTGCCACATTGTATTGATACTACAAATTAAGGACTGATTTTTTTCTATTCAAAATGCCTATATTTTTGCAATTAATAATTTCTGGCCCGCCTTATCAAACGTATTTGTGAAACCTATAATATAAAAAGCGTCTCGTAAACTGTTTGAAAAATTGACAGTATGTAGATAAATATTTCTTTTGAAATGGCCGACTTTGCAAGTGCTGTTGATCCAATCTGGAATCCAATCTTAGCTAAAACGAAAGAAGAGATCTTCGGTCATAAATTATAGTAGATACCGGTCTTACTTACGTAATTTAGGTCTAGATTTGCAGTCAATATTGAAAGGTAGATCGCACTTCTCATATTCGCTGCTATAGTCGTTGAACACCATACCATCTGGACAGAGCTTTTCTGTAATTTTTCCATTCACACATTCGTAATATTTATCGCATTGTTCAGCATCCGCGAAAAATCCATTGGGCTCCGGGCACTGATCTGAGGTCTCTGCATCAGAGGTCGGTGGAGGTTGTCTGTTGGGCTTTGCAGCAAGGACGACTAGAAAAAAATTGATATCTTTCAGTGATGGATGGTACATTATAAGAGCTGCGGAGATGCAGAAGACACTTAATTTTAATTACTTTTAAAATATTTTTCATCTAACAAATAAATCCGCGAAAGGGTCACTATATCCATAAAAATTATTTCTTTGATAGCAAAGAATGCAGCAAGCTTCATGGCCTACAGATTTCCACAAACCCGCACTGAGAGAAAACTTTAATCGCCACGGTTAAAATTCTAATCACCGCAATTAAATTTTGCATCAAAATACGTGACAATTAAACTGTTTACTTGCTGCAATTGAATAGTGAATTCTGTTTAGAATTAATTGTGGTAACAAGCAATATCACATCGCTGGTTGTCAGAAAAATGTCACTGTAACTGTAGCTTAGTTCAATAGTTACAATTAAACCACGTCTCCAAGGTTATTAACCTTTTTAATACTCTCAATTAAACAGGATTATTTATTACGGTTACCTTATTTATTTGTGACATTCTTTTTGTCACTATACTACAGATAATGAATTAAACTGCTATAATGAAAAACTGTAATGCCAATACCTACTGATTTTTTCTTAATATTGAATACGGGTAATCCCTATACTCAATTGAAGGAATTAAAAAAAACAAATAGATTCAAATAATATTTATTCTTGGTAAAATGATTAATAATCATGATAACAAAAATTAAAATCTTGAGTTTATTATAACAAAAAAGTTAGTATTGCACATAAAACGTCTATCACACCTACGAACACATAATGTCATTGGTAAATTGTTACATACTTTGATCTTAAAGCAAAGTTACCTATTCTATTCCATACACAAGGACACAAGCACGCATAAAATTTATAGGAACACAAAATAGTATGTGATAGTAAAATCGATAAGCAAATGCACCTCACACCTGTAACCGTGCTGTAATCACTAACGACTAACTGAAATGTAAAACAACAGTGGAAGAGCCTCCATCTCTATCGCACTCGCTTGCCCTTTAGAAGAAAAGAGATGGAGCATGGTAAACATCATCCACCTCGGGGAACGACCGTTATGCGTATTTCGTGACTTATCACAGCTGTAATATCCTTTGACTCTTGCAATTAAAATGTTTAACTGGAAATTGCAGTACTTCAACCAGTTTAATTGTCATTGTAACTTGAAGTGTCTACGATAGGAATACTCATAGCGACAGTTACTCATTTACTTTTATAGTAAGGGCCGGTTTCACCGGTCCCTGATAAGCCTCAGAGAGCTTATTTGTCAGATAGGCCCACATAATAGGTCTGTTTTTACAGCAATCACAAACTAGTCAGCGTCAATTTGATTGGCCAGTAGTAGTAGTAGTCAGAAATAGTTTGACAACTGCAATGGGGAATACTGATTGGCTCTGACTGGTTTGTGATTCTCTGTAAAAACAGACCTTATGTATATGGCGTTATCTGACACTTATCAGGAATCGGTGAAACCGGTCGCGGTCCTTACTCTCGTTAATCATTGCTATTAAAATGTTTAATTGTTACAATAATATGTGTTTTCTGTGACAAAATCGAAGTATTAGAAGTCAGTTTTTACGACTGACTATGAAGCTACATTTCAGAACTTCAGTATGCAACTCTAATATAGGCTATTAAAAATGTACCAGTTGAACACCTCAACAGGGCTGCTTCTCTCAGTGCGAGATCCCTGGGTGCACAGCGAACGATTTTTCAAAACAAAGTATCTTATCTGATCACAGGCTGCACATGAGATCTGTTTTGGAGCAAATATGAATTCTATTGACTTTTACAAACCAATACTTCGGTTCTTAGGCGTATGAAGACAAAATTTAAATAAAAAGTCTAAACTAAACATTAAAATTCGTGATTCAAGTTTAGTAAAAGTGATATTGTTACACTTAAACACTAGTGCATCACGTTTGACAGATGTTTAAGTAAACAAATATAAAAAAAATAAATAAACAGTTTCACTACGGCGCAAAAAATATAATACTATTATTGATATTTATGACATGATGAGTTTGGCGTCGTTTTCCAGCTGTTGTGAAGCTATTACGCTATTAAAGAACAAAAATCAAGCTCTTGATCCTTTGTCGAAAATTGTTCAACGACATTTCTTTATGCGGGGCACTGAGTTTTTTTTTGAACTCTGAAACCGAAGGCGAAAGAGCCAAATGCATTGCAGCATGACGGAAGCTAGTGCGCATGCAGCGAATGACGAATGAATGCAAGGCTAGAGCAAACCATAGCAGAGCTTCACGATGTCTGCAGGGTGTCCAGTTAGTGTGTAATTCTTCGATATCTCGCAAGGTATACCTGATAGAAGAAAATGTCAAATACAAAAGTTATTTGGTTACTTAAGACGCATATTCTAAGGATATTTTAAAATAATCAGCGTGTTGCGGGAAAGTGGGATAGTGATCAACTTGATTCTTTTATATGGAACTATAAATTCTTCTAGTTTCCATCATTGATCTCTATTCAACCCTAAAATATTTTTGGGATCAGTTGCGACGTTGCCAAGTTATAATTTATTTTCTATTAATTTCCGGATTTACAAGGTCGCAAGTCGTCCAAATTGATATGTTCCAACGACGTCGATATATTCCTTTAACTTTTCTCAATAATATTATTATACAGCGAGTAACTTGAATATTAAGTGGATATTATTTTGGATGTTACCCGCAATTTGTATCTACACGGTGTTTTTGGCAGAATTTTTAATTTCGGCAATTTGAATGTCATTTTACTTTGTTTTTTTAAATGTAACACCCTGTATGTTTTATTTTAAGTCAAAATATCTACTAATACCCTATCTCACCTTGTAATCTTTTTTTTCGCGTTTGCGGCGTTGCCAAGTTATAAATTATTTTTCAAAATTTTTGAAGAAATATGCCCGATTTTAATTTATTTTAAATAGAATCCTCTACTTATTCTTATTGCAATGAATTGCACATGTCAAAATTAGTGAGATCTCATAATTTCAAAATTTTGTTTCTGTTAATTATTGAGATACGGCAACACCGCTTTTTCAGTAAACAGTACTGGAATGCTTAAATATTTCCAAAACTGCCACAGCTGGAACGGTGAAATTCAGTACTTGGCAGTTTTTGAACATACAGAATTCAAAAATCGTAACATCAGTGTTGTCAGATGTACCGATTTTACGTTAGACTTCATAAATAGGGCATTCCATTCAAAATTATGACGTAAAATTGGTAAATCTAACAACACTGATGTTAGTGTTTTTGACTTTGTATGTTCAAAAACCCCCAAGTATTGAATTTCACTTCGCCAGCTGTGGCAGTTTTGGAAATATTTCAGCGTTCCGGTACCGTTTATTGAAAAATCGGTGTTGCCGTATCTCAGTAATTAATAGAAACAAAATTTTGAAATTGTGAGATCTTACTAAATTCGACATGCGCAATTCATTCCAATAAAAATAAGTAGAGCATTCTATTCAAAATAAATTAAAATCGGGGATTTTTTATAAAAATTTGGAAAAACAATTTATAACTTGGCAATGTCGCAAACGCGAAAAAAAATATCACAAAGCGAGATAGGGTATTAGTAGATATTTCGATTTAAAATAAAAAATACAGGGTGTGCATTTGAAAAAACAAAGTAAAACGACCTTCAAATTGCCGTAATTTAAAATTCTGCCAAAAACACCCTGTAAATAAAAATTGCTGATAACATCCAAAATAATATTCAACTAATATTCATATAACTCGCTGTATAATATTATTGAGAAAAGTTAAAGGAATATATCAATTTGGACGTATTACTTGCGACCTTGCAAATCCGGAAATTAATAGAAAATAAATGATAACTTGGCAACGTCGCAACTGATCCCAAAACTGTTTCAGGGTTAAATAGTATAGTTCCATATAAAAAAATTATGTTGATCGCTATCCTACTTTCCCGCAACACCCTGTATATTTCAAAATATTTTTAGAATATGCGTCTTAAATAACCAAATAACTTTTGTATTTGACATTTTTTTCTATCAGGTTTACCACTAACTGGACATCCTGTATAAAGTGACAAATAAAAAACTAGTAAAACTCAGTTACTTCACAATAAGGATCACTGGAGAAAGCAATGCGGCAGCCTAGAAAATGATGCACTTGGGGCGAGGGCTACTGCATTGTCACCAAGCAGCTGTTAGGAACTACGCCTGCATTATGCATTGTGTTACGACAGGGAGGCGGAGATCGTACGTAAACCGTTTCCGACCAGAAGGGACACGTGGGAGAAAGAAGGCCCATACGAGGAGGTGTTTGTGGAGCGAATAGATTGAAGGCAGGAAAGGCACCTCGTCTGGATGATATACCGCCGGACGTCATAAAGGAAATGTCGCTTCCTCTCCAGTTTTCCTGCTAAATCTGTTAAATGGGCTATTCAAGACGCAAACCTCCCTAGAGGTCTGAAAAAAGTCCAAGGTGATATTGCTCAATAAAAGCGGTAAACCTCCTGGGCTCACATCGTCTCACAGACTCATATGTTTACAAGTACACTATAGGGAAACTGTTCGATATAATGATCTGTCAGAGGTCACAGAAAGAAATAATAGACGGAGCAGAAAGTCAGTCAGAGTACCAGTTCATTTTTCTTACCAGCAGGTCTACCATCGACGCCCTTGAGACAGTGATGGGAATAGTGGAAAAGTCCAAGGATAAATGGTGCACACTAGTTACCCTTAATGTCAGAAATGATTTTAATACTGCCTCCTGTGAAGCATCATAATGAGTGAACTAGGAAGACGCAACATCTCGAAATATCGTCGTAATATAATAAGCAGTTATTTCGAGGACAGGACCATATATCTATATCCAAACTAGATTGACAATCTCTACAGGGAATCTACAAGGGTCTGCACTAGAGCGCACCCTCTGGAACATCCTGTACGATGAGATATTAAAACTACCACTACCCCGTAGCATTAGAACGATAGGCTTCGCCTTAGTCGCGACAAGAAATCTTATCTTTCTTATTCAAATGCTTATCTACTAGTAGAACTAAGGCAGTGGCATCAGATGGGGGATGGATTGGCTCAGACCTTAGAGTCGAGCGCTCGTGACCGGAAGAGGCGGAAATTTATTTCTGTTTTTTTCAATCAAAAATAAATATCCATAAAAAAACTCAGCGAGAATCCTCACCTGAGCCTTCACTGTTGGCTTCTAATTAACCGTGCTGTTCCTAGATTGGTGCAGAGAAACAGTAACCAAACCTACACAGAACACGAGGACACAGCAGTCGATGTCGATGCCACAGAAGTAAAATGGCACAGATGCAGGTGATGAAATAAAGTCAACAATGGATTTATCGTATCAAATTTATCTCTCTCTTTCTCTTTCTCTCTCTCTGTCTCTCACCCACACTTCCGAGTGTGCCATTGCTTCTGTTCTTGCAATCAAGCCGATTCTCCTTAACCCTCTATAATAAAAAAACTAAGTTGTAAAGAGAAGCAGCGTCATGTGAAGAATCACGTTGCAGGAATGGGGCGACGCTGTGTCCGTGACAAAATTTAGCAATGTGCTATTGTTAGACTCAACCACTATATTGCCTCAAATTAAGCACATGTTTAACTGCGGCTTATCTATAGTACAATAATTAAAGATTTATATTTATGGCATGATGAGGTCTTTCAGCTGCAATGAAGAGCTATTACGCTAATAAAAAACAAACATCAAGATCTTGACTCTTTGTTGAAAAATGTTCAACGACATTTCTATAAACCGGGCACTAAGCGCCTCCGCACACGGTCAATCTGGTCGACGCATTTATAGTCGTATCTATGACATGACATGCTCGTTCTGCTCGATCCATGGGACTGGCGCGTTTGCCATCCGCACACGGGTCGATCGGCGATGTGAACGATGCACTTATAGTCGCACACTAGTGGATTCATAATTGAGGTTTTGAATAAAAATTCTTTTGTCATAAATGGAAAGATCATATATAAGTTTTATAACAAAACTGTTTTTGTTTACTTTTTTTCGCAATAATTCAAAAGTTATATCAAAATAAAAATGGGTTTTTGGGTCCAGTACCGAAAACACGCCGACGACTCCTGAGCCGTGTGATGCTCCTTTGACCAACGACGTCCTACTCCGATACTAGACTCTAGATTCCCAACCAATCGCGAAAATACGTACTGGTAAACTAGTAACTAGTGGATATTTGTTGCAATACAGTCGATAAATGAAGCTTGCAGCTCGAGACGAAGTCTAAGATTGAAATAAATATGTTTTTGAATGTTTGAAGTTGAAGCCAGATTACAGATTCCAGTAAGTACCTAAGTACCTAATCAAATATTTTTCGTTGAAAAGATCTCCCCAATCCAAGGATGGCGCAGTGGTTAGAGAGGCCGGTAGTGGATCTCAGGGTCTTTGGATCGAAACCCAGACCTTCCAACTTTTTTTTATCAAAAAATTTATTGATGTGCTTTATGCACTTGTTACGCACATCTTTTCTACGATCAACATAAATAATATGTGTTAGACATGTTACTTGAACTGCACAGTGTTTGTTAAATGTTTATGAAAATTTAATGAAGCTTAACATTTCATTGCCCAAAGTTAAATAAATAATAATACCAAGTGATAAACAGAATGTGATTATGAGTTTGAGTTACTTTTTTACATTAAAAAACTTAAAAATGAATGAATTGAATGGACGAAGGGATTTAGTTTTATTGATCAACTATTACATTTAAAAAAATTAATAGCGATTGATATTGACGGACAAACCTAATTTCCACTGATTTTTTTAATTGTCTACCGCCTCCTGTACTTAGTTTTTGCACTGTGCAGTGCAAGTAATATGTCTAACAAAATTAGATTCAAACACATGTTGAACGTAGAAAAAATGTGCGTAACAAGTGCAAAAAGCACATCAATAAATTTTTTGATAAAAAAAATAAAAAAAAAGTTGGAAGACCTGGGTTTCGACCCAAAGACCCTGAGATCCACTATCGGACTCTCTAACCACTGGGCCATCTTTCGATTGAGGAGATCTTTTCAACGAAACATATTTGATTAGATACTTACTGACTTCAACTTCAAACATTCAAAAACATATTTATTTCGATCGTAGACTTTGTCTCGAGCTGCAAACTTCATTCATCGACTGTATTGCAACAAATATCCACTAGTTACCAGTTTATCAGTACGTATTTTCGCGATTGGTTGGAAATCTAGAATCTAGTATCGGAGTAGGACGTCGTTGGTCAAAGAAGCATCCTGACCGCCATGGTGACGTCACACGGGTTCGGGAGCCGTCGGCGTGTTTTCGGTACTCGATTCAAAAACCCATTTTTATTTTGATATAACTTTTGAATTATTGCGAAAAAAAAGAAAACAAAAACAGTTTTGTTATAAAACTTATATATGATCTTTCCATTTATCACAAAAAAATATTTTTTTTCTCAATTCAAAACCTCAATTCATTACTCTACAACTTTATCTGATTTAATGATTACACATGGAACATCTGGATTGCATAAGCTTTTAAGTATACTTTCTATTCGTGTACTGAAATTTATTTATCTTGAGATAGTACTATCGAATTTTATTTTTATTTAACGAACTAAAAAATTATAAGGTCATAATAGTATTTGATGAAGTCAAAACCCTGAATTATCGAGATAATATATGTCAAGTATGCTGAGGAAATAATTTTATAAACATGATGCATACTTATCAAGCAGATGTATCAGTTTGGCTTTGAAATATTGGCAGTTTTCATAACCTGCTCAATAATTACGTACTCGAGCTTTAAACATGGATTTTGCCAGGGAAGAACAAGTAGAGGGTATTTAGGAGCATCTTTGAAAAATTGGCTACTTACCTATAGAATATATCAACTATCAACAGCCTACCTGATAGAACTGCTTGACAATAATGCATCACGTCTATAAAATTGTTTCCTAAGCATACTTGACTTTTATCTCGATAATTCAGGGTTTTGACTTCATCAAATGCTATTAGGGCTTATATTTTAGTTGTTCGTTAGATATGTTGGAGGCAGATGCCGAAGTAACTAGACATTTCGCGAAACATTTTAGCCACGTCGCGAAATGCGCATTTGTGCATTACGCCGTTGCCGATCGAAACATAATAAACCTAATTCCTGATGATTGTGGACAGAGGACGCTTAGCTGCTCGTAATATTTTGGCAGTTGTTTTATCAGAAAAAGATGGTTTGTACCAACTTGGTACATCAACTGGCGTTTTAAAAAAACTATACGCAAAAAAAGAATCAATATCAATAATACAGCTGGACTTATATTTTTTAAATATTTTTTTATTGCGGCCTCCTCAGATATACCAGTTAATACGAAATTCAGTTTGGGGAGAATTGCCGCAAAGGGATCTGATTATTCCCAAGGTTTTATTCGATGCAACTGTCGTAGTAAACAATGTGGTAACAAAAAATGCAAATGTGTAATGAATAAGATGAAATGTAATAATGTCATTCGAGTACTTCTTGTCGGAACAAATAAAAATAATAAATTGAGTTTATGTTGTTTATTTATGACTTAATTGGCAACGGCGTAATGTAGAAATGCGCATTTCGCGACATGGCCAAAATACGTTGATCATATGCCTATATGTATCATTGTTTCGGCATCCGGCAAATCTAGTTTGGAAATTCCATAGCACTTTCTCAAAATAAATAAATTTCTGTACACAATTAGAAGTTATACTTAAAACTCTCAAACTGATGAATATAAGCATGTGAAGCAGATCGCGGAAATTGAAAGGGTGAAAGTATACAAATATGAACCACTCGAACTACATTGCCATTCTGATAGCATGTGTTTGAAAACGAGGAGATTGAAAACACACGTCTAGAGACGACCGCGACCATCAAATGACCCGTTAGCGGTGCTCCAAATAAGTTTTGTGAAGAGGAGCAGCATTGTACGAAAAACTGCGTTGAAAAAGTGTGGTAACACGTAACATGGCGGCATTGTTGGTTCAGTTTACGTATGGTAATTTACATGAGGACAGATTTTGAAAATCTGAAAGAAGCAGTGGGATTTTTAATATGTTCTCATCCATGGAAATATTATAACGATTCTAATGAAAGCAGCGGAAGCTGAAAGATATACAATTATTATACAATTCTAAGATTATCCGCACTTTCGTTGTCGTTAAAAAGTCGTTGTTTTGAAGAAACGCGATTTCAATAATCAATTTATTGAGAAGTTTGCTGATTATAGAGTAATATTAATTTTATATACCAAATGTACGTAAATGTCTCTTTTGTTTTAAATATTTACAAGTTGTTTTACATTTGCTTTTGTTTTTCCGTCTGTAGACATATTATTGCGTGCTTTTGATATTAGGGTTTTTGTTATGCTTTATCTGGACTCTGTGCTTGTACAGAGCTTGATATGAAAACAAGTATGCCTTACATCTGAATCTTTTTGGTTTGAATGTTTTTGAAATACGTAGAACACAGCCTTGAACATCTCATGCACCGCAACTGATTGTGAATGGATTTTGAGAATCGCTATACTGATAGCAGAATGATAACCAAAAAGGAAAAACTAAAAAATCGCTTGACTTGATTTTTCAAACACTTATGGACCCGTTTATTGATTTGTAGTTTTTATTTTTATCACAACAATAAATTGTTTGCATAATACACTTGAACTCGAGTCAAGTTATCTAACGCCATTTTTTAATCGGACCTTGGAAAAACCCTCAATATTTTTGGGATATAGCAAAGTATTATTTCTGCAGTCATTATGCTGCATATATTGCTCAATGTAATTGCTGCTTTGTCAACACTAACACGTATTATGGATTCTGAATTACAAAGTTAAACAAGGAGTGTGCAAGACCGCCTTTCAGGGACAAACCACATTTTCAGTCTTCTTTCTTGGTAGGATGTTGTCAGCATTGATAATGTATGAGAGACATTCAATAATTAATGAGAGAAAAAATATGGGCGAATTAATCGTTTAATCCAGGAAAATAAAATGGTTTCTTTGTCCAGTGTTCGAACCTTTTCTGCCAATCCCTGTACGAGTATTACTTTGAAAAAACTGTATTAGGGATGGAACAGACCCTACTTAAAACAGAATTTAAAATCTTTTTCTGTGACAGATTTTGGTATGTCTTAAAAAGCGCTTTAAATCAAGAACTCTGTTTCTGCACACATCTAAGCCAAGTATATCAAACTGTTTACATAATTTCCTGCATATAAATCTCATAATTTTATGAACAGGAAAGCTCTATTCCCTTCGTTATAGGAATCATGAAGTAATAGATACGAGTACAGGACTCTTGCAACAGATATTACCCATTTCTAATAGGTAATGCCGTAACGGCAGTGACAGCTTTTGGGGTAGTAGCCCAATGCCAAGGCACTACCTTCGATTCTTAGAAATACATACATATATTTATATCCATAATCACACAGACCCTATAGTGTTAATCAGCTAGAAATTTAGGCCTTGAGTGTGACAGTATACTTAGGTTCAGAAATCATGTGACTAAATGTATAGGTAAATGTATATTCCGGTTTGAAGGCACTTTATCCACATCTTTCCCAATCGCTATGTCTATGTGATACACTAGTTCTGAGCCCTTTCAATTTCCGCGATCTGCAAGTCGTGCGCACTAAGTAGACGAAGCGAGCCAAGGATGATTGCTTTCTAAATTCTGGCTGATAATTCCTGTTTTACATTGACAGTTTCTTCGCGAATTTATTCGTGGATTAATCCATGGTGTTCTTCCAGGTCAATGTGATTGTGTTGACATCAAATGAACAAAACCATGAATTTTGTGAGAGTATGCAGTTCTGCCAACACCATTGCTGTCATATGTTTCACAGGTTTTCACAAGATCTATTCAACTTGTATTTTTTTGTGGTCAGTGTTTTACTCTTGATTTGATTACGAATTTTTATTTAGAAAATGTTTAGTATAATATACAGAGCCAGGTAGGTGACATGCATGACATGCATCATATGATTTTACGGTTGGCACTGTCGAGTTTGACATCAAAATTGACCACGAATTACACCACCACCACACGCAGAAATCCGTGGACTTATTTGACGTCAAATCCCTAAACTCTTGTTTTACACTTGTCAAATTTGACGACGAACTGAATCCATGACTAAACTATGGATTTGTTATTGCTGTAAAACGGGTATAAGATTATCATCGGCGCACGGCATACCGGTATTGCACGCGCAATCATTTTTGCTGAACCGGGTTCTTTATAGCAAATATGTTGGGTGCTGTCGTGTCGCCTTGCAGTCCCATATCATGCATATATCGCCGTATTAAGATTATGGGTGTCACTTGCTTGACCTTTCGGGGGAGGGGGGGTGGTCCAGAGTACAGTTGCCACCTTAAATTTGCTCTCGTCCGGGGTGGGGGGGGTGCAAAAATTTGTGGATTCCATTTTTTAGACGGCACCCTGGATCCCCTCTAAATACGTGCCTGGCCACGAGATTTATTTTGAAAAATATTCGCAGTCACTTAGGTACCTCGCGTACGTGGGAGACATTTTTACGCTGGAAATAATTTATTATAGGTCGAGAATTATTCTCGGGTTGATTTAATAGATAAAAAATATTTAAAGAGATACAAATTGCTGAAATTATGTGTATTCTGCTATTCTGTAGCTGCGCAGCTCTTTGCGTCATCCGAAGAAATCCAGAATTTTAACCAAGCAATATTGAGACAATGGATAGTTTCTGGAAGAGGTTGAAGTACTGATATTTTGTAATATTTATGACAAGTTTGCACTTGATTCTTTTTTTCTGTTTATTCCAAATTTTTTTATTTTGAATAATTATTATTATCCCTTAGATAGATCTTTGGAAATATGTGATATCTGCTGCAGAATCCTGTATTTTTCTTTTTTGTATTCTGTCCCTTGTTTAGATGGGTAAATGTAGATCAAAATTCAAAGGCCGGTAGAGATGAATGACACGTTCATTGATGCAAGATATCATACATATAAAGTTATAGTTTAACTGTTTATGTATACAGTTATAAGTTTTTGTTTTATTTTGTATATCAACGAATGGTTTTGAATACTAATGTTAGTATTCCATATAACTGGCCTTAAGTAACTTAATAGTCATATGGTGATACGTGATATCTAAATTTAAATGATGTAACTGTATACAGGGGTTGTGAGAAAAAAACACCTAAAAATGTTTAGTTGTGTTTATAGATGGATTGATGGAAATTGATGGAAACTGAGGGAAGTTAACAGAAATTGAGGAAAATTTATGAGAGTCAATGTAAATCTATGAAAATTTTTGATGGGAATTAATGGAAGGCAATAAAATCTATCAAAGCCGATGAGAATATATAAAAATCAATTGGCATCGAACGAATTCGATGGTATTTGAGAACGATTGATGGTAGTGTGACGAAAATTGATGCGTATTTATAGACATTTTGACGGAAATTGACGAAATTTGAAAAAACTCAATGGAAATCAATAAAAATCGATGGTTGTCAATGAAAGCCGATAGAAGCATATCAAAATTGGTCGACGTGGATCGAAATTGACGGAATTTGGCAGAAATTGTCGGATGTTGACGAACATTTCTGGGTAGTAATAAAACTTTTAATAATTTTGATCAAACTCTTGTTTTTATTTCTAATTTAAAGTTCGCGGTATCTGGATGGCTTACACCAATGATATCTAAAACTTATGTCAGATTTCGTCATTTTTTATATTTTATAGTATTTCTTTGTCTTAAGTACACTAGTACAAATATTTTCTCTCTCATTTGTACCTTAAAACATATTACACAGGGTGTCCCACGACGATTAAGACAAGCAATATAGCGAAACCGGGCAGTAGTAGCGAATTATAATTTTGGGGGTGTAAATGAGAGCAAATATACTATCTTTCTATATTGCTGTGTCACCCAATGAGGTATCTATTTTTGTATGCCCTGTATATTTGTGACTTTTTGTGTTCCTCCCGATAAAACAATTCCCAAAAACTAGCACACTTGGGGATAAAGTGATTAATTCAAGAGCTACAGATACTTAAAGGACTGTACCACTACCATTATGAAACACTACCAAAGTAATTTAACTTTTTAGGGAAACCTACATGTTATAATCAATGGTAGTGGTACCACAGCCTGTGATGCCATCCTTTAAGTAGGTACCTGTAAGTCTTGAATAAATAACTTTGGACCCCAAGTGTGCTAGTTTGTTGGAATTGTTTTATCGGGAGGAACACAAAAAGTCACAAATATACAGGGTTTCCCATTAAAACTTTTAAATCGGACGTCACGTGACCAAAAACAAATACCTCATTGGGTGACGCAGTAATGAGAAAAGATACTATATTTGCTCTAATTTAAACCTCCAAAATTATATAATTTGCTGCTACTGCCCAGTTCGGATATATTGTTTGTCTTAATCGTCGTGGGATACAGTGTATCTAGTAACTTGAAAGGAATTTCCACCAATTTTTTAAGCTAATCAAGTGTCCTTATGTAGTTGGTCCACAAAGTGTTAATATTTTGGCAAGATCCGTATACACATCTAGACATAACTCTGGTATACTAAGCATTATTTGTCACAATAGACTAAAAAAATACAGTCCTAGTATATTATAAATACCCACTAACATCTGTACTGGAGAATCATCAGGTTAAACCAAATTGGCACCTCTAAAGGACAAAATAGTCCCAGCATTGCTTTTCAACCCAAGGCAGACAAAGAGATTTTTCAATAGATATTGCAATTCCCAATAAAAATAAATATCAAAATACCTACGCCGAGTAGATACCTACATCCAAAGCCTATGTGAGAGAAATAAAACGTCTCTGCAAACAAGTTAAAGTTATTAGTTTGGTCCTCGTGGTATCAGTATCAAATATTACACCAACCACATTCACATTACACAATCCACAACAATTTGGTCTAAACAAAAAAAATAGTCAATTTGATTGACCCAGTACTTCCCACTCGTTGTCGTGATACGGTTTTATTATTTTCCCTAAGCATAAATCATGAAGTCTGAGATCCTCTTGCAACTGAACCAAAAATTCTTCTAAATAGTTTCTTGCATCATCTCTCTCCATAGGAACTAGCTCGACACAGTTTTTATTCTGCAACCTTAAGCTAATATCCTAATCTCTGGCATACCGATTTTGCGATATGTAAAAACTTTTTATTACCAATATCAATTTTTAAAGAGCAACAAAAAGTGTTCCGGGGTTTCCCAACCACACTGTCCGACTCCCCATCCTATATCAGCCCATTTTGACCACTCCAACTCAAAGTAGAAAATGATCAGAGATCCCTTGAGTACCCAAAAACCCAAAAAGTTCAGAGTTTGGTTTCTGTAATAGGCAAGATAGTGTTCGGATGAGCCACACTGTCCGAGACCCCATCCTATATCAGCCCATTTTGACCACTCCAAAACAAAGTAGAAAATGATCAAAGATCCCTTGTGTACCCAAAAACCCAAAAACAGAGTTCGGTTTCTGTAATAGGCAAGATAGTGTTCGGATGAACCTAAAAAAGTGTACTACGTCACTAGGTGTTTCTTTCAAAGGTCAATGGACAGCCTATTATGAATACAAAAGATTTTTCGGTTTTCCAACTTCTCATCCCCCAACTACCGGAATTTCACCCCCAACCAAAACAAAATAGAAAATGACCAGGAACCCCCAAATCGCCTAAAAACAAAGCTGGGGCTGTTTTTACATTTTGTATTTTTTATTATTGCTGCGCCGCCACTGACATGATTTTTAAAAACCACTCGCGTTTTCCGTCTTCACCACGGTAATAATAGTATGTCAAAATTTCATTAAAATCAATTCAATAATTTCATCGTTATATAACACAGTACGATCTAAAGCAATACTCGGATGGATATCTCAGAAAATTATTCCCTTAGTTTCTGTAATGGACAAGATAATGTTGGGATGGACCTAATAAAGATTACAACACATTTATCAGTTTTGCAACCCCCCACTTCCCAATCACACCAATTTCACCCGCACCCAAAACAAAAGTAGTAAATGATCAGCATTCCCTAAAAGTTTATGGAATATTTGATTTTTTTGTTTTTTGCTAATTACTCCCATGCACCGACCCACAATCCACGCAGCAGTTACTAAGGTAAGACAGACATATCGGGAAGTAAAATACACAAAACATGCCAAAATACCTACAGTATAGTAAGGTCCTTCCTCAACACAGATCAATAGCTATTCACAGGTCTACTGTACCATAGTACAGGTATTGATTTGGCATTCCCAAGGCGATCTAAAAGTATGGGGTTCTGAAGACCATTATTACGTCAATAATTTACAATTATAATCCCAATAATGGACATTTGATTTGCAGGAAAGTTGTGCTAAAAAGGGCATTGCAAAAATGAAACGATGAGGACTAAATAGTATCAATAGTATATAGAAAAACAGTCCAACATTTAATGTTTAATTTCACACATCAGACAAGTAACCTACCCCAGAGTCATAAATTGTAAGTCCATGCGCATTACTTCCCCAGCAAAAAGTTGCTCATGTTAAAACGTTTATGCTTTTGAAAAACAGTCTCCCGTTTGCCTTGCTTTTGCGCCCGACCCTGCCTTCCGTCGCCAAAAGAGAAATTAACCAAACCCCAGAAGCCATATTGTACGAACTCTCACAGATACATAACATATGTTTTCTATATCGCAGCCAAAACTGACGAAGGAAACTGCATAAAACCGTCCAGCTCCTGAGATAGATACCACCATGTTGAAAGCAGTCAGCACTCACCATCTGCGAACGAAGCTGCGACAGCCAGCAGGAAGCACGGCAGCAGGATGGGTGTCATAGCCGCCTGCGATGTAGATACGTACGCACCGAAAGACTGGGGAGCGTCGCATGCCAGTTCGCAGGTTTTAAAGAAACACCTCCTTCGACTTCTTGTCGATTACGTTCTCTCTTGTATCGCGGCGACAGCGACGGTCGGTGTTATTGTTAGCCTTGCTTGATCTCTGTGTAGGTGCTGAATTTCACGGTCAGAAGAAAGCCATCTGAGCAGCAATGGGGAGGACAAGGGGTACTGCCGCCCCATCTATAAATTGTTATCACAATTGATGGCACCACATCTGAGCAAGAATAATGTTGTCACACGCCCTCCTAACAAAGTAACACATCTACTGCAGGTTCGCAAATTGTATCATACGCTGTGAATGAAGTCTCTAATCGTCCATATAGTGCCCAGCCCACTTAGATATCTGCATGCCTTTGGTACCATCAATGGGCCTATACCACATTTTTGGTTTATTGGCTTAAACGAAACCTGACACCACGTAGATGCCATAAACAATTTTACAAAAATTTTCTATCGTATTTATAACGAAAAAAATTGCTCTAAATATTGAATTTTTTGAATCCATACACTTCCCGCCCAGGTCGTGACGTCACCTGTAGGGAACCGATAAGAGCTCACTGGTACAAAACAATAGCTTCCGCTCGTACCCATCGGACCACGAAAGGACGCTTCTCATTGGTTCCCTACAGAAAGGACGCTTCTCATTGGTTCCCTACAGGTGACGTCATCATCGGCTATTTCAAATTACAGTACAATTTTCTTTTTAGTTATTCTCATTTGGATCAAGTTTTCCGATGACTTTTTACAGTAAACGGTCCTATGTATCATCAAAAATAATACCGCAGTAAATAAATTGATCAATTTGAGATCACGGTATAGGCCCATTGTAGTATAGGTGGTATAAAAAAGGCACTGCTTGTTCAAGTTTTTTTTGGCCTACGTGGAGTAATAACTTCTCGCCTAAGAAGTCAACCAATTAAAAGTGATTTTTATTACGCATGTAGGTAGATAGAATGTGTCTTAGTACCTGATGGTTATTCACTTTATTCGACACGGAACATTATGGCTAAAGTATTTGATGAAAAAGAAAATAATAATTTCGGATGGGCGAGTAGACAGAAGGAATTCTGCCTGTGCGCCAACTAGTACCCGAAGGTAACGGCAACCAAAGAGGAACGCTACTAGCGGCAGTAAACTCTCCTTGGTGGAACGACAAGGCTCGTTCACTTTTGCCACTAGAGGCACGGATTTTGACGCAAGCAGCGTAAAGCCGATATACGAGGGTTGCTCTATACCTCCGTCAATCCACCAGTACGCAGACAGCTGTTTCACGCTTATTAGCGATCATCAGTGCGCCATAGGTCGATTGACGGAAACAGAGAGCATCAATTTTTCCATGTTTAATAAACATGTGAAAGATGTGCGAGTAGACAGAAGGAATTCTGCCTGTGCGCCATCTAGTACCCGAAGGTAACGGCAACCAAAGAGGAACGCTACTAGCAGCAGTAAACTCTCCTTGGTAGAACGACAAGGCTCGTTCACTTTTGCCACTAGATATCGGCTTTACGCTGCTTGCGTCAAAATCCGTGCCTCTAGTGGCAAAAGTGAACGAGCCTTGTCGTTCCACCAAGGAGAGTTTACTGCTGCTAGTAGCGTACCTCTTTGGTTGCCGTTACCTTCGGGTACTAGATGGCGCACAGGCAGAATTCCTTCTGTCTACTCGCACATCTTTCACATGTTTATTAAACATGGAAAAATTGATGCTCTCTATTTCCGTCAATCGACCTATGGCGCACTGATGATCGCTAATAAGCGTGAAACAGCTGTCTGCGTACTGGTGGATTGACGGAGGTATAGAGCAACCCTCAAATTCGGATGGATAGGGACCCATTAAGGATACATTTTAAAAATATTTTCATGTTATATAGGGTGTCTCCAAAACACGAAACGTATCAAAGGTATATTTTTTGAATAGAACACCCTATATATGATTGCATATTCTTGGTGAATTCTAGTGTGACTTTATGTATCACACATGGGACTTAAAGTGAACCCTTTGGGTTTAAATCACTGTTTTCGGTATAAATGGAAATCAGAAAAAAATTGAATATCGCAAAGATTATAAAATTAAGAAGGCTGTAACTGCTGCCATATTACTAAGCATGAAATGCGTCAGCTTACCCGTTAGAGGGTCATATCTGGAATACGTTTGTGCTTGGAAAAAATCGTTCGATCAATTAAGGGAACTTCAATGAGATATTTTGATTTTTTCAAATGGGAATGCCTAATTTTTTATACGATTAAGTGTAAAATTTAAAAACCTTTCTAATGATGAATAGCCAATCTGTGGTAGTTTTCATTTAATTTCAAATTTTCAATCAAATCGGTTTTTGTCACGAACACAAGTACCTATGTTTCTCGCTCGTTTTAAAACCGATTAGCGCATCTTTGTGTCGTGCTTAGTTTCCGAGATATAAACATTTTTTGTAAAGTACTACAAACGTCAATTTTTTTTAAATTGCTGAATAACTTCGAAAATAGTCTTCCTAGACATAAACCATGGTCAACAAACTGGACCTAGAAATCAATGCTAAATTCAGGAACGTAACAATATACAGTGTATTCTATTCAAAATAAGGAAGTTGATACCTATTCCCGCTATATCCGGATGTCCGCCATCTTCGAAATTATTTTCTTAAGTAGACCATTCGAAAAGAAGCGTTTTCTATTCCAAACAATTTCTTCTTATTCAAAAGGTAAGGCCGCCAGAGAGCACCGTGCGCTTATTGGACCACCCTGTATATAGATACGCTATACAGTAATCCATTCATGGCTATTAAGCCTGCATTCTGTCTACAGAGAGCCATATCATCTCTGACTGGGGTCCATTTTGATAGATATTAAGCTTCGACGTATTTTCGCACCAAAGGACGATCATCATGCCCTCAAAGAGCATATAAAATGCCTTCTAGAAACCCCTAGGCCTGAAGGAGTGGGTGTAGATACTAGTACTTTTTTAATAATATATTTTATGAACTTTAGAAAAAATGAATCACATTATATTTTTTGTACATTTTCTATAACTAAGAAGGTAGATCAAACAGGTTCGATGTGTGGTGTGTGGCAAAATTATAAGCATATCTCAAAGAAGCATCGGGCTCAGTTTGATTACCGATAAAAAAAGAACCAACCACATTCCGGAGATAATTTGCTGTGAAGATCTTAGCAAATATTTTGGTTTTGTCCTTGGGAGCTATTGCGACTCACATATAGTTGGAGGAAAGCTACTGCTCGAAAAGTTTCCCTCTATTTTTTTTTTGTCAGAGGATATGTTGCGATTGGGCTGCGACGTAACATACTGTACAAATGACATTTGACCAATTCTTTAGCAATTACAAGTCAAGCCGTTTGTTAATTTGTAGAAAGTCTGTCAAGTCTGGGAACCCAAACACCAGACCGTCAAAGAAAGAAGGAAATAGAAATATAAGAAAACAGGTGGACATCTTTAAGAACTGGAGGCGGTTGGACATTTCTGAAATATTTCGACAAGCCTTTATACAGGGTGAGTTTTTAGTACCGGATCGGTACTCCACTACTGCAGAAGATACTGATAAAAATTGTATATGTTACGGTTAAAGTGTTTACTTTGATAGTTTATACACTAGCTGGATATTATACAAACTATCCAAATGTCTCGTTATTTTGATGGAAAATCATATTTCAACTAAAATAGCTATGAATATTGGTTGGTTTGTATACCATCCAGCTAGCTTACAAACTATACAAGATATGCCGCTAAAATATATACCACAAAGATAACACACATATAACCAGTGTTTCTGGTCAGTTCACAAACTATCCACATCATTTGGATAAGGTATGCACCTAATATGTCTAGTAATACATATTAACCAACCCGTTGGTTAGTATGTAAATTAACCAACTTCTTGGTTAGTATGTAAACTTAACTAATTTTCTTTGGTCAATTTCACAGAAAAGTGTGACATGTTGGTATTGTTTACTGTCGTGCCTTGTAAAATTTGTTTAAGAAAAAGTCCCATAATTCAAAATTATCATTAATTTGATCATATGACAGTGATTATAGTGTACTTATACATACATTTTTTTTGAATGAGACACCTTATATATAATTCCATAATTTACGTTCTTAAAGTATAAGGTATTTTAACATTATACAGGGTATTTCAAAACTTATGACCATTTTTATATCTAAATCGCTACCAAGTAAACGTACTGTATGTTGGATGTACAATCTGTACATCATATATCTATGTTCTATGATTGACATGACATATGTCAATAGGCGATTGGTTTCCCATCTTATGTCTCATTCTGTATTCTGTATCCATCCATGTAAATTGTTGTATCTGATAAATATAAAATGTTTAATCTTCAAACATCCTTCATTAAAATATCATAATTAAACATGGCGCTGCGAAAACGAACTATATAGAAGATGTTCTAACGATTGGACACGATATTTCCAGTAAGTTCCGCAGAAGTATACAAATATAACATATAACCTAGAAATATGGCTGGAGGCGTGGTGAAGCTACCCCCCGATTTTGATCTGCAAGGGCAGAATGCGGCAACTGAATGGAAATTCTGGAAGACAAGCTTTGAAGACTATCTAGTGGCCACAGGGCAGCACGAGGCAGCTGATACGGTGAAGATGTCTATTTTGAGAAATATGATAGGAACAGAATCCGCACGGATTATGAGTACCTTTGTAGTACCTGAGGAGCAGGAAAATAAGTACGATTTTATAATGACCCTCATCGGAAAATATGTGAACCCAAGGGTGAATGAATGCTTCGAAAGATACAACTTTTTGAAACGGATGCAGAAGGAAGGTGAAAGTTTTGAGCACTTCTTGACTGATCTGAAGCACTTGATGAGGACATGCAACTACAATGTCTTAGACCCTAATCAAACTGCAGAGGATAAGGCACTTCGTGACAAAATAGTAATGGGGATTAAGGATGCCACTACAAGGGAGGCACTACTGAGGGTTGACCAGCTGACATTAGAAAAAGCTATCCAGTTTTGTCGGAGTAGTGAGCAGAGTAAGTTGCAGAATCTTCAATTTGAGCAAGGTACATCCGAAGTAAATATTGTGAAGAAACGGCAGTCAGGTAACCACAGTAGGACAAACAGGCAAGAAAACCACAAGGTCAGTACTGAGAGTAAAAAATTTAAATGCAGAAGATGCCAAAGCATGCATAGGCCAAGACAATGCCCAGCTTTTGGGAAAAAATGTAACAATTGTGGATTATTAAATCATTTTGCTGTGTCATGTAGAGTGAAAAATGTTAAAACCATAGATCATAGCACTGAACTAGAGAGTGATGATTCTGATGTATTTGTAGGTAATGTTAATCCCTTTAAGAATGTTTGTAACTGTAAGAATATAAAGTGCAAGCATAGTCAGGGCATCTGGGAAGAAATAATTAATATTGAAAGTAAACAATTTAAGGTTAAGCTTGACACAGGTGCTGATGTCAATGTCATTCCATTAGAAAAGTTTAGATTGGTAAACAATCAATTTAAAGTGAGACCTGCTAACTATAAATTAAGAGCTTTTGAAGGTTCTATGTACACTCCAGTAGGAATTGTTAATTTAGGTTGTAAGTATAATAATACTGAAATCTATGAAGATTTTGTGATTGTTGAGGGTGCAACTCAGATTCTATTGGGTGGACAAGCATGTCTACAGTTAAATCTGGTAAAAAGAATAAATACAGCGGAAAAGTCTTGTGTGAAAGAGGAATTTACAAAGCAAAATTCAGATATATTTTCAGGTCCAGGTTGTTTTGCAGGTAAATGTCATATAACTACTTCTAAAGAATTTGAGAGTGTAAGTTATCCCCCTGTTAAGGTACCTATTGCTATAAGGAATGAATTCAAGAAAGAGCTTGATAGGCTAGTAAAACGGCAAGCTATTGTTAAAGTAGATGAGATAGACAGCAATGCAAGTATAAATAGGATTGTGTTAGTGGAGAAGGCTAATGGCAAAATCAGACTTTGTTTAGATCCCTCTGATTTGAACAAACATATCATACGTAAACCTAGGCTTGGTTTGAGTATTGAAGAGTTATGCTCTTGTTTGAATGGTAAAAAATATTTTACAGTATTTGATCTTTCTGAAGGATATCACCACCTTCAATTAGATGATATATCATCATGGAAATGTTGTTTTGCAACCCCCTTTGATATATACCGTTATCTTGTACTTCCATATGGACTGTCAAATTCTCAAGATTTATTTGAGGAGAAAATAGATGAAATTTTTGGCAATATAAAAAATGTCACAATTTGTCATGATGATATGATTGCTGCAGGATCTACAAAAAGTGAACATGATGAAGCCGTAGCTAAAATAGTTGAAATTGCAAGAAAGGTAGGTGGAAAGTTTAATAAGGAGAAATTTCAGTATTATAGGAGAGAAGTAAAATTTATGGGGCAGTTATTTTCAGAAAAGGGAATGCAAGTTGACCCTGATAGAGTAGAGTCATTAGTAAAGCTAAAACCACCTAAAGATAAAACAGAATTGCAAAGAATTATAGGTTCTTTCAATTATGTTAGAAGATACATACCAAACATGGCTCAACATATGAATATTTTATGTGATCTTTTAAAATCTAATGTTGAATGGGAATGGTTACCCAAACAAAATGAGGCTTTTGAGAAGTTGAAAGATATTATTGTTCATGCTCCAGCTCTAATACCATTTGACCCTAAGAAGAAAATAATACTTCAATGTGATGCATCAAAGGATGGAATTGGATGTTGTATGTTTCAAACACATGATAATGTACTAAAATTAGTTGCTTGTGCATCAAGAACAATGAATGATCATGAGGTAAATTATAGTCAGACCGAGAAAGAATTGCTTGCAATATATTTTGGTACACAGAAATTCCATGATTTCATTTATAAAACTGAAACTGATGTTCAGACTGATCATAAACCCATTGTCTCTATTATGAAAAAACCAATTGGAAAAATAGGTTCAATTAGGCTTCAACGACTTAGGCTGAAATTACTTAAATATAACCTTAATGTTTATTATGTTTCTGGTAAAAATGTACAGTTTGCAGATATGCTATCTAGATCTAGTTTAAAAATTAATACATGTGATTATGAAATGTTTGAGATGGTACATTATATAACACGACACTTACCTATGAGTGATGAAAAAAAAGTAGAGTTCAGGGAAGCTACATCAAAAGATAAAATTTTGAGTAAACTTTGCGATTATTACTACCAAGGTTGGCCAAAGCCTAAACAAAATGAATCTGTTTATAGAAACTATTACAACTTGAAAAATGATATATATGTAGAAGCAGGATTAGTTTTTGTCAACAACAAAATCATTGTTCCAGAAAAACTTAGGTCTTATATATTACAGTTGTTACATAAAGGCCACCTCGGTATTAACAAAACTATAAATAAGGCAAGACAGTTATTTTTTTGGCCAAATTTGTCAAATGATATAAGAAATATGGTACAACAATGCCGTACTTGTGAGAAGTATATGCCAAATAACTACAAAGAACCAATGTTATATCATTCAGTACCTAAACTGAGATTCAATAAAGTATCTACTGATATTTTAGAGTATGGATCCAAACCGTATTTAGTAATAATTGATCATTTATCACACTGGTTAGAACTTTGTCCATTATCTTCCAAAACTGCAGAAGCTGTTATAAATTGTTTCCAAAATATTTTTACTCGTTTTGGATATCCCCAAACAATTATAGCTGACAATTTGCCTTTCACATCATTTAAATGCAAGGATTATTATAAAAGTAAGGATATAACGATTTTAACCTGTACACCCCATTATCACCAAAGTAATGGATTAGCAGAAAAGGCTGTGTCTATTAGTAAAAAGATTTTGCGTAAAAGCTTGGAGGAAAATGAGGATTATAGGGAATTAGTCATGGAATATAATAATACCCCCATACTTACAATAGGAGCATCTCCATCACAAGTATTACAAAGTAGAATACTTCGTACACAGTTACCCGTACTTAGCAGTAAACTTGAACCTAAGATCGAAACTAAAGTATATGAGTCACTTTGCAAACATAAAAAACTTACCAAAGCAAACTATGACAAACACAGTAGAAAACAGAGAGATGAATTCACAAAAGGGGAGAAAGTAGTCATACGAACAAACCAGGATAAAACTTGGGAAAAAGCAACAGTTTTGAGGAAAGCTGGAGAACCAAGGTCATATTGGGTACGTAAACAAAATAATAACAAAGTTGTTAGACGTAACACTAACCAGATGAAACTATCATGTAGCAAAGCTAAATATAGTGAACACATCCTGGAACCTGAGTTATACCCCGAACAATCAATGCAATGTAATTTAGGTCATAGTGATAGTAAGTTAAGAGTGACAAGTGATACGCCCAGTGATACTGTGAAACCAAGTGTCAGTGATAGCCGCCATCTGATCTCTAGATCTGGACGTCACATTAAACCTATTATAAGACTAAATCTTTAAGGGGAAGGTGTTGGATGTACAATCTGTACATCATATATCTATGTTCTATGATTGACATGACATATGTCAATAGGCGATTGGTTTCCCATCTTATGTCTCATTCTGTATTCTGTATCCATCCATGTAACCTGTTGTATCTGATAAATATAAAATGTTTAATCTTCAAACATCCTTCATTAAAATATCATAATTAAACACTGTATATTGAAAATTAATGAATCAAAATTGTTTCACGTGGAAAGACAAAAGATATCCTCCAATTTTAACACAGGCTGTAAAGAAAGTCGACGACGCATATTGTATACAGGATGAGGTAGAATGCACAAAATAGATTTTCTTTTTTTTTAAACGTAACCCCCAAATTTTATTATACCAAAAAAATTCTTTCAATATGCTCTTTCATATTTGGATAGTGTCCCATATACTACTACTAACACGAGTTATCGACCGATCCGGTACTAAAAACTCACCCTGTATATTCTCGAGGGTTTAATTTCGATTAGTTTTGGTGAAATGGATCAATTTTTACTGTCTTAAATCCGGTATGTAATTTGTTCTTCACAGTGTCAGCCAAGGCTTTGTGCGCGTAAGTACCTTGGTCATTACGTTGGAGCGTTGGTAATGAGATCCGGCAGGTGTGCTAAAGAAGGTGCATAATTCCCTCTCTTTGGACCAGAACCATTTGTATCATACGTGATACGGCCAGCTGTCACCAAATGGGTGTTAAATGAGCACCAGAAGCGCTGGGACAGAGTGGTGGGGAATGTTCAGTCTAAGGGATGCTGAGGAAATGCTCATGTTCTAATACCGCAGACGCTCTCAGAATGAGTAGGCCTTCCTGCTCCTTAACTACGTAAGGTGGTTGGATTTATAACTGGAACTGGCGTTCAGTGCACACACTTGCGTCTAGCGTCTAGCCGGCAGCCTTATCAGGTATCATGCAGACGACAAGCAACGGGCGAAAATCGCGCAATATCTGCTGCCAAACGTAAGTGGTGGCCACACACAGCGACTTGCCTGAACGGTACAGTTTGCGCAAACAAGACGGTATACCGCTGAGTGTCCACACCATTCAACTAAGCTCGCGCAAACTGCCATTATTTAATAATCCGGAAATTGACTATTTCATATACGTGTTGCTATTCTTAAAACTGAACACTATGATCATACATGCATACAGGCTTTACCAGCAGACTGAAATTTACACAAGGCGCGCTTTTCGCTTTGCGCGAGCTACCGTCTTACTGTCTACACGCACGGGCTTCGCGATTCAAACTAGTTTGCATAAGTAAGTACGAGGTGAAGCATGCACGTATGGCCGGTGTTTAAGACTCAGCTGCAAACGCGTTGCACGGGCAAGGATGTCGTGGAGAAAGGATGAATAATGTATCGGCCCAAGGACCGATAGATAATACGGTATTACCGCCCATGTTGTAGATCGAACTCTTTCAATATTGATCCAGATTTTTATTCAATCGATGAAAGATTTCAAAAATTTTAGTAGCCAGAACGAGATATTTTGAATTAGCTAATAAGGTACGTAAGTATTGAATGCCGCACTTTGTCAAATATGTTAGATCCCATTACTTTTGTTGAGAGTGAAACCTCTGATTACGCCTTTCTACCAGTCCAACTGTCTGTAATAAATCCAATCAAAATCCACTAACAGGTTGGAGAATGCAATAAATGCATAAAACGTCCAAAAAACCTTGAATTTAATTTTTCTCGTTCCTGTTAGCGTGGCAAATTAAAGTTACTGAGATTGGAAAATGCCACGAATTAAACTAAAGCAAAGCCAAAAAAGTGTAACTAGGTGCTTATCACTAAGGTATTTTTTAAGAACAGCTGAAACAATAGTAAATGTGTTGCTTCAAAGATTTTGTAACATTCATTGTTACTATTAAAATAAATGTTATTCCTAGCGAAAAAATCAAAGACCTCAATGGCTCGGTTAAATTAATTTGGTTTAAATAGAAAAACGCAGACAAATTAAACCATTTATTTAAATACCTATTGGAACATTTACAAGAAATTAGAAATTCGATTCAATATAAAATTAACTGTTTATTATGTGTGTTTAAATAAATAAATTTTCTTATATCGTAAAATATAAAAATAAAAAATATATTCTTTGATTGATTTAAAAATTACGTTTTATTTCCAAGGCGGCTTTCTTATTCTTTTCTCTTTGTGCGACGGTTTGGAGAAATTTGTACTGTCAGGTTCCTGTAATGAAAAATACTATATAAATATGAAGATTATCATTTGACCCACAAAAGTGATCATCAGAGCTGTGAACGTCCTCCTATCGAAATCTACCGCTACCACCAAAAACTACTCTCACTGGGTAAGAAAGTGCGTGCTATTAATAAACATGGTTTAAAAAAGTACACGTTTTTATAGCACTAAAAAGTGTAAAATAATTATTGATATAATATGCAAATAACAATAACAAAAAAAACTAGTATATTAGTATAGTATTTATAGTTTCGCTTATGGAGAAACAAACGTTATTTTATTCATTATTTTTTGGTTCGGTATCATTTTCAGCTTATATTAATGATTATTTTTCAATTTTTTAAAACTACATATATTTATTTTTCACTTTTTAGGCCGGATAGTTGGACAAACTTATAAAATTATTATACACCGTGTCCCAGGACGAACCTCGAAAACTTTAAATGATGATTTTGGGCACCAACTTGTGTTATAATATGTTTAAATTATGGCTATTCTTAATAGTTAAAAAGATGACATGCCCTTAATTAGGTCACCAATGTGTGGCCGCCGTTATCATACTCGTAATTCAGCTGAGGTTAACAATCGACAAAAGCATTAGAAAAGACCTGTTAACGTAACCGTACTAAACGACCTTCGTCCTTTTTTTTGCTGTAAAATGTGTTTTTACCTGGAAGTGAACGTGAAATAAGATGGGTAACATACGTTTCAATCATCTTTACAACAAAACTTTAAACATTGATTTCTCTGTAACAAATGCGAAGTTAAGAATAAATCCTTTTTGATATCGACTTCACATTCCGGAACCTAAGGGCGATTTCTTTTTTCGGGATTCATCACCGGTTCTTGATTAGTGTACAAATTTTAAATTAAATCTGTTCGTTTAAAGCGAGTCCAAATCGAGTCCAAGGGGGTGGGTTACAAGCATAAATACAAACATACAGGTGAAGCTCTTAAAAGCATGTTAAAAAACTACTAATACAATCAACCAACGTCAACATTCATCTTGGGCTGACAACGTTGGTCATTAATACAATGAAAGGTCGTACATCAAATTCGTGTTCATCAAATTACGATTGCTGTACATTTTATATTGTGAATAAGTTACACAGTCATTATTGTAAACATATATAAACATTTTTTAATAATTGCCAAGCGTTGACTCAATGAATGTTCATATTATACAGGGTGAGTCAAACTCAACGCATCGGACTCTTGTGACCAAACGATAGCACTTTTGAGAAAATTAACTTTATGAGTGTGTGTAGGTCGAGTGGGACTACATTTTAAAAATAATGTCTAATAAAAGCTTGACATATCAAAGTTAATTTTTTTTAAATGGAGCACCCTGTATATTATTAAATATTTTTGATTTCCGGGTCAATTCTAGTGTGCCTTTATACATCACACATGTGACTTTAAGTGAACCGTTTAGGTGCAAATCACAATTTTTGGCATAAGAGGTTATCAGAAAAAAATTAAATATCGCAGCGATTATAAAACTTAGAGGGCTGCGACTTTGCCGTGTCACTTAGCAATACGTCAGGTTAGTTTAGACGGTCAAGTTTGAATTACATTTGTGCTTGGAGGAATCGGTAGATTAAATAAGTAAACTTCAATCAGTGGTAACTTGATTTTTTCAAATCGGTATGCTGATTTTTTTATACGATCAAACGTGCAAATTGATAGGCTTTTTTAAAGATATAAGGTTGTGAATATAAATCTCTGGTAGTTTTCATTTAATTTCGAGATTTCAATCAAATCGGCGTTTCTCAATTTCGCTGCCTATAAGCAAACTAGCAGGCCATGAAATATAAACAGAAACGTGTTCAAAGAAAACAACTAACTTCGCAGAAAGATACAGACGAATTAGAGTAAAGGAACAAGATTATAAAAATTCCCTACAACCAATCAACTCTAACCAGAAACAACGGCGGTAACAAGTCTAAGGTCAAAGAGAAACTGGAATATGACACATATACTCGCAAAGTTAATTTTCTGAAAAGTGGTATGGTTTGGTCACCAGAGTCCGAGGCGTTGAGCTTGACTGACCCTATATTGATGGAGAAGATGGTAATTTCTTCATTTTATTGATCTAACGTCTATTATACACACTAGTCTTAAGAATGGAACGCCTCAATTGTGTCGGAAACGGTTTGCAAGATTTTCATGAATTTTGGGGCATGGGAGTTTTACAATAAGGCCGACCTTACGATGGTATATACAATGTTCTCAAATCTACCGTTTTTCAAAGCTTCAAAGTTCATCATATTTTCAGAAAAAAACGGAAGATATGACAATTTAAATGCTGCTATGAGATCGGTCGTATTGTAAAACCCCCATAACCCAAAATTAATGAAAATCGTGCAAACCCTTTCCGAGATAATTGAGGCGTTCTATACTTAACACTCACTCTGTATGTACAGAATATGCCCAGTATGTAAAAAGCGCCTCACTATATTGTATTGTTTACGAGCATCTTTGATCACTTTTGTGCAATGCAATACAAAAAAATAATTACATTTAATGACCACAATCCTGTATATGTGGTTTTATTACCTCTGTCATCCTTGCTCTCACTTTGCTTGTTTTTGTTCAGCAGCTAAAAAGACATGTAACAAATTATATTATAATGAATATGGCTTCATGTATTATTGGAGTATAGAACTAACCACAGACTACTGGACTAAAATTGAGGTGATGCATAATTTATGCAAAATAAGAATAACAATATATGTGCCAATTTTTTTAAATCTATCTTTTCATCGATCAATTTAATCTCATGGAGATATTTTAACCAATAAGATCATTCGCAATGTAAACCGTCTTTTTAGGTGCTTTTGTAGAGAAGTAAATATTTAGATTACTGGTCGGATATCTTTGTAAAAGATGGTCAAGTGTACATTCAGGCTTGCCTGCAAGGAAAAAAAGAGCAGCGAAGCTTTGCGCTGGGGACTTGCACGACTGTCTTCCAAGCGGAGGTGTATGCCATATTGATGATGGCACGCCCGACGGAAGTTAAATAGTGTTTAGAACAAAGCATATGCTCCACCACCTGGCCTGCACCAGTGGCTGCATAAACGACCGATCTCTGTTTGTTCTAGGCGAAGGCTGTTCATCGGACGTATTTTCAATAAACGCTGATGTTCCTCATGGATCTGTCCTATCCCCTACACTGTTTCTGCTGTACATCAACGAGCTGCTAGAAATAACATCCAATCCAATCTACAGCTTCGCAGACGACAGTACATGGAACCAGGCAAGCCACAATCAACCCAGGAAATGGTGCAGCCTGACAAGTGTAGCAAAAGACTTGGGAATTTCGCCGCTGTCTCACACGCACACGTTATTTCATATCCTCTCGTCTCTTGTTATCCTCGTCTATTTCATATTTCTCACGGCTCTTGTTACACTTGTCAGGTCGTACGTCGCTGTCGGCGACAGCAGCATGCCTCACAGATCAACGAAGATATCAAATCAATTGTCGAGTGGGAATTAGTAAATAAAGTTCAACGTACAGAAAACCCAGGCAACAACGCTTACAGAAAAGTCTCACGTTGGCTTACCAACTGTGGAAATGGAGGGTCATCCAATAGTTGAGTCACCTTCCGTCAAGCTTTTGGGGATCAACATCAACGATAACATGTCCTGGGACGACCACGTCGTCAGTATTGCTAAAACGGCACCCCCAGAAGCTTGGAGTTTTGTTCCGCTGTAGGAAACTGTATACACCAAAGCAACTTCTGCTGCTCTACAAGGCACAGATCCGACCATCGTTGGAGTATTGCTCCCATGTGTGGGAATCCGCTCCGAAGCACTCTCTTAAGCTTCCGGACACTACCCTGAAGAGAGCAATTAGACTAATCGATACGCCTAACCTCACAAAGAACCTCCACAGTCTAGAACATTGAAGAAGGGTGGCTGACCTGTCCCTGCCTTACAGATTTTACCACAGAAGATGTTCAAGTGAACTCTCCCAGATAATAACACCGAAGTCCGTCCGAACGAGGAACACTAGAAAGGCTCTGCGAGCGCATCCTTACCAGGTCGACGCCCCTACTCCCCGAACCAGTCTCCTCCAGCATTCCTTATTTTAGAGAACTTCTACGCTGTGGAATGAGCTGCCGAGGAATTTGTTTCCCGGTGGCTACAACCTGTAGCGTTTCAAATCTAATGTACACAGTCACCTATCCTCTCGCAGCGCTTCTACAGTGCCTTAGGCTTTCAGCCTTTGCGAGAGGCTGATCACAAAAAAAAACGGCGGAGTTCAGGGAAGAGTCACTATATTCAGTGAGATGGTCGAACATACTGACGTCTTCAAGAGATCTGGTAGGCTTAATAAGAAGTTTCTACGTTGCTAGGACGTAAGTTTTTAGTATGTTCTGTGTTGGTTCTGTAGGGTTGGCAAAAAGGGCCAAAGGTGGTCTACTTGCCTCGCTTCGCCTCATCAGCACTACTACTACTCAGTACTTTCACACATTCTTGTTGCAAGGTATCAAAATTTCATTATTGGGGTATAACTTTCTAAGTTGAACCTTATACGATTGTATAAAACCCAATAACGACTATTTATTCTAATTTGACATTTCTCAAAAAATCTAAATACGATCTTACATGGTTTTTGTTTTTTTCCTCCTCTGCTGAGGATAAGATTTTTAAAAGCTATATAAGCTTTCCAGTTCTACCAAGTTACAATGTCAAAATTTCATTACACCCAAGTAAGTAGTTTCCAAAATACATACATATAATTATCATATGTAATGTGTATAAAAAGGTACATATTATGTCTTCGAGAATGCAACGTTCTGTTAAGTACATTATATAGACAGGTTCCGTTTTTATTTTCCGTTACCAATACAATAATTGTTTGCGTTTACCAACTTCGCCTTGTGCTCAGCACCCCAATTCCACCTCACAAAAAAAAATGAAAAATCACCACGGTCCTTTAATGCACTCAAAAACAACATTCAGGTGTTTTCTGATTTTTTGTGTTTTACCAAGTTCTTTGCTGCCGGTGTAAAGAATAATCTTTAAAAATATAGCAGCATTACCTACTACGGACCTGACAATACATCAATACCAAATATATGAAGTCAAGTTGATTGACTTAGTACTTCCCACACAGTACGGTGATACCAGTTTATTATTTTCCCATGAAGCTATACTCTGAGATCCCCTTGTAATCAAATCACCGTTCACCTGCCCACAAAAAAGGAAGTTATTCCGCTAGGTCCTTCTTTCACACGTCAATGGACAACCTATTATAAATACAACAAATTGTCCTCTTTTATACCCCCACCGGTTAGAGGGTGGTTACCCCTATTTCACCCCACCAAAAAAGAAATATAAACTGATCAGGTACCCCTAAAACGCTTAAAAACAAAGTTTGCGTTTTTTTATAATCAGGTTTTTTATTATTGCTGCGCCGCTATCACGGCTTCTAAAAAGCATAAGCGTTTTTCATCCTCGCCAAGGTAACAATAAATACTGTGTCGAAATTTCATTAAAATCAATTCAATAGTCTCCACATTACACAATACAGATCGATCTAAAGCAATACTCGAATGTTTACATCTGTCCCTTGGTTTCTGTAATAGGGAAGGAAATGTTCGGATAAACCTAAAAAAGTATATTATACCGCTAAGTCTTTCTTTCACAGGTCAGTGGGCAGTTTATTATGAATACTACAAACTTTTCAGATTTACAACCCCCTCCCCCCCCCCCCACCCGCCCACCAACCACCTCAATTTCACCCCCACCCAAAAAAAGGAATTAAAATGATCAGGAACCCCTAAAACGCCTTAAAACGAATTTAGAGCTGTTTTTATATTTTTAGTTTTTTTTTATTATTCCTGCGCCGCCACTGACACGATCTCTACCGCACGCGTTTTAACAGGTCAGTGGGCGGCTTATTATGAACAACAAATTTTTCGGTTTTACAACCCCCCACCACCAACCACCCCAATTTCACCCCCACCCTAAAAAAAATAGAAAATGATCAAGAAACCCTAAAACGCCTAAAAACGAAGTTTGGCCTGTTTTTATGTTTTTAGTTTTTTTATTATTGCTGTCCGCCACTGACACGATTTCTAAGAATCCTAAACGTTTTCCATCCTCACCATGGTGGTAATACTGTGTAAAAATTTCAGTAAAATAAATCTAATAGTTTCCTCGTTTCCACGATACAGAACGATCAGAAGCAATAAACGAATGTATACATCACAAAATTCTAAGTCCCTTGCTTTCCTAATAGGCAACGCAATGTTCGGATGGACCTAAAAAAGTGTACTATGACGCTTCACAGCCTATTATGAATACAACAAATTTTATAGTTTAACAACCCCCTATCCACGCCAATTTCATCACCACCAAAAAAAAAGTAGGAAATGATCAGGAACCCCTAAAACACCTGAAAACGAAGTTTGAGGACTATTTGAAATTTTTTGTTTTTTGTTAATTACTCAGCCCCCTTGCACCGATTTTCACAATTATAGGAGCATTACCTACTACGACCCCACAGCATATCTCTTCCCAAATTTCATCATAATCCATGCAGCAGTTACTGAGTTTACGAGGTTAGAAAAACGCCAACAGACAGGCAGACAGACCGCTGGAAATGAGAAACGCTCAAAAAGTGCATTATCTCAAAATCGAAAATTTTCGCGATCACAATACTCCCCTCACCTATCTGTGTGGGAAGTAAAATTTCACCAATGTGTTCAGCGGTTAATGAGATTATGCAAATTAAGCGACAGGTAGTTGTGTGATGATATGACGTCCAATAAACGCCTTAAAATCAAATACTTTCGCTATCACAATATGTACTTATGGTGGGAGAGTAACAACAAAAAATCCATTTAATTTGTGAAAATAGTTGCTAATAATCATTATGGTGGTCAAGCTTCCAGTTTGCCATCTCTTCGCATTTTGATCTCTAGCTATCGACCACACTAAACAACAAGGTCACTTTGTTCAAGGATTTATTCATAGCGCTCTATATGACATTTTGAAATCTGAATTACAAAAGTATTATCTTCTTCAGAATGGCCGGAACTTGTTTCAATATCAGGAAAATCAATTTGATGCCCTACGTGGAAAACCAATGTTTATATGCCAGTTCCTGAATCATTCAATTCTTTGCACAGTGAACTCACCAGATTTATGTATTTCTGAACTTCACTCTCGTTGAACGGTTTGTCATGACCGTTGGTTTTGTTAGATACCGAAGCCTCACCCAAGTTCTCGTTGCTCGTTGATGAGCAGGTCCCGTCGTTGAGGTTTTCGTTTTTTTCTTCGTTCAGACCTTGTTGCGAAAATACTTCCTCTACATTGTGATACGATCTAAAATTATCGTTTATATTGCTATATGTATAAAAACAAGAACGACACTCCTGCAGGCTGTCATTGATAGGATCTCCCCCAAAATTTATGTTAGACAGGACATACATGTATATGTTAGGCGTAAAGTACGAAAGCGGCCAATAGCCGATACTTCTGTCCAAACCTAGATTTGCGATTTTTAAAATGACCAAATTCCAAATAGCCAAACCTCGGTTGGTGCATTCAGGAAACGCCCAAAGCACAACGGTTAAGTGAAGAGACTTTTTTAATTTAGATTTTTAGAATCGTTTCTTCCTAGTTACATAATAGTTAGGCGTAGAGATGTGGCGACGCCATCGCCCACAGGTGATGGTACACCTTGCACCGACGACGATGCATCGTGTACTATTAGCTCTGCAATCAGCCACAGGAGAGAGGAGTGCAGTCACCTACGCTTCGCTCGCGGTGCAATCACCCCCACATCGGAATATTTCCGGGAAACTAGAAATAGGTTCCCGGAAATAGGCGGCGCCAAATGGCCTCAGGCTCATGTTCCGTCGCTAAAAACTGAAGTAAACAATGCTCATTGGCTCTTCCAGGATCAAAAGATTTCCGAGGTCGTTCGGATCTCCGGGTGCCAGGTGGTCCGGAGGGAACATTAGGCGAAGTTTGTTTAAAGAACTGTGCTGCCACTCCTCGTCAGGCTAACACATAAGCCGTCCTTCGCAGCAACATCGCACTAACGACAGGTCCGAAGGCCAGAGAAACTTGTTCAGAGCCGACTTTACGAATATACGAGGTCTTGCCTCCAACATAAACTCTGTCCATCAACACCTTCAGGCAGAGAAGCCACACATTCTGGTTCTTACGGAAACTCAAGTCGGTTCTTCAACAATGGATAACTGCTTCAGATATCCCACATATGAGTTATACACCCGATTTAGACGTAGGTTTGGCGTATGCGTGTACGTTAAATCTGGGCTTTCTTGTCATCGAGAAGAGCTCGAACTGGAAGGATATGACAGCATATGGCTTAAAATATCCTTCCAAAATCATTCCAAATTCATATGCTGCGTTTCTAGGCCACCAGGTAGTAACAACTGCAAAGAGCTCTTCGAGAAGCTTTCAGCCACTGTGGACGCGCTGCATTCAGGTCACCCTAATTCAGAGATAGTCTTTCTGGATGACTTCAACGTCCACAACTTATACTGACTCAAACAAAATGGACGACGAGGGACGTGAAGCTAAAGCCTTCGCTATTAGCTGCGGCTTGGAGCAGATAGTGAAAGAACCAACAAGAATCCCCAACCGCCACGGAGATTTTGCTAGTCTGCTGGACTTATATCTCACAACTACTCCAACAATTTACACAGTGAAAGCAATCGCTCCACTAGGATCGTCTGACCATAACACCGTCTCAACGCTATGCAGGATGCATTCTCCAAATCTCCACCATACAAAGCCTCGCCGGGTCTGGCATTACGGATCCGCAAAGTGGGACGACCTACCAGTCCTTTCCCTGGAACGCCGTCAGCTTCAAGTCACGAGACCCATCAGCTTGCGCCCAAGAAATAACAGAAGTATTTATATCCGGCATGGAAGTTTATATAACTCACGTCGTCAAGCGTCCCTCCGAAAAAAGCCATGGATCAATTAGCGTTGTAGAGATGCGGTTACCTCCCAAAACCAACATTACAAAGAATGGAGGAAACATCGAAATGCCGAAAACCACCGCAGTTTTATCGACGCCAGAAATCACTGTAAACGCGTCATTGACAGCAGCAAGGAGGAACACAACCAAAAAATTAAGAACAAACTCCTCTCATGTCCTAGTTTGTCCAGAACATTCTGGTCTGTAGCTAAGGCTGTTAGTCAGAACTTTTCCTATTCGTCAATACCACCCTTGACCAGAGAGGACAAGTCCTTCGGTTCTACTCCTAAATAAAAAGCGACATCTTAGGGAGGCTTTTCGCAGCCAATTCTACTGTAGACTTCCATGAAAGTACTCCGACCACCACCATAAACGTGAACTCGAGAATAGCAGAGGTCAAATTTCAACATCGAAATATAAAAAGCATCCTCCAAAAAAAGAAAGCTACTGGTCCTGACCAAATTACAGCCATTGCGCTTAAACGCTGTGCCGCTGAGCTTGCACCTATTCTTTGCAAGCTCTTAATCTATCGAATCAGCGAGGTGTTTCCTGATTCATGGAAGATTGGCTGCGTACAACCCATCCCTAAGGAAGGCAAAAGAAACCGATCCCACCAATTATAAGCCTGTGGCTCTCATGTCTAAGGTTATAGAAAATGTCATTAACACACAGCTCCTGAAATACCTCGACAACAAGAACATCATAAGTGATCGCCAGTATGGCTTCCGTAAGCACAGGTCTACGGGTGACCTCCTCGCCTACGTAACTCACTTGTGGAACAGAGCAATAGAAAATCATGGCGAATGCCATGTTGTTGCACCTGACATATCGAAAGCGAATAGCCGATACGTCAACGAGCAGCTGGAAATAACATCCAATCCAATCTAAAGCTTCGCAGACAACAGTACATTAATATCGTGCATGGAGCCAGGCAAGCCACTATCATTCCAGGAGTCGGTACGTCCGCGATAGCAGCATGCCTCCCAGATCAACGTATCAACAATTGTCGAGTGGAGATTGGTAAATAAAGTACCGTTCAACGTACAGAAAACTCAGGCAACAACACTTACAAAGAAGTCTCACGTTGGCTTACCAACTGTGGAAATGGAGGGTAACCCCATAGTCGAGTCACCTTCCGTCAAGCTTTTGGGGATCAACATCAACATTAACATCTCCTGGCACGACCACGTCGTCAGTATTGCTAAAACGGCATGCCAGAAGCGGAGTTTTGTTCCGCTGTAGGCACAGATCCGACCATCGCTGGAGTATTGCTCCCATGTGTGGGGATGCGCTCCGAAGCACTCTCTAAAGCATCTGGACACTATCCAGAAAAGAGCAATAAGACTAATCGATACGCCTATCCTCACAAAGGACCTCCATCACCTGGAACATCGAAGAAGGGTGGCTGACCTATCACGGAAGATGTTTGAGTGAGCTCTTCCAGATAATAACACCATGGGCCATCCGCACTAGGGACACTAGAGAAGCTCTGCAAGCTCATCTTGCAACTTGACGATTGATAACATTTTGGATTGAATTTTAACCCTTTCTTAAAAGAATTGCATCTCTTGTTTCTGCAGTTATTTCTACACCCGTATTTCAGAAAACCTGGAGCCGCAGTTATTAACGTGAGCGTCTTTTCTGTGACATCTTTCAGTTCCATGAAGTTTTGGTCTGCCACTTGAAATTTATTTCTTGTGTATAATCTATCAAGGAGTGCTGATGATATCACCAAATGATAGAGATCGTTTTCTTCGTTTCGTCCCATAACAACAACCATTACGTTTCCTAGTACAGCTCGCCTTCTGTCTACGTCTCGAATTTTTATCAAAACGCTTTGTCCAACGCTGATTGGAGGAAAACACGTGGCAACCGACAGTGCTGTGCAGTGGCTACAGAAGCCCATCCCCTCTCCCAATACATGCCAAATTACATAACCATTATCAATGACCGTTATTTCGGACTTTGTTTTGTAGTTGCAGGTTTGTCTTTTCGAAAAAGGTCAAATTCAACTTCAGGCTTTGGTCATTTCAGAACGTCCAAACTTTGAGTAAAAATTTCGGCCAGTGGCCGTTTTCGTTCATTGCACCTAACATACAGGGTGTCCCACGACGATTAAGGCACGCAATATATCGGAACTGGGTAGTAGTAGCGAATTATAATTTTGGGGGTTCAAATTAGAGCAAATATAGTATCTTTTCTTATTACTGTATCACCCAATGAGGTATTTGTTTTTGGTCACGTGACATCCGATTCAACATTTTTAATGGGACACTCTGTATATTTGTGACTTTTTATGTTCTTCCCGATAAGACAATTCCAACAAACTAGCACACTTGGGGTCTAAAGTGATTCATTCAAGAGCTACAGGTACTTAAAGGATGGTACCACTACCATTGATTATAACATGTACCCTTACAGTTAAATTACCTTGGTAGTGTTTCATAATGGTAGTGGTATAGTCCTTTAAGTACCTGTAGCTCTTGAATTAATCACTTTAGACCCCAAGTATGCAGTTTGTTGGAATTGTTTTATCGGGAGGAACACAAAATGTCCCATTAAAAATTTTGAATCGGACGTCACGTGACCAAAAACAAGTACCTCATATTTGCTGTAATTTACACCCTCAAAAATATAATTCGCTACTACTGCCCAGTTCCGATATATTGCTTGTCTTAATCATCGTGGGACACCTTGTATATAAATAGTTTGACCATTATGTATAACATTATATATATATCTCAGTAAACGATGATTGTATAATTTTTTTTACATATAAAAGTTGTTTAAGATTGCATTTTCTTCCCACAATGCGGCAGTATTCAGTTGTTTTTGTTTCCCAAAGCAAATGAGCTACGAAAAACAATCGATTTTTCTAAATAGCAATGTTACCCTATCATTAGACTAATTTGCTAGAGAATGTTTTTCCCTTTTAAATGACATACCATGTCCATACCCAAACACAAGAAAATGTTCAAAATTATGTTTATTACATCAGTACCAGTTACACCAAAGTAAAATAAATGAGCATATACTTTTCTTATCAAGCCTTGAAGACCAAACGAAATGAGCAATGAAATAGTTCTCATCACAGTGGGTGTTGAAAATGTCTCCCCGAATGCCTAGAAATTATTTTCAAGCTGTTCGTAATAGGTTACTGCAGTTAATGGTGAACATTTTGAACATCTATTGTCAGGGGCGGCGCGTCGGGGGGGCCGCGCCCCCCCCCCTTTTTATGAGGAGGTAAAAAATGAATAGGAAATTATTATTATTTCTTTACGTGCCCATTTTTTAACTTTATTATATATATAATTAAATTTTATTTTATAGGTACATACCTATTTTTTTATTATTACGAAGAAGATTATAATTACACCCGCTACTGCATTATTTTCCAGCACTCTGGATCTTTTATTCTTATCATTTCGCTCTCTCTGCTCAGCTCTTTCTTCTTTCTCTTTCCTTCAAAATCATACGATACGTACCACCAAAGGTTTGGCCAATACAAATCACACGATCGAGTACTATTGGTGGTACTTTACACGTGGAAACGTAACCTGTCATACATACTCCCACAGAATCTTCGCGTTTGTGCGTCTAGTGCTGGAATGTTTTCGTTTTTTTTTTTGCTTGTTTCTTTTTAATGTGTGAGTGTGATGTAAGATTGTACCAAATTTTCCGCAATGCTGATTTTCTGTCGTTTGTGTTCGTATATGATGTTATATACGACTACCTTAAGTATGTGAATTAGTTGCATTAAACATTGCAAGTTTGTCGTCGACTTAATTTATAGACCCAAATATATCTTCTAATTGTTGTATACAGGATGTCCCTGAATTTCCTTAACGTTCAAACGAAAACTTCGTGGAATTTTTGATGGATTTTTGATATCATACCATGCTTTTAAAACCTTTTTTTGTACTTCAACCCTTGAAACTCACCCCAAGCGTTCGTTTTTCAAATAGCACCAAATAGTTTCTTCGAGGCAACAAAAAAACGGAATAAAACAGAACTGATTGGGTTTTTAAGGGTACTGAATAATCTATAAATCATGCTTTCGAAAACAAATGTCTTTTTTATGCTTTTCTATTACGAAAATATTATGCCTCCAGCAAATGCTCATTTTATTTATCTTAAATTATATATATTTGTATATGAAATCAAAGGCACTACGAAAAGATGTGGGGTGCTATTTGGAAAAAATAGGGGGTAAGTTTTAGGGGCTAAAGAAAAAATGTTTCGAAAGGATAGTATGGTAAGTCATTCGGTACCCTTGAAAGACCCACTTAATATTCTTTTTCATCTTTTTTTTTAAAGAAAAAATTACGCACCAAACAAAACCTCATTTCATTTATTTTATTTATTTTATGCTTATGAATTTAAAAAAATAGTTTGTATATAAAATCAAAGGTACCATAGGATTTTAGGTGCAATACATATATGAGGTGCTAATTGAAAAAACAAAGTTGGGGGTGAGTTTTAAGGGTTGAAGTACAAACAAAAAAGTTTTGAACGCATGGTATGCTATTTTCAAACACTCCACTCAGTTTTCGTTTGGACATTTTTTGTTACGAAAATATCACATGTCAATGAAATTCAGCGACACCCTGTATATTGGTTGTTTTTGGCCCCCCCATTTTATCGAGGCACGCGCCGCCCCTGCCTATTGTGATGAAAACCGTTTCATTGCTAATTATTGCTGTTATTTTATTATATATTTTTTACCTCGTCTTTAACGAATTGAGCTGATCCAAAGTATTGACAGCCTTATCGTCAAACGAAGGACTTTTAGCGCTTGTGATAATTTTCACTGCCTCCGCCCACTGAGCTTCCATGATTTTCTGCAACTGCTTCGCGATTTCCATCCGTTTTTCTTGTAGCCTATCCAATTCATTCTGCAGATTAGCAGCTTGCTGCTTGTATTGCATCACCTGAATTTGATGCAGCCGAATTTCTTCTTGATGCTTCTTCTCCAGTAGATTGATTTCCAAGGTATACCTGAACAAAAAATATATGTTAAGGTTGAAACCTACGTCCATTAATGGGGTATTTTCCGAACAAAATTTTATGACGGAATATTGAAGTTACGTCCCCAAAAACCATGTAACGAACATTTTTACGTTTTATTGTGAACGCGAGGTGGGTTAAAATCCTCTGCAAAGTTAAAACATAACATTTCACGCCAAAGCTGTGACGGAATAAATCTTAGCGTGACGTAGTAAGTCCTTAGTGGTGCTATCCTTAGAATGTGACTCTACTTTGTCGTCTGACCTCCTTTTCTCAATCTACAAACATAATCTCCGCTTCGTATTGACATTGACAGATCTTTGTTTACATCTTTTCATCATGGTTAATTTAGATACCGTGACAGTCGTGAGACCAGGGGAGGTTATGTATGGCATGACACTAGTGATAGGCTGTTAAAGAATAACGAGTAAAATTGTGAAAAGTAACTAGGAAACATTCTCAGAGTGAACTGTGACAAATGGAATTGCAGTTTAATATAACATTTATAGTCTACAAACATGAACTTTTATTCAATTAAAAAGAGGGAAACTAAATGAACACAATACATAAAATTAAGTTTACATCCTCTATATGTAGAAAAACTAGGCAAAATGTTAACAACGTGGAAACCTTGAATCATATAATTCATATTAGTATAGTCACATCCTATCTACATCCGGCATAAAAATGACTTTTGATTAGTTGATTTCTTAGGCGGGAGGTTTAAGAGATTTAAATGAGCTCTTTTCAAAGGGATGATTTTCAAACTCTGTCTTTACTCCACGTAGGCAGAAAAAAATTGAGGAAACAGTGCCATCATTACAAATTAGATACAAGCAATCCATTTCAGCCTTTAAACAGGCAATATTAGCAAGTTGGAAAATATCCCATTGATTATTAAATTATCTTCAATGGAGTGCGAATTTTTAACATTAATCTGATATTTCACTGATTAATCGGCTATTATAAATACAGAGTGTCCCAGCATAAAGTGCACAAATGAAGCCTGGTGAAACTAGCCCACAATTCATAGATAAAAACATAATTTAAAAAAAATCACTAAAAATTTGTTTGCCTCATATTGACATTTTTTGTCCTTATTATTTGGAATGATCATAAATTTTGAGGCATTGCATGCAATTCGTTGAAATACAAACACTAATAATGCCAAATAATAGATAATAGAGGCAAAAAAAATAAATGAGCTTCAAAAGTAATTGTTTCCTGGAAATGTTGGACATTTTTTTGAACTAAATTCCGATTTTCCCCTTGATCTCCGTCCAATTTCCTGTCTATATTTAAGACAAGCTTTTCTATATGACGTTAAATCGAAGCATCTGCGTGAACGTAGCGTCGCTCATTGATCATTTATCATCGCTCAAATACAGACACTCTTTTGCATCCTCGCAGCTTGGTAAGACACTTCAATTTGACGTCTTGTAGCAAAGCGTCGCTTACATAGACATCAACACTTCAATTTAAGGCTTGAAGAAAAGCGTCGCTTACACTTTTTTTTTAGTTTCGTCAAACTGATCCTCATCCAATATGCTGTTTAATTAAAAAAACTACAACGTTCTATCCCTAGCACAACACTTTCTTTATGACTTAACAATATTACATTCAAACGTCAATGTGTGACGCTTTCCTGGCTGCGATGATAAATACTCAAAAATGAACCAGCTTCGACTTTACGTCATATAAAAAGGCTTGTGCTAAAGATAGAACGTTGTAGTTTTTTTTATTAGACAGGACATTGGATCGGTATCAAGGGGAATACAAAAAAAAGTTGTTGTTTTGTTTTTGGGCTCACTTTATTTGACTATCAATTTTATCCCCTAAGCAGCAACTATTTCAATATTTCAAATAAAGATGATAAAAAAATAAACTTTAAACATTTGTTTGTCGATAAATTGTGGTCTAGTTTCATCCAGTTTCGTTGTACACTATACAGGGATACCCTGTAGAAGAGTCTCAATCTAATATTGAAAATCGTTTATACTGATTTTGCTGCAACCCCTCACACGGGCCTATGGCAGTTCAGAAATAAATATAACGAAAAAGCAACGACAAAGTAAAGGTAAAAAATATACATGAAGTTTTAATAAGAATAACAATATACAAACAGTAGGGTATCGTTGTGAGTCCAATATTTTGAAATTGCACCGGTTAAAACTAACCTCAAAACTCCTAGTTGCCCCAGAATAGTCAAACTAAATTTTGAGTACTTCAGGTTAGCATAAATTGTTCATAATTATTGCGAGTTCATCAAAATTACGATCAATGCGATGGTAAATGTAAAGGTACTGATGCTTACAAACATTGATTTGATATGACTGACACTTTAACGATTGTGAATTAAAAACCTATAGCCACAATACGTAGTTCTGAAATTCTAAAAATATATGATGTTCGAAAGCTAAAAAAATGAATAGTAAAACCAGACGTCACATTCTGATTTTTCAAATAATGCAACAAGGGATTTGACAACTAATCAGATTCGTGTTAGAAAGTTAGAAATTTAACTTTTCCCAAAAAGCCTGGCCTAGTTCCTCTTAAAGAGCAGTATTCTTTTTGTACGTCTAGTGGCATATTACTGATGAGTATACTTTTAAAATGGAGGATTGGACACAAATCTATTAATTAAATGAGTTGGTGAGAATCGGATAGAATGACTTTCTTTGACTTATTCTTGACGCAGCTAGGAAATCGAGATAATATTTAAGGTGGCACAAATCACAAATATCGAAGTCCAAAATTTCAGTAATGAATCACAAAAAATGTGCAAAATAACCTCGTGAAATGTGAAAGAATTTCGAAAGAAAAAGGTTTCTTATGTCCATTGTCGAACATGTCTTCGGGACTTATATGTTCTACATATAATAACTTAAATGTGCCATGTGTTTCTTTGAACCTAGTCCTGACAAACCTCCTAGTTTGTCCAATGTAACATTTATTACAACCACTACATCTCATTTAATATGTTCCGCGCCAATCAATACATGAGACCAATCAATATAATTATGATTTAGAATTAATTTAAAATTACTTTGTAGTACACCAACTTTACGCCTCGTGTCCACTAGCAAATAAAATTGCTAGAGTTACTCTCCCAAGTCACTTGCGTAGCGTGTGCACGACGTCATTAGAGAAATATTGCAGCAAAATTACTTGCACATAAAGGAGGAGTTCAACTGGACGACAGAGGACACGGGTCTTTTAATTGTACCCTGAATTATGGAATGTACATACTACAGAATTTAAGACAGAATCAAAAAGCAGAATGAATTACAAAAATTGGCCGGCCTATTTAATACGTCTACAGTGAAAATTCAAAGGGAGATACATAATTTGAAAACTCAAGTTAATGAAGAGTGAAGAAAAATTCAAAAAAAAAGAAAAGTGGACAAGGGACTAATGGAATATATAAGTACTTGGGAGTTCTTTGAGTCGTTAAAGTTCATGTATCCCTAGAGTAGTTTTGCGCTGAATCGTCTTTCTCACCCAACATTTTCTCCGCCTTTTACTATCTTTCTCTTGTTCTCTTTTTTTTAATTAAATATACCACAACTGCCGCAGCAGCTACTGATTTTGAATACGACATCTTATCTATAGTCTACACGGTATCAGAACAATCAAGCCCAAGTGAAATTGCGAAAGCAATTTCCTAGATTGAATTTGCGAACAATTAAAAGATAGTGTAGACAAACAAGCAAGTACTTGCTACAAAAACTATCACAAGTTACTTGCAAGGGAACACGACGCCTTAAGATGTTCGACGAATGTGAAAGCATGAAAATACCAAATAAGTGAAAAATGTAATGAAGAGGGATAAAGGCCCGCTCGCAAACCTTGCTATTTTCTTTAGTTTTATTAAACATTATGTGGTTACCTGACGTGTCCTGACAGCTAATAGGCACTTATAACACAAAACACGTGTCGGTTATGAAAAAATCGATTTGGTGCATGGTTAAAATGAGTAGTGCTGATTGTTTCAGCGCCAAAGGATCAGTGCGCTTTTTTAAAATCAGCCGCCTATAACTTTTCAAATATTTTTTTACACAATACATATATGCCTACTCTTTAGAAACTTGCAAGTTACAAAAAGGACTTACAACGATATGTTGCCACATATTCAGCGGCAAGTTTGAAAAAAACACGAAACGACAAAAAAAGAACCGTTTAGCGTAGCTTCTTCCAAAAACAAAATTACAAATCTTTTGAACACCAAACAAGATACATATTCGCAATCAAACATAAATTTCTAGTAATGAAAACTCATATGGCATTCCACAAATCCTTGTCAACAAATATAAAAACTTAAAGGAGATTATTATATTTATATTTAGTACAACTGATACATGCTGAATATGAGACATTTGTTCTTACTTCTCAGACAGCTGCTGTATATGATTAGCGGCAGTTTTCGCAATAGATAGCTCCCTTTTCTTGACCTCTTCCTTGAAAGCAGTCTCAGCTTGGTCCAACTGACCTTGAAACTCTTTCAGTTTGTTCTGCACTAATAATTCCACTTGCCCTTGGTAGAAGTTTCTAAGTTCCATTTTGTTACTTTCAAGTTGCTTCTGTAGCTGCTCGATTTCAGTTTGTAAAGCTGCCTGTGAAGAAATAATACTTTATCTAAAGTCCCTAGAGTCAGAAATAATTTCATAAAATAAATATGGCGAGCTTGAGATCAACATTTCTAAGACCTAATGTATGCCCTCAAACATAATCCCATCCTAAGTTCTTTGCGAACTTTGAGATGCATTGGACTATGCTCTTCCCCTCCTGATCTACATTCAGATAGGAATTCCTGCTTTCACTCAGGGCAGGACAGTGGAGGATAACATACTTAGCTATTTCCTCTGCCCCACCGCACTTCCGACATAATGGATCTGCCACATCATTCTCAAGCTTTTGCAGATGTGCACTGAACGTCCAATGACCAGTTATAAATCCAACTACCTTTCGCAGTTCCTTTCCGCTCAACCTGAGAGCGTCTGCGATATTAGAATACGAGGGTCCGGTCAGCATCCTCTTAGACTGAAGACTGAACATCCCCACCGCTCTGTCCCAGCGCTTCTGGTGCTCATTCGACACCCAGCTGGTGGTACCATGTTGTATGATATACCAGGTGCTGGTTCTGGCCCAATGAGAGGGAGTTCCGCACCTTCTTTGGTGCACCTGTCGGCCCTCTCATTATCACTCACTCCTATGTGACTAGGCACCCAAATTAAATGATACCTTGTTGGTCTTCGTCGGAGTCTTAGGGTATTTGACAGTCCCGCACTAATTTTGGAGTACAATGGTTAGTTGCCAAGGCCATCAAAGCCGTCCGACTGCCTGTGCTTATATACAGGGTTATTCACGTTATTCGACACGGAGCATTATGGCTAAAGGATTTGATAAAAAAGAAAATAATAATTTCGGATGGATAGAGACCCATAAAGGCTACATTTTAAAAATAATTTCATGTTATACAGGGTGTCCCAAAAACACGAAATGTATCAAAGTTATGTTTTTTTAAACGGAACGCCCCGTATATTATTGCATATTCAGATTCCTTGGTGAATTCTAGTGTGACTTTATGTACCATACATAGGACTTGAAGCAAACCGTTTAGGTGTAAAATCACCATTTTCGGTATAAGTAAATATCAGAAAAAAATTGAATATCGCAGAGATTATAAAATCTGGAAGGCTGTGACTTTGCCGTATCATTGAGCATAAGACGCGTCATCTTTGATGAGACTGTCAAATTTAAGTTACGTTTACGCTTGGAGAAATCGGTCGATTAATTAAGGAAACTTCGATCAGCGATAACTTGATTTTTCAAATGGGAATGCCTAATTTTTTTTTATACGGTTAAACGTAGAATTTGATAACCTTTCTAATGATATCAGGTTGTGAATATCAATCTCTGATAGTTTTTATTTAATTTCAAATTTTCAACCAAATCGGTGTTTTTCGATTTTACAACCTATAAGCAACCTAGCAGACCATAAAATATAAACAAACCTGTTCAGATAGAAGAAAACAACTAACATAGCAGAAAAATAGACACGGACTAGACTAAAGGGACAAGATTATAAAAATTACTCACAACAAACAAATTATAACCAGAAACAACGGCGATAACATATCTTTGGTCAAAGAGAAGCAGAAATGGTTTTTTTCACGGCCTACTAGTTACTGCAATGTACTAGAGATCGGCAATTTATAAAACCATTAAAAATTTTGAAATGAAACGAAAACTACTAGACAATGTTGTAGGCAGTTTATTATTTTCATAATAAAATTTCACATTTAATGATATAAAAACAGTATGTAAATCTGTCAAAACTCAAGTCAAAAGTACCTCTGACAGGAGTTCTGAAAATTCTTCAGTACCTATTAGCAAGATCGCAGAAAATGAAGAATGAATTAAAATTTGTTCAAATTACAAAACATAACTTGAATGGCAGAAAAATTAAATCTGATTTGTCAGTATTCCTTTTTTGCAATATTGCTAATAGATATTGAAAAATAGAAGCGCTCCAGTCAGAGGTATCGACTTCGACGCAAATTACTACTTTTTACACCATTATATATGATAATTGCATGCTGGAGCAACCGTCGCTGTTTGTTTTTGTTTCATATCAGGGTTTTTAATTGTTGGTCAATAGACTGTAAAAAATATCTATTACTACCATACTCCAGCTTCTCTTTGACCTTAGAGATGTTCTCGCAGTTGTTTCTGGGAGAGTTAATTTGTTGTAAGGAATTTTTATCATCTTGTCTCTTTATTCTATTTCGTCTGTATCTTTTTTCTAAGTTGCTTGTTTCCTTCCATCTGAATCAACATGTTTTTGTTATATTTCATGGCCTGCTACGTTGCTTATAGGTAGGAAAAATGAAAAACGCCGATTTGTTTGAAAATTTAAAATCAAATGAAAACTACCAGAGATTGATATGCGCAACCTTATATCATTAGAAATGTTACCAAATCCTACGTTTAACCGTTTAAAAAAATTAGACATTCCCATTTGAAAAAATCAAGTTATCGCTGATAGAAGTTTCCTTAATTAATCGACCGATTTCTCCAGGCATAAACGTAATTTAAATTTGACAGTTTCATCAAAGCTGACGCATTTTATGCTTAGTAATACGGCAAAGTCACAGCCTTCCAGATTTTATAATTGCGATATTCAATTTTTTCCTGATATCTACCAAAAATGGTGATTTACACCTAAACGGTTCGCCTTAAGTCCCATGTATGGTACATTTAAAAAAACATAACTTTGATACATTTCGTGTTTTTGGGACAGCCTGTATAACATGAAAATATTTTTAAAATGTAGCCTTTATGGGTCCCTATCCATCCGAAGTTATTATTTTCTGTATATCAAATACTTTAGCCATAATGCTCCATGTCGAATAACGTGAATAACCCTGTATACTACGTTTCCACAGATTTTCAAAACTGTTTTCAAAACGTTTTGCGATTTTGGATTGTCGGTGTTTCCACGACAGGATTAGAAACGATTTTCAAAACGCATTCAAAACGTTTTCAACTACCACTCTTGAAAAATGTAATTTCCTAGTTTTATAACCTATTTTGTCGATTATCAATTTTATCATAAATCTTCAGTATCTAATTTCGAATAAATTTCAAGAAACCAACTATAGCGGCATTAGAAACAACACTGTGTACATGTTCCAACGAACGTTAGATTATTCGACGGATGTTCCATTTCAAAACATTTGAAAGTAACAGCTGGTGTTTCTACGTCATTTAGACCTCGATATGATCCCAAAGAACCTTTAATGGGAAATGTTTTGAAAACGAATCCAACTGATATTTCCACGATATATTTCAAAACTCAAAACGTATTGAAAACATTTCGAAAGCCCGTGGAAACGTAGTAATAGATAGTCTTTTAATGTATCTATCTATCTATGCATATCCTGCCGCATTCCAAAATTGCTGCTATTTCTGCTTGGAAAACGGTAGCCTGCTTATCTAGGCGGATACTTACGTCCCGCTCAGGTCTACCACCGTATATGCCTCCTTCTGTACCTGATGAATTCTTGGAGCCATCAGTATACCAGGTGGTACCATTCGACATGTATTGAGGTTATCCTACAGCCTATTCGGATCTGTAACTTAGGTTGACCTTGTATGGGATCTCCGTGTGCACGACTCTTGGGGATTCTGTCGGGTGAATCTAAAGTATGCCGCACCGCAGATAGTCAAATATCGACTATCGAGGTGTGTTTCATGGCAGGGTAGTAAAACCAATTGCCACTGCATTCTGTATGATCTATGTAAATGTCAAGAGGGGGGATATTAAACAGTATTGTACACGTCAGAAATATAAGAGCTGTTTACATTTTTTGTGCTCCTATCGAGTGCCGACACTACAAAGGACCCCTTAATCCCTCACAAGACACCCGACGGGTCGATTGGCCGTTTTTCCTTTCGGCATTTGTTGCTGCGCTGTTAACGGTCATTAGTGTAGTCAAAATTGTATATGTCTTCTAAACGAAAATTTGGCAAACCTGTTGGAAAATTTACCACTGGAATTTTTAAGAATAATTTGGTTACAGGTAGGTGGAGCGAGAGCACATTTTAGTATTAGAGGTCGAAACACTTTGGTTGAAAGGTTTCCTGCCAATTGTTTCGTCTGCGAGCCACGCAACCTACGATTTTTCCAATTCCTGCGCCATAATTACAAAATCGTAAATATCTTGAAAACCATCAAAGATAGAACCACATGTGCCTAGATAAAAGTGAAAGAGAATTTAACTCCATCCGCATCCACCGATGTGAAACTTAAAAGAAAAGCTTTTAACGTTTTTAACTATTCAAATTTTAAAATTGCTAGTATTGATTTAATATTCTTTTGAAACACTAATCTTACTGAAACACAAATACGTTGTTGTTTCAAAACCGTAAACCGCATCTTTCTATCACGTTTAGTTTCCGAGATATCAACGTTTCTTGTAAAGTACTACAAACGTCAAATTTTGTAAAAAGTGCTGAATAACTCCGAAAATAGGCTTCGTAGACATAAACAATGGTTAACAAACTGGACCTAAAAATCGATGCTGAATTCAAAAACGTAATAATATACAGGGTGTTCCATTTAAAATAAGGAAGTTGATGCCTACTTCCGGTATATCCGGAAGTTCGCCATCTTTGACATTATTTTCTAAATGTAGAGCATTTGAAATTAAACGTTTTTTATGTCAAACATTTTCGTCTAATTTAAAGGGTATGGCCGCTAGGGAGCACCGCGCGCTTATTGGACCACTCTGTATATATTTTGTATAGATAATTGCGGTTTTATCATTACTCAGGTCTACATAATAACGTAACTGCACTATAGACGTGTCGACACTGATTGAGACCTGAAAAAATGTAGACAACTCATATATATCTGACTTCTGCAATACCTCCAATGCTGCTGTTGGTGTACCCGTCATGGCACCCGCTATGCTCACACTTGAAGTCCACTACACTTTTGTGAGCGGCAAGGCCTAGAGAGCATCTTGGATGTCTGAGAGGATTACAATAGTCTTGTTACATATTTTCTATCAAGTTCCAGCTTTCTACAAGTCAAGATGCCCCATATTTCAGGCTGAAAGACTGTACAATATTGTCCGAAACTAGCCCAGACTCCGCCCAGGGAGGGATAGAAGTTAGACTTTGTTTAAATTTTAAGATAGAGAAGGGGGATTGCCACATTAATTTAACATGCATGTCTCATAATTATGTCAATCTCCTCAACCAAGGTATATTCTTCGAGGGTGGAAATATTTGTACTTATTACAAATAAATGAAAAAAATAAATAAAAAATTGGAATACTCAGAATTTGGATAACAGAATTTTAAAGCTCAATATTTAACTCAAATTGTATATACCTCTTTCTTCTTATAATTCTCAATTTCCTTCAACAGCAGTTTCTTTTGCTCAGTTAATTTATCAATAATGCCTTTACTCTCTTTTAGATCATACTGAATCTTCTCGTATTCTTCTTTCAATGCCATAAATTCCTTTTGACAGTTATCAACTGCTTTTTTACTTTCAGTAACTTCGCTTTTTGCCATATTCAACATATTTTTGTTCTAAAATATTATAATTGTTGAATTAAATGTTGGATCTGCAAGGCCTGAACACTCTATATGTATCAGAATGCAGCACTGAACAAAAAATATGTCTCATTGAATTTGTGACTATTAATACCATTTTGTGAATTTATACATTTTAGAATAATTAAAGACTAACCACATACTGTTTTGTTTTGCATTTGTATGTAGTAAATTGACTGCTAAAATAAATAAATCTCAACTGGAACTCAATATTAGCAATTTATAGTAGCAAAAAATTCAACATGCACAAGGTTTTATTTCTCCACAACAATTTTAAATGTTCAATATTATACCATTGATTAACGTATTGTATATAACAATACGTTAATCAATGATTATACACTTTTGTTACCTCATTCAGCTCTATTTCTTTCTGGCTCAAGATATCTGAAAGTTGTTTGTTTTTCTCCAGCTCTCTTGCATAATTATCTTGCAGTACTCTGAACTTAGCTTCAAAGCCATCAAGCTCATTTTGGAGGTCAGAGCACCTTTTTTCTAAATACGATGATTTTTCTTGATTACCATGTGCTACGTTTATGGCCTTTGAGGCTTCTTTTTCATAATAAGATACTTTCTAAAAAAAATCAAATTTTTATGTGCAGGTAACAACTACCTAATCTTATATAATCTATAATATTATAATTATTTGAGTTTGCATATCAAACCTCTCCACACAGTTTTTTTAGAATGACTAAATGGAAACTCAAGAATTAAATTCACAATTAAAAAATGAAGTCTCATTGATTGACTCAGTACTTTCCACACATAACGGTGATATCATTTTATTATTTTTCCATTGCATGAAGCTATAGTCTGAGATCTCCTTGCAATCAAACCATCGCAAGTCTGCCCTCAAAAAACGCCCAGCACAACAACTCTAGTAAATAATTTCTTAAATCTCTCCGTAGGAACTAAAACGACACAATTTTTAGTCTGCGAGCTTCAATTGGATGAAACGAAACGTTTATATTTCTAGTTTTTTTATTATTGCTGCACCGTCACTGATACGATTTTTAAAAACCATACGCATTTTTTATCCTCGTCACGATAAATAATACTGTGTCGAAATTTATTAAAATCAATTTCAATCAATCAATACAGAACAATGTAACATACAACAGAAAAAAATCCTTAGTTCGATGGACCTATAAAAGTGTATTATGTCGCCAGATCATTTTTTCGCAGGTCAATGCCTATTATGATACAAAAACTTTTTTCAGGTTTTCACCCCCCTGCCACCCCCCCCCCCCCCAATTTCACCCAAAAAAAAAACAGAAAATGATCGGGTATGGGTTGTTTTTGTATTATTAGTTTTTTGTTGTTGCTGCTGACACGATTTTTAAAAACCGTACGCATTTTCTATCCTCGCCACAGTGATAATACTGTGTCGAAATTTCATTAAAATCAATTTTAGGTTGCACAATACAAAACAATGCATAGCAATACTCATATGTAACATACATCAGAAAAAAAGTGAAGTGTCTTAGTTTCTGTAATAAGCAAGGCAATGTAAAATGTATTATGTGACTAGGTCCTTTTTTGCAGGTCAATGGAGAGCATACAAAAACTTTTTCAGTTTTGCTACCCTCCACCCCCAACCACGTCAATTTCGCCCCCACCCAAAAAAACAGAAAATGATAAGAAACCCCCAAAACGCCTAAAAACGAAGTTTGAGCGGTTTTTGTATTGTTGGTTTTTATTATTACTGCGCCGCCACGGACACGATTTCTAAAAGCCATACATGTTTTCCATCCTTGTCACAGTAATGATACTGTGGCTAAGTTTCATTAAAATCAATTCAATAATTTCCATGTTACTTAATACAGAACAATCTAAAGCAATAATCATATGTATTGATTTATACCAGGTAAGCACAGCATAGAAAACAACCGGCATAATTATCTCTGAGGATTTCCTATATAAAAATGGTTCCCACAAAATTTGACCTTGCGAGGGTTTTTGGATGATTTTATGGCTGTCAAGTTTGGGTAGAGATGCGAAAATGAAAATATCGATACCGGTACCAATCCGATATTTTTTAGCCAAATAGGCGCGTTTGGTTTGTACAGAGCATTTTGTGCAACTGATTACACCCCTCAATGATTATATAATTATTTTCGATACCGATACAAAAGTATCGATACCAGCTTGGAATGCCCCAACAAGTATCGATGACAAAAATACTCGATATTAGTGCAGAAATATCGAAGTACTGTTACCATCCCTATAAAAAACCCTCCAAAAGTGGGGATGCGCGTGTGATTTCCGCCATCTTGAGTTATTGTGCTGGTTGTTTTCTATGCTGTGGTTCTAAGTCCCTTGGTTTCTATAGTAGGCAAGGCAATGATTGGATGAACATAAAAAAGGGTGTTAGCTGCTAGGACTCTCTTTCACAGGCAATGGACAGCCTATTATGAATACAACAAATTTTTGAGTTTTACAACTCCCCACCCCCCAACCACCCCAATTTCACTCCCACCAAAAAAAAAAAGTAGAAAATGATCAGGAACTCCTAAAACGCCTAAAAACGAAGTTTGAGGGTTATTTAATTTATTTTTTGTTTTTTGCTAATTACTCTGCCGCCAATGCACCAATTTTCAAAATTTTTTGTGTATTACGTACTAGGACCCGACAGCATATTGCTACCAAAATTTCATCACAGTCCATGCAGCAGTTACTGAGATTACAAAGGTAGAAGAAACGTGCCAGACATACAGACCGAGGGAAATGAGTAACATGGTTTTTCGCTATGTAGACATCATAAAATACCCGAAAAGAGTATTATCTCAAATTCAAAAATTTTCGCGATCACAATACTCCCCTCACCTATCGATGTGGGAAGTAAAAAGTATAATAAACCAAATAATTTACTTAAAAAGTTAGGAATAAGGCTGAAGTACAAATGAATGCTTAATGCTTCATAATTAAAAAAAAAAGGTTTGCTTGCTGTTTTTACACTTTTTGGGATAGATTTTTACCTTTGATAAATCTTCTAACTGGGCAGCATGTTTACTTTTCAAATTCTCTACTTCAGCTTCCATATTGTGTTTTTCTTTATATAACTTGTCCAGTCTTAGCATCACTTTCTCCAGTGTTTCTTGAAACTGCTGCAACGCAATGTTTTTGGTTTCATCCACATTGACAGCAACAGACAATTTCTGCTGGAGCTCCAAATTCCGATTTTGCAATTTCTGTATCATATCCTCACAATGCTGAAAACAGAAAAACCATGCAAAAAGTAAATGAGTATAAAAACTTACAAATGAATGCTACAATGTTACACCATTGCTATTACTATACATAATACTATGTAAAATACATAATTAGGTTTTAGCTCATTTTTCATTTCCTCTCTTTTACCTGTAGCTGCTATGCATTTTTATTAAATTCATAGCTCTTTCTCATCTTTGTAACCTGCAACAATGATTTGCCAACACAAATGAAACTTGTTTTCATGTCGGCCATACATGCTATGGACGACTGGAGAAATCTGCCTGTGCAGGTATACCTACACATATCAGCTAGATGCGTGGGATGATCCAGTATACCAGAGAGCTCAGGTTCAGTACCATAGGGTGTTTCTTAACAATATTTGTGGTCAATCTTGCGCCAGTCACCCACACAGGGTAAAATACAGTCGTAGTAAATTTGACAGCACGATGACGTGATCAAACGTACAATCCGGAACGACTAGAATAAGTGGCAAAACGCGTATCTATGCCGTTAATCAATGTATAATCATATTGTACATAAGGTTTATGAATTCTTATTCTTCAAACCTTGAAAGAAATGAGAGCAATAGTCCAGGCCAGGTCTTATCTGGGCTTTATATCGCGTGAGGAGGTTGGTTACATGGTGAAAAGTACTTTCTGGCTCTAAATAGGTACACAAGCTTTTTACCAGCAGCTGTTGCAATTGACACAACATGTTCGTGCCAGATCAGATTTTCTGTAATGTTGACTCCTAACAGCTTGAATGAGTGACTTCTTGGCAGAGCCTAGTTATTCACTAGAACCTGGTGTTGGCTTGGGCACTTTTTGTTAGATAGCATACAATACTGGGTCTTGGATCTTGGAAGCATTAAATTTTACCATATTCTTGAACCCGCAAGCGATAATCTATCTATAAACCGATTTGAAATATCACTGTAGAAAGTTGTTTCGTTTTCACTCAGTATAGGCAGTATATTTTTTTATGCAGAGGGGGGCCCATGAAAAAAATTGCACGGGGGGCCCCCGATGACCTTGGCATGCCACTGGTAAAATACCCGCACAGGTCAGTTCCAATGCATGCTCCAGTCTCTCATTGATATCTATGGGTATCTTGGTTATCTTAGTTTACAGAAATTTTTGGTACAAGCTATTTAACTTCTGACTTTTGGAGAAGCTGAGGATTTTCACCCAGATTCCAAATAATAATAGACAGATAAAAGAAAAAAAGGAAGAAATTATACCATTCTATAATACAAGAGCAGCAATAATACAAGAGCAGATCTCAAAACTATTAAAATTACCTACTAAAAGTAGAGATAATATATTTTATTTGAAATATTCACCTGTCTTCGTAGATTCTCCTCCTTCAACTTCTGGGTCAGCTGAGCCTGACTACATTGTAGAAGCTGAGAATTGGAACTCCATATATCAGCTAAACTCAACAAACCAAAGTTTTCATTAAGGCCTAATCCACTTTTAGTTTTGCTCTTCTTCTTAACTCTTTTCTCACTGTCTTCTTGAACTTGTTTATGTAAGTTCAATATGTCAAGTGCATGGGAATGTAAAGGACTAGTTAGCAAATTACTTTTGGAAGGTCTTTTAAATGCAGTCATTTGAGTAGGGTCAGAGCTACTATCAGAGCTTGGGTATCTATCTGCACTAGTGTCTAGGGAATCATTGTGAATATCTGCCTTGTGTGTTGGGTCCCCATGATCATACATTGTGTTTCGTACTCCCATATTGTAATCAGGTACACTGTTTTTAATATCCCCAGGTTGCCATGTTTTTTCTTTCATTGCTACATACTCTTTGACAGGCGATGACTCTAGCTTTTCTTGCTGACGCTTCAACTCTGCCATAACATCTGTAACCTCTTTAGAGCTTTTCTTTCCCAATGATTCATTACTAGTAAAATCTTTATTGAAATCCTTCTCAAGGCTTCTGACTGCATTCAACCTCTGAATTGTCCTAACTTTTGATAGAAAAGTATCAATCTCACCTAAAGTACCACTTTCACTTTTGTTGGGTGATGAATTCTCTGACTTGGGAGTCTTAGGTATTCCTAAACCATTATATTGACTAGGAGTATTTCTATCTACATTAGGGCTACAGGGTAATGAACTAAGTTTGAATTTTGTGTGTGGCTTCTGAGGCGTACTCTGTGTACTGGTGGGGTAATAAACATTATCACTACTGTTGTAACGCCTAGAATCTTTGTTTGTGTTTTGCATTTCATATAATGAATGTAAGGAGTTTTCACTCGATTCAATTGATTTAATACGGTTTTGTAGTTTACCTACACGTTGTATGAGACTTTCTACAATATTATAATAGGGCTCTGAGAAGCTACACAACTCAGAGTCTGAATGGATTACGAAGAAATCTGGTGGAATCAACAATAATTCATCAGTATCATCTGTATCGGTCATAACTTGGTGTATTATACTCTGAGATTTTTTTGCCGCTTTGTAATTGGTTACTTACATAATTTTAGAAGATGAATATAACTTTGCATTCTTCATAAATCTACTTTTCGTTTTAAATTTCCTTTCCTTCAAACAAAACTTTGTCAACAAACAAAATTTGAGGTTTGTCAAAGGTCATTTGTCAAATGTATGTCAAATCGTCAAATGAATGCTTAGGTAAGGAAAGAGAGAGGATACCGCACGCCCGTTTGATGAGAACGAAAAAGAATAGCTGTCAAAATGTTGGTGGAAAACAAATAATTTCGTACGGTGGTATTTTTTTATGATACGTTTTTAAAGTTTTGTGATTTTTAAGACCAATCATTGTAAACGTATACGTATATGTTTTGTGTTGTAAACTATTGTGGTGTGCATAATGGTAGGGAGTGCAGCTTATGGTTGTAAAAGCCACAGCAGCAGGAGTGAGCCAGGAATCACTTATCACAGGTAAATTTATGTTCATATTTTTTGGTGCATCCGAAATTTATGCAAATATCTCGATATCTAGTTCAGAGATATATACCATGGCCGACTGTACTCACTAGGCCGGAGCATGAAATATGGCAACACTGAATCTGGGGGCATTTGTTGTTATGTCATGTGTATTCTCAAGGTGCAGAAAATATGGTTGGAAGGTGATTATTAATGTGTTTCTAATTATTTACCTGCACAAACGAAACTATAAAGATAACAAGATGCCTGCAAAGCGTGTAGTACCAGGTTGCAGCCCAGTAGAGGACTACCAAACCATGGCCCAACATAACCTTATTCCAGATTAAAAAGAACCCAACCCAAAAATCTTTTATCTATGTCCAATCCAATCCAAAGATCCAAAACCAAAAGTGGGAGATGTAATTTATTGTAATTCTAGACAAAACCAGGGAATGATCTATGGATAAAACTCGTCGACTTTCTCGTGATGCATGGCGTGATGAATACCACCAAACAGGTACAGTTAATGAATACTCTGTTACCTGATACCTTAAACCACAACATCTTTAAACTGGCTTGACGTCTATTTGATAGGTATCAGCACAAAACAGGTACGGTTGGTATCAGCTGACGAAGAAGTGTATCTCAAATTTAATTTTTTACTAGTGGTGTTGATTGGCGATCCTGCGATCAGGACCGTATTAGTAATATTCTTATTGAATATTTGCCAAAAAGTAATTACTATTGTTGTAACAAGAAATTGCTTCAATATCCAGAAATTCGCAGCAAAAATGGTCAATAAAGGACATATTAGGGTGTTCAATTTTCCTCAACCTCAAGACGAGCATTTCAAACAGAAGTGGGTGAAAGGTATTCCTCGTAAGGGCTGATTATATTTATAAGAATAAAGACAATAATTTACAAACATTTCCAAGGATAAGACCTATTTTAAAGCACAATGTAGTACCTATTATGTTTTCTGGACCTCCGAAATATCACAGAAAAATACAGTTCTAATAGAACACATCTGGGCACACCTACGAAAAGATTTGATAGTGAAGGGGAATCAAGACCAGCAAGAATGGCTTCAAAGTGACCTAATAGTGAATTTTTCTAGCTTAAGTGGAACTTTACAAAGTAAATGAGTGTTCATTTAAGTGGAAGTGGAAGTGGCAGCAGGAAACAGGTTGCGTTTATTTTTATTTTGTAGTGTTTGACTACAATGACCCAGACATCAGATGTAGGTGGTATTAGTATCAATGAATATAGACATTCCTTTAAATCAATAAATCATTTGTTGGTAATTTGAGTTAGATTTTACCACTGTCATTCAGAATATCCTGTTGGTCTCAAATAGAAAATATTTTGGCACACTATTTTGAAATAGGTTTTCTATTGATTTAATGTTAAAACCTTTTCTATGTCCAGCCAAAGAAAGTTTACAATTTTGTGAGAGAGAATAAGTTACCAATTTTACCACCATCTTAAATGTTCCTCAAAACTTTGCTGTTCTTTAAAAATTGCACCTGACAGAAAATATGCCTCACATTAAAACTGTTGCAGAGGGTTTATTATTCTCGGAGAAGTACATTGTTTTACGAAATATCAGCCTGTATAAATGTTCTTGTCATTACAAAAATTATAGGCAGGTCATGAAGGACAAAATTATTCGATAGGTATATTAAATACATACAGCTTATAGTTGGTAGGCGTAACCCTTCCATCAGAGTGCACAGCTCAAATTACAGTCTTTATTCACAATAGATATTGTTAAAATTTTGATTTCAGGCCAATAGGTGTAAAAGTAAGTTTTTGGGCAATTGCACAAAGTAGTTTTAATGAAAATTGCAAAAGAATACATCAATATATACATATAGATGACATTAATGTAGCAAATATTTTTATTAATAATTACACTGAAACAGTTTAAGATAAAATACAGACTGACAAAACTAAAAAGAGGAAATCTAATGGAAATAAGAAATGACTAACAGAAGGGATAATCTCTAAATACATGTACATTTTTGTACTGTTACTACTGGCATTTTTCACCATTCTTATTTTTTCAAAAAGTATTTTTCTTCATTTATCAACCGAAATGAACTCTAATACATATAAAATGTAATAATAATTATTCTGAAACTATAAAACAATTTAAATTTTCCGCGGAATGCCCGCCGTTCGGCCCACGGTAACCGGCCCACTAGTTGACAGCTAAGCAACGTTGCCACATCTAAGGTTCCGGCGTAGTGTAGAGTCGGCCATGGATTGATACGTCATGACTCAATCTGGGGTATTTTTAGTTATCACTAGCCGAACAGCTGTTCGCTGTTGACACGGCTGACAGGGCTGACAGTTTAAAGTATGGGGTAACAGGGTTTTTTTATAATTGCCGCACATCGCACAGAGTTTAGAATGTTTCGATGTTTACCAGTTTTACCACATGTTTACTCTGAGAATTGCCGCCAACCTGTGCCTGTGATTGTTTAATCATCTCTACTCTCTAGGCTGAACCTGAAGCAGTGTATATTATATGTTTTGTGGTGTATATGTTTTGTATTGAAGCAGCTAGCTATCTGTGCAGCTACCCTTTGTGAGCTACCCTGGCGCCTGGCTACAAAGTACATATATAAAACTGATAACATCAATCAAGTTTCAGCTAAATAATAAATAAAATATTTCCAAGGTAAAAAAAGAAGAGGCAGATATTACTCTAACAGGCAGAGCACTTGACGAAGTCAGTATGAATACAGAAGGTACATACTCATATTACATATTACTTAAACCAATGGATTTGGATTGATAACCACACTATAACCCAATTCTCAATGGCTATTTAAATTGTGACCAACAATCAACCTCCATATTCTTTTATAGAATGCCTTCCTAGAAAACTTCATTAAAACAGTTGATTAACACAGTTCAATAGAGACAGAGTGTAAAATAATACTAACGTACAATGATCAGCTGCCCTCTCACAAAAATAAAAGTTTTTTGCTGTTGTGCATGTCGCCTTTATAAGGTGTTACACTGCTGTGTGATGTTGACTTGTTCTATATGAAACTATAATCATGATTTGTAATTAAATTATGCATGTGTTGGTTTTTTACATACCACCTATGATTTTTTTGCCTTATTTAAAAATTAAACTAGTAACTGCTTTTTCCTAATAAACATAGGTATTCATTTATTCCTACTTTTCTCAGATGCAGCTGATTGGATTAATTACAACTATTGTTGCTACTGTGCTGAAGAATGCACCTCAATAGAAATTAGAGACAAGCATGAAGTACAGTGTCATATGGGTCCACAGCTAATAGTATGCTTATCAGCTATTGACATCCATAATGCTGCCAGTAGAAATTGTCCTATTGACCAGAGCAGAAATACATCTTGCAGCAAGTCCAGCAATCAGTAAGTTAGATCAAAAATATTATACAATTATTTATGATATAATTTCAAAACTACATTATGACCTGAAAGTCTGACTAATCAAAACAGAAACATACTTATCTTGAATATAACCATACATATCCATATGTCATGGTTAACTTGAAAATGATGGTGCTTTCAAATGTATTGCAGAAATAAACATATGAGGTAATGGAAACCATGTATTATGTAATTTATATCAAAACATCAAAAAGAGGATACTGTTGCTCTATTTTACATTTGTTTAATAATAGATCAATGATAACTCCTAAATTAGAAATTGATGTACAGTTACTATTGCAGTTTTGCATTGAACATTTTTGCAAAATGCCATATGTATGTATATCATACAAGTATAATTAATTTGAAAACACATGTTGAATATGTAATTACTTGTATTGAATACTGGATTTGAATGATAGTAAATTTTTGGATTTGCAAGGTCACAAGTAACTCGTCCAAATTGATGTATCCCTTTAACATCAGACAGTATTGTTATGCAGGTAGTTACTTGAATGTCAAGCGAATATTATTTTGGATGTTACTAACTAAGCGCATCTACTGGGGGGTTTTCTGAAGAATTTTAAATTATGATAATTTGAAAATCATTTTACTTTGTTTTTTAAATGTAACACCCTGTATGTTTAATTTAAAATCCAAGTATCTACTAAAACCTATCTTGCCCCGCAATATGTTTTATCGACTTTGTGGCATTGCCAAGTTATCAATTAATTTTCTAAAATAATAAAGTTTTCTAAATTTTTGTTTTAATTTTTAATAATAGTAAAAATAATATTTATTCATCTCTCACATATGCATTACAAAGAGTTATTAAATATGGTGTATCTCACCAAGGGAAGACCTTGAGTGAGGGTGTGAGAACTCAAAATCGAAATTTTCCTACACCTATCTTTTTACAGACATAGTTTGCCATATTTATGGTGATATTATGTAGTGAGTCATTGTGATTTGTGTATAACTGTTATCTATCTTAAGCTAATCTGGGCCAATATCTAACCTAGTTCGTTAATAATATGGTAGAAAAATGTATGTTTTAAAATTTATATTACATTATTTCTAAGGGTAAAACATTTCTAATTCAAACTCAAACGGAATTGTATTTATTCAAAAGATTGTAAACAAGAAAAAATTGAAATAATAGCAACTGTAAATAACAATAAGATAATTTTGATTAAAGAAATTGTTGAAAATGTCTTCCGCCCTAGTTTATGCACTCTTGAATCCGAATATTCAAGTTCTTTCTAACGCGACATAAAACATTGTGCTTTGAAACGCCTCTCTAATTCATTGCTTCATGCCACCCCTTGTGGTTGTAGGTATTCGATAAACTAAAGACTTGATATGGCCCTGCAGAAAGTAATCTATACAAGCTAGATCTGGAAATCTGGGAGACCAAGCTACTGGACCTCCACAACCGATTCATTTTTCTTGATAATGTACATCTATGTGAGCACGAACATTCCTGTGAAAATGTGCAGACACCCCATTAGGTCAAAAACTATAACAATTTAACAGTCTACTCGTAACCAAACACTGTGACACTTGCTTGCTAGATCAATTTCTGGATTTATTAAATTGATCATATTATGCAATAAATATATACGAAATACATAGCCTATAAGCACGGAAAACGGTTTTTTTTATTTTAGGAAAATTATTTATAACTCTGTTATACTATAAACCATTACTAGTAAGTAGGTATCTCCATGTTAAATAACATATACAGTGCGTTCTATTAATAAATTACAGGGATATGTTTGATATTTTTAAAAAATAATTTATAATTTGGCAACACCGCAAACTCGAAAAAAAAATATTGCAGGGGAGGTAGGGTATTAATAGATACTTCGATTTGAAATAAACCATACAGGGTGTTACATTTAAAAAACAAAGTAAAATGACTTTCAAAATTCAAAATTATCATAATTTAAAATTCTTCAGAAAATACCTTGTAGATGCACATAATTAGCAACATCCAAAAAAATATTCACTTGACATTAAAGTAACCATCTGCATAATAATATTGAGAAATATTGAAGAAATATATCAATTTAGACATGTTACTTGCGACCTTGCAAATCCAATAATTTACCGAAAATAAATGATAACTTGGCAATGTCGCAACCGATTCCAGAAATATGTTAGGGATACAGAGATTAATGAAGGCAACTAGAAAGATAATGGTTCCATTTAAAAAATCAAGTTGATCATTATCCTGCTTTTCTGCAACACCCTGTATATTTCAAAATAAACAACCAAATAACTTTTGTATTTGACATTTTCCTCTATCAGGTATATCTTGTGAGATATCGAAGAATTACACACTAAATGGACACCTTGTATATGTTGGCAATTCATTACACACCAACCATCATGAACCTATATGTAGTGTGAATAAGCACACAACAAATTCGAATAGGATGGAAGCGCATAGTTCTTGTCAAGTTTTTCATAATTTACTTCAAAATCCCTTCATACTTCAGTTATTTTGAATCACCCTTTTCACTGGTTAAAAAAATTCAAGTAGTGAATTGAGTTTTTGAATATATTGTGTTTACTAGTTACAATCACATCAATTAGAGTATCACATTACCAACTGTGATTATAAAATCATAACCCATGATGACCAAAACCCAATAAAAGTGTGAAAAATGTGATTAAGAAACACATGTCAAAAAACAAATGTCCTTCAGAAAATTTTAGAAATGTTTTCGGATTAAACTATAGGGAAAGCTGCAAACCTGTATTTATATACAGGGTTATTCATGTTATTCGACACGGAGCATTATGGCTAAAGTATTTGATAAAAAAGAAAATAATAATTTGCGATGGATGTTACATCATGTCACATGTTATACAGGGTGTCCCAAAAACACTAAATGTATCAAAGTTATGTTTTTTTTAAATAGAACACCCCTTATATTATTGCATATGCAGATTCCTTGGTGAATTCTAGTGTGACTTTATGTATCATACATGGGACCTAAAGCGAACCGTTTAGGTGTAAATCACCATTTTCGGTATAAGTAGTTATCAGGAAAAAATTGAATATCGCAGAGATTATAAAAATATGGAAGGCTGTGACTTTGCCGTATTACTAAGCATAAAATGCGTCAGCTTTGATGAGACTGTCAAATTTAAATTACGTTTATGCTTGGAGAAATCGGTCGATGAATTACGGAAACTTCGATCAGCAATAACTTGATTTTTTCAAATGGGAATGTCTAATTTTTTTTATACGGTTGAACGTAAAATTTGATAACCTTTCTAATGATATAAGGTTGTGAATATCAATCTCTGGTAGTTTTCATTTAATTTCAAATTTTCAAACAAATCGGCGTTTTTCAATTTGCCTAGCCATAAGAAACGAAGCAGGCCATGAAATATAAACAAAAGCCTGTTCAGGTAGAAGAAAACAACCAACTTAGCTGAAAAATACATACGAACTAGACTAAAGGGACAAGATTATAAAAATTACTCACAACAAACAAAGTCTAACCAGAAACAACGGCGGTAACATATCTTTGGTCAAAGAGAAGCTGAAGTATGGCAGAAATGGATTTTTTCACGGCCTACTAGCTACTTAGCAATGTACTAGAGATTGGCAATTTCCAAAACCATTTAAAATTTTGAAATAAAATAAAAGCTACTAGAGAATGTTGTAAGCAGTTTTTTATTTTCATAATAAAATTTCACATTTAGTGATATAAACAAGTATGCAATTCTGTCAAAACTCAAGTCGAAAGTACCTCGGTCTGGAGTTCTGAAAATTCTTCAGTACCTATTAGCAAGGTCGCAGAAAATGAAGAATGAATTAAAATTTGTTCAAATTATAAAACATAACTTAAATGACAGAAAATTTAAATCTGATTTGTCAGTATTCCTTCTTTGCAATATTGCTAATAGATATTGAGAAATAGAAGGGCTCCAGTCAGAGGTATCGACTTCGATGCAATTTAATACTTTACACCATTACATATGATTGATAGTTGCGTGCTGGAGCAACAGTCGCTGGTTGTTTCTGTTTCATATCAGGGTTTTTAATTGTCTTGGAAATGTTTAACGTCTAGTAAATTGCGGTAGCCTGTAGACTGTAAAAAATATCTATTACTGCCATACTCCAGCTTCTCTTTCACCTTCGAGATGTTACCGCGGTTGTTTTTGGGAGAGTTGATTTGTTGTAAGGAATTTTTATAATCTTGTCCCTTTAGTCTAGTCAGTGTGTATTTTTCAGCTAAGTTAGTTGTTTTCTTTTATCTGAACAGGTTTTTGTTTATATTTCATGGCCTGCTACGATAGGAAAATTGAAAATCGCCGATTTGTTTGAAAATTTAAAATTAAATGAAAACTACCAGAGACTGATATTCACAACCCTATATCATTAGAAAGGTTATCAAATTCTACGCTTGACCGTATAAAAAAAATTAGGCATTCCCATTTGAAAAAATCAAGTTATCGCTGATCGAAGTTTCCTTAATTCATCGATCAATTTCTCCAAGTATAAACGTAATTTAAATTTGACAGTCTCATCAAAGCTGACGCATTTTATGCTTAGTAATACAGCAAAGTCACAGCCTTCCATATTTTATAATCTCTGCGGTATTCAAGTTTTTCCTGATATCTACTTATACCGAAAATGGTGATTTACACCTAAACGGTTCACCTTAGGTCCCATATATGATACATAAAGTCACACTAGAATTCACCAAGGACTCTGAATATGCAATAATATACGGGGTGTTCCATTTAAAAAACATAACTTTGATACATTTCGTGTTTTTGGGACACCCTGTATAACATGAAAATATTTTTAAAATGTAGCCTTTATGGGTCTCTATCCATCCTAAATTATTATTTTCTTTTTTATCAAACACTTTAGCCATAATGCTCCGTGTCGAATAACGTGAATAACCCTGTAGAATTGTATTTTAACTGTAACTTGTATTTACATATTGGAATCTGCATTATTCATTAAGAAGAACTAAAATCTCTTTCAAAACTCTTACAGCCAGAATCTGTCATAATAGGAAGTTCAACCATCATAAATTGATAGAAGTTATAAAGAGGGTCATAATAATAAGTGTAAATAACTGAATAGTATAAACTGCCAAACTCAATTAAAGGAATGCTTTTTTGGATGGTTTTTTCTCCACCTGTATGTTCTCGATGAAATGCGGTTTAGACGTGAATATAGCGCTGAGTTTTCTTTAAACAGTAGTATAATTTGCGTCGCGATCGCGTAAAATGTTTCGCTGCTAAGACAAGTAGAGTTACTTGTTACTATCCAAAATAAAAGTTGCAAAATTTGAGCCACTTTCATTATTCTTCTGTAATGCTCAGATGGTATGAAGTCCCCTACAACTGTTCGTATGATCGTAGTGCCGTATGTGACCCCCAGAGCTCCGACCCACATCTACCTCTGCAACCCTGCATTTTCAAATTTCAACCGAGAAATCTCGCTTCGTGCGTGTGTGGAACGGGACATTATCCAGTACAAAGGGATTGCAAGAGATGACACTTTACATTTCGATGTGAAAAATATTCACCACCACGACCGAAGTGAACTTCACGCGTCACCACGACTCCCCTATGGTTGCGACCATTGGAATCCCCGTGAATTGTCTAAATAGCTGAAACTGACATAATTATGACAAATGTTAGATGTCTAGCCCAATATCTCTGTATCAGCGTTTAACTTTCCGCTTCACTCCATTGTTACATTTCACGTATCGTCGGTGGAAAGGTTTACAACACCTCCGTGACGTCATACTACCACGCTCTAGTGTTTTCATCCTTATTTTGACTGAGGATAGTCACTTGACAAGCCTCGCGAGTATTAAACATTGAGGGGACCCATTTTAGTAATACAATAAAACTTCCACCACGAAGTTTACAATACTGTAACTTTTTTGCTGGATCTCAGGCAGAGTCGAAATTCATAATGCATAATAGCACAAGCCTTCGTCTACAAAGTATCGGAACGACAAGAACTTTGGTACATCTTAACATAGTCAAATAAACTCCTCTTCATCTGGGTCCCTGTCTGGGATTCGAGACTGCGCAACCAGTATGCAGTGTAGACGAACGAACTTATCGCCTGCATAATTAGTTTTCATTTCAAGTTGACAGCTTAACTTTGGTTTTCGTAAGGCTGACTCTGGAGCCCCAAAACTTTTCTCTGCCATCCGTGCCGCTTATAGCTATTGTACAACAGGGATGTAACCAATATTTTATATTTACTAAGTGTTACAATGTTTTCATTATTTATATTCTCATAGAAACCATGTGTTGTGCTGTTACAAAAGGCGAGAGCGTTAAAATTGCTACCATAGTTGAGAAAGGGCTTCCTTTAAGACAAATAATGCTGCGTCGTTGAATCAGTCAGTGTCACTTAGCGGGTTTGAAATCAAGAAAGCTCCTTATCTGCCTGCCAGGCATAGAACGACAAGACTACAGTTTGCCCAAGATCATGTTAGGTGGAATCGGAACAAGGGGCAACATGTCAAGTTTAGTGATCCTCGCATTTAGGATAGGGCGCTGTTTGAAGAGCACACCGATATATCAGGGAGGTGCTCGAGCCACATGGAGTGCCTCACGCTCAGGTAGAAGGAGAGTCAATAACAAGAGAGTATCTGCACGCAGAGGGGCTCAGCGTCGTGGAATGGCCAGCAGTGTCACCAGACATAAATACCATCTAACACCTGTGGAATGAGCTGCGTAGATTGCGAAGGCGCCAGCCCGCAGCTTAGACCCTTCGGGAGCATCAACAATGAAATCTAATAATTGGCAACATGACGCAGCGCTGCTAGGCTGTAATTGTAGTACGTGGTAGCAAAACACGCCACTGAATTAGTTTTATAGTTATAGTTACTTGATATATTTTATATTCATTTATTCTTATTTTGATGTTTTTTTGTTTATTTCAAAGGCTGCATACTCAATTACTTACTTATATTACTCAAATGTATGCTCAAATGTGTGCCTCCTCACATTTAAACTATAATTATGCATAAAAATTAATAAAACATTCAAACCCGCAAACGTCTTACGTCTACCGGATTTGGTCTACTATACTGAGCAAATCGACTGAAAGGCGGCGCATTTAAATGGACAATGGAGAATACCATCCCGCTACCTCTAGAATAAGGCTTACCCGAAATATCATGCCAACTTGAACGATCAGCATGACAAGACAAGCAATCACGCAGGCGGCATGTTCGTTAATCTACACTGCATACTGCATACTCATTGTGCCGTCCGAGTCCCAGACGGGGGGAGGGGGCAGGAGTCCCAGACGGGGGAGGGGACAAGAGACCCAGACGAAGGAGCTTTTTTGACTATGTTAAGGTATACCAAAGTTCTTGTCGTTCCGATACTTTGTAGATGAAAGCTATTATGTACTACAAATTTCGACTCTTGAGTTCCAGCAAAAAGGTTACAGTATTGTAAACTTCGTGCTGGAAGTTTTAGCGCATTGCTAAAATGGGCCCCTCCAATGTTTAACACTCGCGAGGCTTGTGAAGTGGCTATCGTCAGTCAAAAAAGGATGAAAGCACTAGATCGACATATGTTGCGTGGTAGTATGACATCACGGAGGTGCTGTAAACCTTTCCACCTAGAAGACGTGAAATGTAACAATGGAGTGAAGAGGAAAGTTAAACCCTGATACAGGGATATTGGGCTAGACATCTAACATTTATCATATATCAGTTACAGCTATTTAGACAATTCACTGGGATTCCAATGGTGCGCAACCATAGGGGAGTCGTGGTGACGCGTGAAGTTCACCCACTTCGGTCATGGTGGTGAATCTTTTTCACATCGAAATGTAAAGTGTCATCTCTTGCAATCCCTTTGTACTGGATAATGTCCCGTTCCACACACGCACGAAGCGAGATTTCTCGGTTACATTTCGAAAATGCAGGGTTGCGGAGGTCTGGGGGTCATATACGGCATTACGATGATACGACTAGGGGACTTCGTACCATCCGAGCATTACAAAAGAATAGTGAAAATGGCTCATAACTCAGTAAATTTGATGGTCAAACGCGCACCAAAAATTTTGCAACTTTCATTTTGGACATCTAGTAACTACTGTTTATGAAAAACTGAGGGCTATATTAACGTTTAAACCGTAATTTCATCGAGAACATACGGGTGGAGAAAAAAGCATCCAAAGAAGCGTTCCTTTAATTAAGTTGAGCAGTTTAGTTTTTAAGGTATTTACCATTCTTTTGTTTTTAGGACATGCTTGGATGAGCAGTTTCTGTGGAGAGAACCAAAATCTGGGTCTGTGATATATGGAACAAAAGATGTTGTGAAGCTCAAGAGGCTTTCTTTCACTAACAATGATGAAGGTACAAAAACCCATTATAAGTGTGAACAGTGTGATTATGAAACACATCTCAAGAACATTTTAAAGAGTCATCAGTCATTACATCATGTGGAGGGAAGCTATAAGAACCATAAGTGTGAACTGTGTGATTATAAAACTGATCGGAAGAGTCGTTCAATTAGACACAAATTAAGTCATGATGTAGGGGGGATATGTAAGAAATACAAGTGTAACCTGTGTGATTATAAATCTTATGAAAAGAGTCATTTAAATAAACATAAATTTACTCATGACACACAAGGGATTTATAAGAAATATAAGTGTGAACTGTGTGATTATAAATCTCATCAAAAGAGTCATTTAAATAGACATAAATTAACCCATTACAAGAAAAGCTTAAAGATACATCAATCAATACATACTGTGGAGGATATTCATAAGAACTGTGAATTGTGTGACTGTAAATCTGATCAAAAGTGTGAACAATGTGGTTTTAAAACCAATCAAATGAGTTATATTAATAGACTTATTCTAACTCATCAAATTGATGGGTTCTATGAAACCTACAAGTGTGAACTGTGTGACTATAAAACTCTTAGCAAGCACACTTTAAAGAGACATCAATCAGTACATCATGTGGGAGAAATTCATAAAATGTACAAGTGCAACCAGTGTGATTTTAAATCTGATCATAAAGGTCATTTAAATAGACATAAATTAACTCATGATACACAGGGGATTTGTAAGAAATACAAGTGTGAACATTGTGATTATAAAACTGATCAAAAGTGTAATTTAAATAGACATCTGTTAACTCATGATGTAGAGGGCATTCATAAGATATACAAGTGTGTACTGTGTGACTATAAAACTAATTTGAAGAATAATTTAAAGAGACATCAATCAACACATGAGCAAGATGGAACTAATAACAAGTACAAGTGTGAGCAGTGTGATAAAAAGTTTCATCAAAAAAGTCATTTACGTAGACATGAATTAACTCATGATGCAGGGGGAATTTATAAGAAATAGAAGTATGGACTGTGTGATTATAAAACCCATAACAAGTCTGATATAAAGAAGCATAAATTAGTACATGGAACTTTTAAGAAGTATAAGTGCGAGCATTGTGATTATTAATCCAACATTAAGGATAATCTAAATAATAATAATAATAATAAGTACTCGAAAACGATCAATACAAACTATACTGGGACGTTCAAATACATACAGACAAGACTATCCCAGCCAATAGACCAGATATAGTTTTCCAGTCAAAGCTTGACAAAGTGACATACCTGATAGACATTGCTATTCCCAATGATGTGAATATACAAAACACCTACGCTGGGAAAATATCTAAGTACACGGACCTTGCCATGGAAATAAAACGCCTTTGGAAGCAGGACAAAGTTACTATTGTTCCCCTCATTATGTCAGTCTCAGGCCTCACACCAAACACATTTACACCACACCTACAACAGTTAGGCCTGGACGAAAAGTTACACAAAACATTCCAAAAGTCTGTAATTCTGAAGACCTGTAACATCGTACGATCCTTCCTAAATTCCGATCAATAATAGTCCGGGTGTTGACTTGGCTCAGCCCGTCAACGCTTGTTGCTACCGCAATTATGCGAGAGGAACTTAGAAAGATGAATAATAATAATAATAGCTTTATTGTCCAACAGAAACTTCCATTTACAGGACAATCTATCTAAATAGATGGCACAAAGAATGACATCGAAAAAATAAAAAAAAAAATTGAAAATTTATAATCAAAACTAAAATTGTGATTTCGCTTCCCTAACTAGATGTTTCAGATTACAATTAAATATATCAACCTGTGAACTCATATTATTATAGATACTACACATTACATATAATGGAGACTTAAGCAACATATTTGTTTTGGCCCTTGGAGGTCTAAAAGTGAGCTGAGTACGAGAAGTAAGTGGCCGAACATTTAAATTAATTTGCTGAAGCAGATTGGGACAGTCAATAGCATTATTTAAAAGCTTAAACAAAAATATTAGGAACGCCACATTTCGACGTAACTCTAACGATTCCATATTTAACCTAGCGGACAACTGAATGTTAGGAATACCCCTTTCTGGATAGGTGCCATCAAGTTTGAATATCAAGAATTTCATAAACTTTCTGTGTACACCCTCAATGATACGATTATTACATTCATAAAACGGGTGCCACACTACACTTGCGTATTCGAGCTTCGTTCGAACATGAGTATAGTATAGCAGCTTCACTGCCTTGATATTGATGACTAAAGTGTTTATAAGTAGGGATATGGTTGTCAAAAATACTGAAAATTTTTCCGTAAATTTTGCTTAATACTACATTTACATCTGAACTAGTGAATAGATCACTCCAATGTGTCTCATACAATTCTCTATATAGAGCAGGAAAGTTAGCCTTTTTAAAGTTATAAGTTTTTCCGGAAGAATTAGCTTTAAATGTTGGTTGCTTGGCAAGTACGGCTGTCAGCTCTATCTGCAAAGCTGGATGATGGTTATCCTCTACTACTAGAGGGTTCTCATCATGAGACACATTACATGCACAATGTGAGAACACCAGATCCAGTAAACGATTTAAACTATTGGTCACGTTGTTATACTGCTGTAAGTTGAGTAAGTCTGCATAGTTTAATATTGCTCCAGTTTTAGGCTCTAGTTTGGGCATAAATTAAATCATGATACAGAGCAAATTTATAAGAAATAAAAGTGTGACATTTGTGATTGTAATACTCATTTCAAGACTGATTTAAAGAAGCATCAATTATTAGTATATGGAACTTGTAAGAACTACAAATGAACCACTTATTACTCAAGCATTTTGGCTAAATGGATTTTATATGAAAATGTACACTGTTGTCGAGTTGAACGTAACCAAAATTAAGTAGACTATATATTTGTATGTCCCAGTGTTGTGTACCTGTGGTGCTCGAAGATAAATGCTCCTTTTTTCTCAATAAGAGTTTTTATTTCACCTTACTATGTACATTGGACAGATCAAAAAGTGACAAATATATTTTTTCAATATTACAATACCATGATAACAGTCGATACAGTAGAAATAAGGAAAGTGGCAGGGCATTGAATGCGATCTATCCCTTTTTATGTTTCCATCGCTAATATTCTAAAAGAAGATTTCCAACACGGGGTATTTCCAAAGTTGGGACTTTCCTTTTCAGAAAGGACTGCCTTTGAAATGACGAAGCTAATGTACGGTGAATCAGCAGCAGAGGAATAAGAAAATAATGATAAGAAAGTACTAAAAAATTCATTTGCTGCGAAGTTTTGAGTTCGGTTCTGTCAACAATTCGAGGGAGCTCAAACACGCACTGTACAGGGTGACCTAATAAGAAGGGACGCCGGCAATATATCAGTAACCGTTAATCATATAACTTCGGGCAAAAAATATTATTAAGTAAATCGGCTAAGAGAAATCGCTGGAAATTATTTTCAATTTCCGCAAGTGGCCGCCAGGGGGCGCAAATGTTACGATCAGAAAAATGGCTTTTTCTCAAAAAAATATGCAAGTAAAGGTGTATTATTAATTCTACCATCATGTAGACAGGACAATTCTCGATTTTTACGTTAACAGTTTTTTGCTCTATCTTGTAATATATAGTAGTGGGGGAATGTCAAGTGTTTTTATTTAAATGACCATAACTTTGGCATAAGTTGACAGACATAAACAAGCTAGGTCTCTTTTGAAATAGCTGTTCTCACCTAATAATCTGTTATATAAAAGTTATTCAAGTTTATTTTGCCTTAGTAGCTACAGGGCGGTATTTGACATCATAACAATTATTACGCATTATTACGAAAATTTCAAATGGTATGCTATATCTATTTTATCATAAATATATAGAGGATGAAATTCTTAAAAAGTCGGTGCAAGATTCAACCTATCTATTTTCAAACCGGAGATATCAATAAAACAAGTATTACGACAAGTGTGCTGTGAGATTCAGAAATCATTGCTGCCCTTAGGGAAATAGTCTGTCACATCGTTTTAGTAATCATTCTATAGATAGTACTCAAGTAAAACCACTAGAAATCATATTTTGACTTATAAGTACTGGTGACGTAGTAGTCGCCAATAAGTGCTGAAGTCAATATTCATAATAATGGAAATTTTAAAAGAAACAAATGAAAATAAGTTACAGTATAAAATTGATTATTATTTTTATTATCATTAAACGCACAACATTAAAATTTGAGCTGATAACAAAGTGTTATAATGAACTCAACAAACAAACATAGTAGAAAAAAATCGATGTGAATAGGTCTTAAAAACTAAGACTAATTAACAGCAAAATAAAGCAAAGCAACGTGATATAACAACAAAGGTAACAGATAAAATACATTAACCTAACTCACACGCGTATACTATACCTATTTTCAATGTTGCTCTAGATGCTCAAACTGGCAGGTTTATCCATACGTGAATAGATGCATAAGTGCATCTAAAACGATGGACGTCAGCGAACATCAAAGGCAACACTGACAATAGGTATGGTATGTGCACGTTAGGTTATGTATTTTTTGTTTGTTATCCTTGTTCTTATACTATCTTATTTTGCTTTATTTTGCTGTTAATTGGTCCTACTTTTTAAGGTCTCTTCGCATTTATTTTTTCTTACCATCTTTGCTTGTAGAGTTCATATAACACTTTGTGATCAGCTCCAACTGATGTTTGATATTAAGAAATATGATAATCAATTTTATACTGTAATTACTTTTTGTTTGTTTCTTTAAAAGTTCCATTATCTTGAAAATTGGCTACATCACTTATTGGCGACTATTGCGCCACCTAGTGGTTACTTTAGAAAGTCAAAATATGATTTCTAGTGGTTTTACTTGAGTACTATCTATAGAATGGTTACTTAAACGATGTGACGGAGGCTATTTCCCTATAGGACAGCAATTGTTTCTGAATCTCACAACACTCTTGTCATAACACTTGTTTTATTGATATCTCCGGTTTGAAAATAGATAGGAAGTTGAATCTAGCACTGACTTTTTAAGAATTTCGTCCTCTATATATTTGTGTTAAAATAGATATAGCATACCATGTGAAATTTTCGTAATAATGCGTAATAATTGTTATGATGTCAAATACCGCCCTATAGCTACTAAGTCAAGATAAACTTGAATAAGTTTCATACAACAGATTATTAGGTGAGAATAGCTCTTCCAAAAAAGACCTAGCTTATTTAATTTTGTCAACTTATGCCAAAGTTATGGCCATTCAAATAAAAACATTTTTGACATTCCCCTACCACTATATCTTACAAGATAGAGCAAAAAACATCAACAACAAAAAAAATCGAGATTTGTCCTGTCTAAATGATGGTAGAATTTATAATATACCTTGACTTGCATATTTTTTGAGAAAAAGCTGTTTTTCTGATTGATCGTAACAGTTGCGCCCCCTAGCGGCCACTTGCGGAATTAGAAAATAATTTCCGATTTCTCAGCCGATTTACCTAATATTTTTTGCCCGAAGTTATATGATTAACGGTTACAGAGATATTGCCGGCGTCCATTCTTATTAGGTCACCCTGTACATCTGCGTTTTTTATCTCTGTTTTGAACTAATTGCATATTAGCGATCGAACTAGAATAGTCAATATCTTGATTTCCCTAAACATTTTGTATATGTATGACTGGGAAAAATCACTCCTTTTTGCGAGTACTATATGCCCTATGAAGAAAAGTCCCAACTTATGAAACACCCTGTATATGTGACAATTATGTGGGATTTACACGGGTGAGTAAAGCCGCACGATTTTTGCCACGCGCGGCTAAAATCGACTGTCTAAATGGCAATTCGACTAGGACGTGGGAGACTAAAGCCACAAGTCCCAAAGTTGGATAGCATCCGACTTTGGCCGCGCGGCGACCGGCCGCATGAGACTGCTGACTAAGATCGACCGTGTAAACGATCAGTCGTTGTAGCGCGATTCGACGTACGTTTGGCTAAAAAATGAATGAAAATTATACTATACAGTTTCTGGAATGCTATGGAAGGCATCCATGCTTATGAACCCTTGTCCTTGGTCTGTTCACTGTTTGTTTTCGATTTTTATTCCAATATATCGCAAATACACCATCTTTATTATCTAGTTCTAACAATAAAAGGTATTAAACGTCTCCAATTGTTTGATTTCCCACTGTTGAAACATTTTCAGCTCGATAGTCACGTTTATTGTACAGTTGAAATTGGTTCTCCCAATCGCAAAAACAATTTGGGTTTTTGCTATTGGTAAAAACATTTCGACTACAATAAACTTGATTCTATTTTAAATCTTTATTATAAATTATAACCAAACAAATGTCAAAACATCAGCTGATTCCTGGCAGTATTTTGACGCTTGACAGAAAGAAATGGCATTCGCATTCTGACAGGGTGTAAAGCTAGATTGAAAGTCCCTCAGAGTAACAACTGAACATAGAGGTAGTAAACAACTAATTCTAATAGGCTGACATATTTTCTTACGTTGTCATATCGACCACCAGATACGGCAATCATAATTGTTTACTATCATCTTAATTGTATAGTATCCAGAAATATTCCATTCTACGTTAAAAAAGACGGTATTTTGATGGTTCAGAAATCAATAGATATGTTGATGTTATGAGATATGTTGACTTCTACTGTGTTACTACATGTTTGTTCATCATGAACGCAAATTCTGTCTTACATAAATTTTGAGGAGTTGGCAACGCCTATGTAATTTTCCTGGGATTTTTTTACGGTAACCTCCGACTGTCAAACGTTTGTTTTGTTTGTGTGTCTTTCATGCTTGGTCAGTAAAATCGAATTCGCTATTTGTTGGTAACTGTAGTGAAGCTTTACGGACTTGCTGTGCTATATTCGAGTGTAGTTTAACAGTTTTTCGAGTTGGGACAGTGCAGAGCAGTGTTTGTAACATGGGTTGCATTGGAAGAATTTTCAGGTTAGTTGGCAATGTTAGGGTCTGAAGTGTCAAAAGATGATGGCTTTGAGCACGCCACGCTGAAGTGGTTTGTTTACTACCTCTATGTTCAGTTGTTACTCTGAGGAAAGTCCCAACTAAGTTGAGACATGGCCGGTTGAGACCTTCAAGCTGGCAGAAACAGTGTATATGTTTTGTGCTGGGGTGCCTTTGGGCTGCTCAGTTTACTTACGGTGGGTCGTGAATCCTTGGCAACTTACTCTTTTCCTCTTATAAGAGATGTCAGGCAAAATCACTAACTTTAACGCGAGATTACTCTAAAGGTTAAAAAAAACTTCAAGAAAAGGGCGCCAGGAGTTTTCACCTCCAAACTCCAAGGAAGTTAGTGAAATTACCCAACCTCTCCAGAAACACTGAAGGGATAGGTGCAGAAAATTTAAAAGAGAATTAAACAGTAACAAGTATATTGATCTTAAAATATAATATAAGAAATAGTGAGTTGATCTAAATGTACAGTTTATAAAGGGGGACTGCTGGCTTAGAAGAACGATACAACCTGGCTTGCTCAAGTGAGGTTGACGTTGGCAGGCTCCTTCTGACAGCTCCTTCAGAGGGTCCCCTTTTGCGACTGGCAGCCTCTTCAGGTTCCCTAGGCCAGACCACTCCTGTTTGACTTCTTCCTTTTCAGGCTGAAGGGTCTCTGGGTCTGGCTCGGCCACCACTTCCGGCCGCCGTCATGCAAAGTATTGAAGAAAGGGAAGGATTAGTGTCTGGACCCTCTATGGCGAAACCCCAGGATTAATAATTACACTGAAACAGTTCAAGACAAAATACAGACTAACAAAACTAAAAAGAGGAAAATTAATGGAAATAAGAAATGTCCAACAGAAGGGAAAATCTCTAAACCTAAATACATGTACATTTTTGTACGGATACTTCTGGAATTTTTCACCATTCTTATTTTTTCAAAAAGTATGTTTCTTAATCTATCAACCAAGATGAACTCTAATACATATAAAATGTAATAATTATTCTGAAACTATAAAACAATTTAAAATTTCCACGGAATGCCCGCCGTTCGGCCCACGGTATCCGGCCCACTATTTGATAGCTAAGCGACGTTGCAACATCTAAGGCTCCGGCCTAGTGTAGAGTCGGCCATGACTAATACCACTTACATCTGATGTCTGGTTCACCGTAGTCAAACACTACAAAATGTAAATAAACGCAACCTGTTTCCTGCTGCCACTTCCACTTAAATGAACACTCAATTTACTTTGTAAATTTTCACTTGAGCTAGAAAAATTCACTATTAGGTCACTTTGAAACCATTCTTGCTGGTCTTGATTCCCTTTCACTATCAAATCTTTTCGTAGGTATGCCCAGATGAGTTCTATTAACTGTATTTTTCTGTGATATTTGGGAGGTCCAGAAAACATTATAGGTACGACATTGTACTTTAAAGTAGGTCTTATCCTTTGAAATGTTTGTAAAGTATTGTCTTTATTCTTATAAATATAACCAGCCCATACACGAGGAATACCATTCACCCACTTCTGTTTATGTCGTTTATTGGAAGCACAACTGCTAGTGCAACCTGGTACTACACACTTTGCAGGCATCTTTTTATCTTTATAGTTTCGTTTGCGCAGGTCAATAAGTAGAAACCCATTAAAAATCACCTTGCAACGTTCTTTTTAATCTGGAATAAGGTTATGTTGGGCCATGGTTTGAATAAAGGATAAAGACAATAATTTACAAACATTTCAAAGGATACGACCTATTTTAAAGCACAATGTGGTACCTATAATGTTTTCTGGACCTCCCAAATATCACAGAAAAATACATTTAATAGAGTGAGTAGAGACGGCCATGATAGAACTCATCTGGGCATGGCCTGGGGCATACCTACGAAAGGATATGATAGTGAAAGGGAAATCAAGACCAGCAAGAATGGCTTCACAGTGACCTAATAGTGAATCTTTCTAGCTCAAGTGACAATTTACAAAGTAAATTGAGTGCTCATTTAAGTGGAAATGGAAGTGGCAGTAGGAAACAGGTTGCGTTTATTTTTATTTTGTAGTGTCTGACTGTGATAAAACAGACATCAGATGTAAGTGGTATTAGTAGTAGTAGTTCTAAAAAGTATTTTTCTTAATTTTATTTATTAACCGAGATGAACTCTAATACATATAAAATGTAATAATTATTCTGAAACTATAGGGCAACTATTTGACAGCTAAGCCACGTTGCCACATCTAAGGCTCCGGCCTAGTGTAGAGTCGGCCATGGACGGGGCCATTCCATAATTGATCCAATCCAATCCAATCCATATCCAATCCTAACCTAACCCACCCCAAAAAATGTTTTATCATATGTCCAATAGTCCAATCCAATCCAAAGATCCAAAACCAAAAGTGGAAGATGTAATTTATTGTAATTCTAGACAAAACCAGGGAATGATCTATGGATAAAACTCGTGGACTTTCTCGTGATGTAATTGCGGCACACCGCACAGAGTTTAGAATGTTTAGATGTTTACCAGTTTTACAACCTGTTTACTCTGAGAATTGCCGCCAACCTGTGCCTGTGCTGATACTGCTGATTGTTTAATCATCACTACTCTCTAGGCTGAAGCTGAAGCAGCTACCTGTGCAGCTACCCTTTGTGAGCTACCCTGGCGCCTGGCTACATAGTACATATATAAAACTGATAACATCAATCAAGTTTCAGCTAAATAATAAATAAAATATGTCCAAGGTAAAAAAAGAAGAAGCAGATATTACTCTAACAGGCAGAGAACTTGACGAAGTCAATATGAATATAGAAGGTACATACTCATATTACATATTACGTAAACCAATGAATTTGGATTGATAACTATTGATAACCACACTATAACCCAATTCTCAATGGCTATTTAAACTGTGCCCAACAATCAACTTCCATATTCTTTTATAGAATGCCTTCCTAGAATACTTCATATTAAAACAGTCGATTAACACAGTTCAATAGAGTCATAGAATGTAAAATAATACTAACGTAGAATGATCAGCTGCCCTCTCACAAAAATAAAAGTTTTTTGCTGTTGTGCATGTCGCCTTTATAAGGTGTTACACTGCTGTGTGATGTTGACTTGTTCTATATGAAACTATGTATAATCATGATTTGTAATTAAATTATGCATGTGTTGGTTTTTTACATACCACCTATGATTTTTTTGCCTTATTTAAAAATTAAACTAGTAACTGCTCTTTCGTAATAAACATAGGTATCCATTTATTCCTACTTTTCTCAGATGCAGCTGATTGGATTAATTACAACTATTGTTGCTACATACTCATATTACATATTACGTAAACCAATGAATTTGGATTGATAACTATTGATAACCACACTATAACCCAATTCTCAATGGCTATTTAAACTGTGCCCAACAATCAACTTCCATATTCTTTTATAGAATGCCTTCCTAGAATACTTCATATTAAAACAGTCGATTAACACAGTTCAATAGAGTCATAGAATGTAAAATAATACTAACGTAGAATGATCAGCTGCCCTCTCACAAAAATAAAAGTTTTTTGCTGTTGTGCATGTCACCTTTATAAGGTGTTACACTGCTGTGTGATGTTGACTTGTTCTATATGAAACTATGTATAATCATGATTTGTAATTAAATTATGCATGTGTTGGTTTTTTACATACCACCTATGATTTTTTTGCCTTATTTAAAAATTAAACTAGTAACTGCTCTTTCGTAATAAACATAGGTATCCATTTATTCCTACTTTTCTCAGATGCAGCTGATTGGATTAATTACAACTATTGTTGCTACTGTGCCGAAGAATGTGCCTCATTAGGAATTAGAGACAAGCATGAAGTACAGTGTCATATGGGTCCACAGCTAATAGTATGCTTATCAGCTATTGACATCCATAATGCTGCCAGTAGAAATTGTCCTATTGACCAGAGCAGAAATACATCTTGCAGCAAATCCAGCAATCAGTAAGTCAGATCAAAAATATTATACAATTATTTAGGATATAATTTCAAAACTACATTATGAACTGAAAGTCTGACTAATCAAAACAGAAACATACTTATTTTGAATATAACCATACATATCTATATGTCATGGTTAACTTGAAAATGATGGTGCTTTCAAATGTATTGTAGAAATAAACATATGAGGTAATCGAAACCATATATTATATAATTTATATCAAAACATCAAAAAGAGGATACTGTTGCTCTTTTTTATATTTGTTTAATAATAGATCAATGATAACTCCAAAATTAGAAATTGATGTACAGTTACTGTTGCAGTTTTGCATTGAACATTTTTTGCAAAATGCCATATAACACATGTTGAATATGTAATTATTTGTATTGAATACTGGATTTGAATGTTAGTAAATTTTTGGATTTTCAAGGTCACAAGTAACTTGTCCAAATTGATGTAACCCTTTAACATCCATCAGTATTGTTATGCAGGTAGTTACTTGAATGTCAAGTGAATATTATTTTGGATGTTACTAACTAAGCGCATCTACTGGGGGTTTTCTGAAGAATTTTAAATTATGATAATTTGAAAATCATTTTACTTTGTTTTTTAAATGTAACACCCTGTATGTTTAATTTAATATCCAAGTATCTACTGAAAACCTATCTCGCCCCGCAGTATGTTTTATCGACTTTGTGGCATTGCCAAGTTATCAATTAATTTTCTAAAATAATAAAGTTTTATAAATTTTTGTTTTAGTTTTTAATAATAGTAAAAATAATATTTATTCATCTCTCAAATATGCATTATAAAGAGTTATTAAATATGGTATCTCACTAAGGGAAGACCTTGAGTGAGGGTGTGAGAACTCAAAATCGAAATTTTCCTTCACCTATCTTTTTACAGACATAGTTTGCCATATTTATGGTGATTTTATGTAGTGAGTCATACGTATAACTGTTATCCATCTTGAGCTAATCTGGGCCAATAACTAACCTAGTTCGTTAATAATATGGTAGAAGAAGTAAGAAAAATGTATGTTTTAAAATTTATATTACATTATTTCTAAGTGTAAAACATTTCTAATTCAAACTCAAACGGAATTGTATTTATTGAAAATATTGTAAACAAGAAAAAAGGGAAATAATAGCAACTGTAAATAACAATAAGATAATTTTAATTAAAGAAATTGTTAAAAGTGTCTTCCGCCCTAGTTTATGCACTCTTGAATCCGAATATTTAAGTTCTTTCTAACGCGACATAAAACATTGTGCTTTGAAACGCCTCTCATTGCTTCATGCCATCCCTCGTGGTTGTAGGTATTCGACAAACTAAAGACTTGATATGTCCCTGCGGAAAGTAATCCGTACAAGATAGATCTGGAAATCTGGGAGGCCAAGCTACTGGACCTCCACGACCGATTCATTTTTTTTGACAATGTACATCTCTGTGAGCACGAACATTCCTGTGAAAATGTGCAGACGCCCCATTAGGTCGAAAACTATAACAATTTAACAGTCTACTAGTAACCAAACAATGTGACACTCCCTTGCTAGATCAATTTCTGGATTTATTAAATTGATCATATTATGCAATAAACATATAAATATATAGGAAATACATAGCCTATAAGCACGGAAAACGGTTTTTTTATTTTAGGAAAATTATTTATAACTCTGTTATGCTATAAACCATTACTAGTAAGTACTTCCATGTTAAATAACATATACAGTGCGTTCTATTAATAAAATACAGGGATATGTTTGTCTGATATTTTTAAAAAATAATTTATAATTTGGCAACACCGCAAACTCGAAAAAACATATTGCGGGGCGAGGTATGGTATTAATACATACTTCGATTTGAAATAAACCATACAGGGTGTTACATTTAAAAAACAAAGTAAAATGACTTTCAAATTATCATAATTTAAAATTCTTCAGAAAATACCTTGTAGATGCACATAACTAGCAACATCCAAAAAAATATTCACTTGACATTCAAGTTACCATCTGCATAATAATATTGAGAAATATTGAAGACATATATCAATTTAGACGTGTTACTTGTGACCTTGCAAATCCAATAATTTACCGAAAATAAATGATAACTTGGCAATGTCGCAACTGATTCCAAAAATATGTTAGGGATACAGAGATTAATGAAGGCAACTAGAAAGATAGTGGATCCATTTAAAAAAATCAAGTTGATCATTATCCTGCTTTCCTGCAACACCCTGTATATTTCAAAATAAACAACCAAATAACTTTTGTATTTGACATTTTCTTCTATCAGGTATATCTTGTGAGATATCGAAGAATTACACACTAAATGGACACCTTGTATATGTTGGCAATTTATTACACACCAACCATCATGAACCTATATGTAGTGTGAATAAGCACACAACAAATTCGAATAGGATGGAAGCGCATAGTTCTTGTCAAGTTTTTCATAATTTACATCAAAATCCCTTCATACTTCAGTTATTTTGAATCACCTTTTTAACTGGTTAAAAAAATTCAAGTAGTGAATTGAGTTTTTGAATATATTGCGTTTACTAGTTACAATCACAGCAATTAGAGTATCACAATACCAACTGTGATTATAAAATCATAACCCATGATGACTAAAACCCAATATAAGTGTGAAAAATGTGATTAAGAAACACATGTCAAAAAACAAATGTCCTTCAGAAAATTTTAGAAATGTTTTCGGATTAAACTATAGGGAAAGCTGCTAACCTGTATTTATATAGAATTGTATTTTAACTGAAACTTGTATTTACATATTGGAATCTGCATTATTCATTAAGAAGAACATTATCCAGTACAAAGGGATTGCAAGAGACGACAGTTTACATTTCGATGTGAAAAATATTCACCACCACGACTCCCCTATGGTTGCGACCATTGGAATCCTCGCGAATTGTCTAAATAGCTGAAACTGACATAATTACCGCAAATGTTAGATGTCTAGCCCAATATCTTCGTATCAGCGTTTAACTTTCCGCTTCACTCCATTGTTACATTTCACGTATCGTTGGTGGAAAGGTTTACATCACCTCCGTGACGTCATACTACCACGCTCTAGTGCTTTCAACCTTATTTTGACTGAGGATAGTCACTTGACAAGCCTCGCGAGTATTAAACATTGAGGGGACCCATTTTAGTAATGCACTAAAACTTCCACCACGAAGTTTACAATACTGTAACTTTTTTGCTGGATCTCAGGCAGAGTCGAAATTCATAGTGCATAATAGCACAAGCCTTCGTCTACAAAGTATCGGAACGACAAAAACTTTGGTACATCTTAACATAGTCAAATAAACTCCTCTTCATCTGGGTCCCTGTCTGGGACTCAAGTCAGTGGACTCAAGACTGCGCAACCAGTATGCAGTGTAGACGAACGAACTTATTGCCTGCATGATTAGTTTTCATGTCAAGTTGACAGCTTAACTTTGATGGTTTTCGTAAGGCTTACTTAGAGCCCCAAAACTTTTCTCAGCCGTCCGTGCCGCTTATAGCTATTGTACAATAGGGATGTAACCAATATTTTATATTTAGTAAGTGTTACAATGTTTTCATTCTTTATATTCTCATAGAAACCATGCGTTGTGCTGTTACAAAAGGCGAGAGCGTTAAAATTGCTACCATGGTTGAGGAAGGGCTTCCTTTAAGACAAATAATGCTGCGTTGTTGAATCAGTCAGTGTCACTTAGCGGGTTTGAAATCAAAAAAGCTCCTTATCTGCCTGCCAGGCATAGAACGACAAGGCTACAGTTTGCCCAAGATCATGTTAGGTGGAATCGGAACAAGGGGCAACATGTCAAGTTTAGTGATCCTCGCATTTAGGATAGGGTGCTGTTTGAAGAGCACACCGATATATCAGGGAGGTGCTTGAGCCACATGGAGTGCCTCACGCTCAGGTAGAAGGAGAGTCAATAACAAGAGAGTATCTGCACGCAGAGGGGGTCAGCGTCGTGGAATAGCCAGCAGTGTCACCAGACATAAATACCATCTAACACCTGTGGAATGAGCTGCGTAGATTGCGAAGGCGCCAGTCCGCAGCTTAGACCCTTCGGGAGCATCAACAACGAAATTGTAGCACGTGGTAGCAAAACACGCTACTGAATTAGTTTTATAGTTGTAGTTACTTGATATATTTTATATTTATTTGTTCTTGTTTTGATGTTTTTTTTGTTTATTTCAAAAGCTGCATACTCAATTACTTACCTATATTAGTCAGATGTATGATCAGACATGTGCCTCCTTACATTTAAACTTTAATTATGCATAAAAATTAATAAAACATTCAAATCCGCAAACGTCTGTGATGATCCGGAACGCGCTCCTGGCTGCCAGACGTCAGAACGCACCTTTAGCGGTCACGTGACTGAAGATGGGCATTGACGGCATCTACGGATGATTTATAAAAAATTATAAGATCTGAGTATGAGTGTAATTAGTCGATGAAGATCAGATAAGTAATGTATTTGATTATTACTACATCATATATTGTTCAGATATTTTGATATTTGTCAGATCATGAGTGACTTTTCATAGAGCAAATAGTTCCGTGTTCATTTTCAATCTGAGCAAAAGATACAGTTCTGTGATGCTATTTGTTTGCTTTTTCACTTGAATAAAGTAGGGAGTCCTTGGAGACTGGTTGCCATAGTTTGTTTATTTATTACGGGCGGGGATGGTTTTTGGAAACAGGAAGAGTTCAGACACCAAAATTTAAACAAGGCATTTTTGAGTCTTTTTCACGAATATTTGCAGGTATGTTGTCTTGAGTTTATATTATTAACTAAGGTGGTCTGGCTACAATATTTAAAGTGTGTATAGTATACAACCGGCTTTTAAGACGACTTTATATGGCGTTGGGTCTCTGATTTACGTCTACTCTAGGTATTAGGTCCTGTGGGATTGCAGGCTGGTGGTGAGCAGAAACAACTTTGTCTTGTTTAGGTGTATCTGTTTGAATATTTATTGATCCTCTTTATTTATATACGCTATTTATTTTATGGTTGTGGAAACCGTGGCGACTGGCCGTGACAGCCTAAAACATCTTATCAATGGAGATAAGAGGGATGACTCACGTGTTTCACAAACTATACGGTTTCCTCTAACCAGCCCTTTTATATCTTGTTTATTATTTATATTTATTTATTGATCTATTTATATACTTATATACCATGCTTGCTGTGCTGCTATGCTTGCTATGCCGCTATGCTTGCTATACATTTTTCCACATCCTATCCATATTTCTCTTCCTGACGTTGAGCAGAGACCTAGCCCACCATGTATTATTATTATTTTTCGTTGAGACTGTGAATGTTTATAACCATTTCTTTATTATACAAATATCAATAACAAGAGCCAGTTTACCACTATTATTAAGGCATTTTTGAATCGTATATTTCAACATATCAATATAAATACTTCACCAGTAAAATATATGAAATACAAAGCACTCATGATTTGATAAATACAAGAATCAAGTAATAAAACCATACCGTAAACACTCAGCACTCATGATTAGTAAATACAAAACAAATGTTAATAAGCAAATAATAAAAAAACAATATCATAACATTTCTGTGTTTTGATTTCATTTTCTCTGAGTTGGTACACATGCATGCTAAAAGAATCTGGTTTTCACGGGCACACACACCATTGGGTTCTAAATTCCACCACTAGACGCCTTGATCACTTTGGCTATTTCTCAATTTGGTATCGGTTTTGACAGTGACCTGTTGCTCACTACACGTCTTACGTCTACCGGATTTGGTCTACTGTACTGACCAAATTCGACTGAAAGGCGGCGCACAGCCTTTAGAATAAGGCTTACCCGAAATGTCATGCCAACTTGAACGATCAGCATGACAAGACAAGCAATCACGCAGGCGGCAAGTTCGTTAGTCTACACTGCATACTCATTGTGTGTTGGGAGGGGACAGGTGACCCCGAGGAAGGAGCTTTTTTGACTATGTTAAGGTATACCAAAGTTCTTGTTGTTCTTTGTAGATGAAAGCTTGTGCTATTATGCACTACAAATTTCGACTCTGCCTGAGCTCCAGCAAAAAAGTTATAGTATTGTAAACTTTTTGCTGGAAGTTTTAGCGCATTGCTAAAATGGGCCCCCTCAATGTTTAACACTCGCGAGGCTTGTGAAGTGGCTATCCTCAGTCAAAATAAAGGTGAAAGCACTAGAGCGACATATGTTGCGTGGTTGTATGACGTCACGGAGGTGTTGTAAACCTTTCATCGAGAAGACGTGAAATGTAACAATGGAGTGAAGAGGAAAGTTAAACGCAGATACAGGGATATTGGGCTAGACATCTAACATTTATCATATGCCAGTTTCAGCTATTTAGACAATTCACGGGGATTTCAATGGTGCGCAACCATAGGGGAGTCGTGGTGACGCGTGAAGTTCACCCACTTCGGTCGTGGTGGTGAATCTTTTTCACATCGAAATGTAAAGAGTCGTCTCTTGCAATCCCTTTGTACTGGATAATGTCCCGTTCCACACACGCACGAAGCGATATTTCTCGGTTAAAATTCGAAAATGCAGGGTTGCGGAGGTAGAGGTGGGTCGGAGCCTTGGGGGTCACATACGGCATTACGATGATACGACTAGGGGACTTCATACCATCTGAGCATTACAAAAGAATAATGAAAGTGGCTCATAACTCAGTGAATTTGATGGTCAAACTCGCACCAAAAATTTTGCAACTTTTATTTTGGACACCTAGTAACTCTACTTTACTGGTCTTAGCAGCGGCACATTTTACGCTATCGCGACGCAAATCACACTACTGTTTAGAGAAAACTCAGGGCTATATTCCTGTTTAAACCGTAATTTCATCGAGAACATACAGGTGGAGAAAAAAGCATCCAAAGAAGCGTTCCTTTAATTAAGTTGAGCATTCTTCTGTTTTTAGGAAATGCTTGGATCAGCAGTTTCTGTGGAGAGGATCAAAATCTGAGTCTGTGATATATGGAACAAAAGATGTTGTGAAGCACAAGAGTCTTTCTTTCACTAACAATGATGAAGGTACAAAAACCCATTATAAGTGTGAACAGTGTGATTATGAAACACATCTCAAGAACATTTTGAAGAGACATCAGTCATTACATCATGTGGAGGGAAGCTATAAGAACCATAAGTGTGAACTCTGTGATTATAAAACTGATCGAAAGAGTCGTTTAATTAGACATAAATTAAGTCATGATGTAGGGGGGATATGTAAGAAATACAAGTGTAAACTGTGTGATTATAAATCTCATGAAAAGAGTCATTTAAATAGACATAAATTTACTCATGACACACAAGGAGGGATTTATAAGAAATACAAGTGTGAACTGTGTGATTATAAATCTAATCAAAAGAGTCATTTAAATAGACATAAATTAACCCATTACAAGAAAAGTTTAAAGATACATCAATCAATACACACTGTGGAGAATATTGATAAGAACTGTGAACTGTGTGCTTGTAAATCTGATCAAAAGTGTGAACAATGTGGTTTTAAAACCAATCAAATGAGTTATATTGATAGACTTATTTTAACTCATGATATTGAAGGGTTCTACGAAACATACAAGTGTGAACTGTGTGACTATAAAACTCTTAGCAAACACACTTTAAAGAGACATCGTACAATACATCATGTGGGGGAAATTTATAAAATGTACAAGTGCAACCAGTGTGATTTTAAATCTGATCATAAAGGTAATTTAAATAGACATAAATTAACTCATGATACACTGGGGATTTGTAAGAAATATAAGTGTGAACTATGTGACTATAAAACTCACTATAAGCAGTATTTAAAGCAACATAAATTGAGACTCCATGTAGAGAGAACTGATAAGAACTACAAGTGTGAACAATGTGATTATAAAACTGATCAAAAGTGTAATTTAAATAGACATCTGTTAACTCATGATGTTGAGGGCATTCATAAGATATACAAGTGTGCACTGTGTGACTATAAAACTAATTTGAAGAGCAATTTAAAGAGACATCAATCAACACATGAGCAAGATGGAACTAATAAGAAGTAAAAGTGTGAGCAGTGCGATAAAACATTTCATCAAAAAAGTCATTTACGTAGACATGAATTAACTCATGATACATGTGGACTGTGTGATTATAAAACCCATAACAAGTCTGATATAAAGAAGCATAAATTAGTACATGGAACTTTTAAGAAGTATAAGTGCGAGCATTGTGATTATAAATCCAATATTAAGGATAATCTAAATAGGCATAAATTAAATCATGATACAGAGCAAATTTATAAGAAATAAAAGTGTGACCTTTGTGATTATAATACTTGTTTCGAAACTGATTTAAAGAAGGATCAATTATTAGTACATGGAACTTGTAAGAAGTACAAATGAATCACTTACTATACTATTACTCAAACATTTTGGCTAAATAGATTTTATATGAAAATGTTCACTGTTGTTGAGTTGAACATAACCAAAATTAAGTAGACTATATATTTGTGTGTCCAAGTGTTGTGTACCTGTGGTGCTCGAAGATAAATGCTCCTTTTTCTCAATAAGACTTTTTATTTCTCCTTACTACATTGGACAGATCAAAAAGTGACAAATATATTTTTTAATATTACAATACCTTGATAACAGTCAATACATTAGAAATAAGGAAAGTGACAGGACATTGAATGCGATCTGTCCCTTTTTATATTCCCATCGCTAATATTCTAAAAGCAGATTTCCAACACTGGGTGTTTCCAAAGTTGGGACTTTCCTTTTCAGAAACGACTGCCTTTGAAATGACAAAGCTAATGTACGGTGAATCAGCAGCAGAAGATTAAGAAAATAATGATACGAAAGTACTTAAAAATTCGTTTACTGCGAAGTTTTAAGTTCGGTTCTGTCAACAATTCGAGGGATCTGAAAGACGCACTGTACATTGCGTTTTTTATCTCTGTTTTGGTCGAATTGCATATTAGGGACCGAATTAGAACAGTCAATATCTTGATTTCCCTAAACATTTTGCATATGTATCACTGGGAAAAATCACTCCTTTTTGCGAGTACTATATGCCCTATGAAAAAAAAAGTCCCAACTTATGAAACACCCTTTACAGGGGCGGCGCGTGCCTCGAAAAAGTGGGATGCCAGAAATATACAACAATCTTCCAGATGAGTTTGTCAAATTAGAAAATGGGGGGAGAGTGATCGGTATTTTAGCTATAGTATAGCAGAGTGCTGGAAATTGGAAAATAATGCAGAAGCGGGTATAGTTATAATCTACTTTGTAGTATGTAGTGAGCAACTGGTCACTGTCAAAACCGATACCAAATTTAGAAATAGCCAAAGTAATCATTAGAACCCAATGTTGTATGTGTGCCCGTGGTAACCAGATTCTTTTAGCATGCATGTGTACCAACTCAGAGAGAATGAAATCAAACACAGAAATGTTATGATATGGTTTTTTATTATTTGTTCTTAACATTTGTTTTGCATTTATTAATCATGAGTGCTGAGTGTTTGTTATGATTTTATTACTTGATTCTTGCATTTATCAATTCATGAGTGCTTTGTATTTCATATATTTTACTGGTGAAGTATTTATATTGATATGTTGAAATATACGATTCAAAATGTCTTAATAATAGTGGTAAACTGGCTCTTGTTATTGATATTTGTATAATAAAGAAATGGTTATAAACATTCACAGTCTAAATAATAATAATAATACATGGTGGGCTAGATCTCTGTTTAACGTCAGGGAGAGAAATATGGATAGAATGTGGAAAAGTGTAAAATATCAGCATATATATAAATAAATAAATATAACCAACACATAAAGGAGTAAATAAAGGAGATAATTGGAATATCTAAAATGTAAGCATAGTATAGCAAGCATAGCAGCATAGCAAGCATGGTATATAAGCATATAAATAGATCAATAAATAAATATAAACAATAAACAACATAAAAGGGCTGGTTAGAGGAAACCGTATAGTTCGTGAAACACGTGAATCATAACCCACTTCCACCTTGGTAAGTGATTACGCCGTCCCGGCAGTCGCCACGGTTTCCACAACCATAAAATAAATATCGTATATAAATAAAGGGGATCAGTAAAGGTTGAAATAGATACATCTAAATAAGACAGAGTTATCTCTGTTCACCACCAGCCAGCAATACCTCAGGACCTACATAGAGTAGACGTAAATCAGAGACCCAACACCATTTAAAGTCGTCTTAAAAGCTTGGATATATAGTATACATTGTGAAACACTCCAAAAATAGTAGCCAGACCACATTAGTTAATAATACAAACTCAAAAGACAACATACCTGCATATATTCGTGTAAAAGACTCAAAAACCCTGTTGTTGAAATTTTGGTCTCCAGCTTGTTACGTTTTTCCAAAAACAATCCCCTGTCGTAATTATTAAACAAACTATCAACAAAACTATGGCTACGATATCACAGCCCGCTACTTTATTCAGTGACCAAACACAACAACCAAAAGCATCACAGAACTATCTTTTTCTGTGAACACGGATTGACAATTAATATAGATTGAAAGGAATTTTTGTTCTATGAAAAATCACTCATGAATTGACAATAACAAAATATCTGAACAATATAGGATAATCAGATAATCAAATGAATACTCATTCACTTTAACAAATTGTAATTGATTTTCCTTCTATCATCTGACACTGCCGTCAATGTCAAACTTTGGCATCCTGACAGCTAAAGGTGCGTTCAAACGTATAGCAGCCAGGAACGCGTTCCGGATCACCACAAACGCCCCTTTGGAAAGGTATCCAAAGAGGAAGGAGGCTGGGTAGCTTTCCAACATCCCTTAGTTCCTGGCTGGAAAAATTTTCTTGTAGTTCCATGGCCTCAGGAGCACCGCCGCGTCGATACATGCAACAAGAAAAATTCAATCAGCAGATTTATGAAATTCAAATAGTAAATAATCTTCTAAAACTAGAAATGAGGAGCAATCAAGGACTTCAAACAACACACATGTATTTCTTTTTAAGTCACAATACTTGATAACAATTCAAACAATTGAAAACTTCAACCAAACATTCGAGTGAAAAACTTCAAGTTGGAAATATGAAGTTTCCACAACATTCACCAGTTTGTAGGTACCACAAAGGTAAATGTTAGAATAAGATAGGGTCGACACACAGTGTGGACCATAATATAACTAAAAGTCAGAAATGTACTTGACTTTACCTCGCCCCTAATGTAAAAGACCAAGCAATCACATCGGTTATGACCTGGCAATATTGGAGCTCGCCCCTCTTGTAAAACCAAACATGTGTTACGACCTGGCGACATTTGACCTCACGCCTCATGTAAAACCAGTCTCATGTGTTACGATCTGGCAACATTGGTCACTCGTGGGCTAGACAGCACAGTTCGAAAGAGGCCAACCGTCAGCTGTCAAGGTAGACTTCACAAATGTCATTCTTGACGTAACATATCCCAATGTATAATGTATTATAAAATCATAACAATGATTATTATTGTAACTAATGCATGAGGGAAAGAAACAACAAAAAGAAACATCTCCAGACAAATGTCAGGATTTAATATCAAATCACTACTACCCTGGATAAAATGAAGATAAAGAACACACAATCCTAAGAAAGTTCCAAACTGTTTATATTTTCGGCTGTAGGCTACCTGTAAATGACCTTTACTTGTTCTTAATCAAGCTCCACGCCCCTAGAGGTGAGACCATGCTGAAAAAGAAAGCTTCACGGACACCAAGGAAAAAATAGTATCAGATATAGAATAGGAAGGGTGAACAAATAGTTTTGTGAGAAAGCGAGGACCCCCACATCACTTCACTTGCAGTGCGTTCACCAAAAAGTGAGGTAGAGGAATGTTAAACATAGTTGGCAGCAGAGGAAGAAATTCTGATTGAAGAGGAGTACTGATTGACATACATGAAGCAAAAAGCAAAACAGTAGATGGATATCTTATAAGAAAATTTAAAGATCCCTGAAGACTTCGATCAGCTGACACATTCGTCATATGTGGCTGCAATGGTTTCAGCAAACTAGCCTGTCCACAGCCTAAGAAGATAAGAAATATGTTATCATAGTAAAATTTGTCATAGAGAGATAGTGACATTCCAAACATATAAGATTTTAAACCTCCCTGTTTCTCAGAGAACAAACAATAATATAAAAAAAACAGAAGTTTAAATGGTTGATAGGATATTAAAAATGAAACTGACCTGCCAAAATGCCTGCGAAAGGCTGTAACATCACCGATGGTTGTCTTAGAAGATTTTTCAACTGGTTGACATTCTTCACAAAGGACAAGGGCTTTCTTGCTGTCATACTGTCTGATTGAGCAGGAACAGGCGTACCATCTCTTGATAAGACTTGAGAAATTTGGGTTTCATCTAACTCGCTCAGATTCTTACTGGTTCTTGGTGTAGAATTTTGATTCTCCATCGTTCAGTATAGATCACCCTACAAATATTGCTACGCAGTATCACACTTGACAATGACAAAAGGTTTTTCATGATTAATAAACCATACCTCATCTGAAATTAGTACACAGTGACATGCCTCCTTCGCAACAGCAACAATTTTGACCAGAACAACCATCTCTGGGCCCTGAGACAGTCATCCTGGTCACGGCACCAATTTTGTAGTGAGCAACTGGTCACTGTCAAAACCGATACCAAATTTAGAAATAGCCAAAGTGATCAAGACGTCTAGTGGTGGAATTTAGAACCCAATGTTGTATGTGTGCCCGTGGTAACCAGATTCTTTTAGCATGCATGTGTACCAACTCAGAGAGAATGAAATCAAACACAGAAATGTTATGATATGGTTTTTTTATTATTTGTTCTTAACATTTGTTTTGTATTTATTAATCATGAGTGCTGAGTGTTTGTTATGATTTTATTACTTGATTCTTGCATTTATCAATTCATGAGTGCTTTGTATTTCATATGTTTTACTGGTGAAGTATTGGTTACAATTCGATCAATAAAGTAATTGTAGCCAATTGTGAAGGACCAACTAAATTGGCAAATAACCGCAGATGACTCACGAGAATTGAAGGTTAATCATGCATCGGTTGACTCACCCCTTGTTGGTTGGCGTCGGATGTCTTCCCCAGCTGGGTACTGCGTTGCTCTATCCAGATTCCTAGTTAGCTGAGCGATGTAAGGCTGTGGTCGCCCTTATTGGAGGTACCCGCTACACACGGGGTGACGGATATCACGCACACGTCCGTTCACCTCGGTAGTTGAAGTACGACTCTCTCTTTCTTCCGCGTCAACCGTCAGACTTCAAACTCGCAAGTCAAAACGCGGGAGATTCGAATATACAAAATTTTTTAAATGGTAAATACCAATCGTAACCATTTTCCGCCCACCAAAAAATATAAAAAAAAAAAAATATTTTTTCCAATCATAGTAATTCCTATATTACCCACAAAAGAAAATTAGTGGAATTATCCCACCCATAACACAACACGAAAAGAAAAAAAAAAAAAACAAATTATCATATACAAGCAAATCATGGCCTATTGTGCCGGCAAAGGGCACAGTTTCAATAAAGGACGGTCTAACAGCCCTTTACTCGTCTTAACTTGGGCGACTCTCGAAATGTTTCCCGTACCGGGATATAACTTAATAATCCTGCCTAATGGCCACTGTAAAGGACGGGTATTTTCATCCTTGAGAAGAACCAACTGGCCGACCGAGGGAGGATTATGTGGTGTATTCCACTTATGTCGTTGCTGAAGGGTGTGGAGGTACTCCATATGCCAGCGCCGCCAAAAATGTTGCTGCATCTGTTGCACTAACTGCCACCTGTTCAACCGACTATGTTTCACACACAACAAATCTTCGTCAGGCGGAGCATTCAGGGGCTCTAATGTCAAGAAATGACCCGGAGTCAAGCTGCCTACATCGTTAGGATCAGAACTCAAACTACACAAGGGTCTCGAATTTAACATTGCCTCAATTTGGATTAAAGTGGTGCTCAATTCCTCATAAGTCAACACTTGCGCACCTATCACCCGCCGCAAGTGAGTTTTCACAGATTTCACTCCGGACTCCCATATACCTCCAAAGGAAGGACTAGCTGGAGGATTAAAATGCCACTTAATTTGCAAAGCTTCAGAAGCTTTAGCACCCAATAACTGTAAAGTTTTATAAGCACCAACAAAATTCGTACCTTGATCACTATAAATATCACTGCAACGTCCTCGCCGCCCTATAAAACGCCTAAGTGCTGCAAGAACAGCTTCACTAGTTAGATCTGACACAACTTCTAAATGTATTGCTTTAGTAGCCATACACACGAAAAGACACACATACACCTTTTGAGAACTAATGCCTCGTCTTTTACCTAAAGACATCCTCAAAGGACCAAAAAGGTCTACGCCACTATGGGAAAAAGGTTTGACTTCCGAAATTCTAACGGAAGGTAAATCACTCATTATGGGGACCACTGGAGGAGGCTTAACTCTAAAGCATTTTATGCAACGAGATAACACTGAAGCTATAGCCCGTTTGGCAGATAGTATCCAATATCTCTGCCTTAACAGATAATGCAAAGTTTGTGGTCCAGGATGACAACTCCTATTGTGCACACTTTGGATAATGAGATAAGTCAATCGATGCTTCCTAGGGAGCAGAATTGGATGCTTCCGATCATAGCTTAGACTAGACTGTCTCAAGCGACCGCCCACCCTCAGGACACCCTGGGAATCAATGAAAGGAGCTAACTTCTGTATAGCTTTGGGACAGACCTCCGCTCGACGAACTTTCCGCAGTTCATTATCCAATTCAACTCTTTGCACGTCTTTGACCAGAACCACCATAGCCTCATACAATTCAGCCTCGGATAAATTACCTATCTCACGCGGGTAACCCCTTTTTCGACACAAACAATTTTTACGAAATCTCAAACAATAAGCAACAACACGCTCAATTTTGCGTAAGGAAGAATATCTATTCAACAATTCTGAAACAATACTAGAGCCGTGAATAGTAATACAAACAACCTTTGCTTCTTCTTGTACATCTGTACAGGAAGGCTCACCTACACAAGTTACAGGCCAATCATCCCGAGGAAGCTTAAGCCAAGTTGGCCCCTCCCACCACAAGGGTTGTTCTAGAAATTGCCGAGGAAAAGTCCCCCTAGAAGCACAGTCACTAGGATTCTCTTTCCCAACCACATGATACCATGAATCAGGAGCTACCTTCTCCTGGATTATAGCTACACGATTGGCTACAAAGCTCCGCCACCTATGCGGAGAAGATTTGACCCACGTCACAACTACCTTCGAATCCGTCCAAGCACAAACATTATCTATTTTCTGTGTTACCATTATATGGGATACACAATCAATCAGCTCTGCGGCTAATAAGGCTGCACACAATTCCAGTCGTGGAATCGACAGTCTTTTCAAAGGCGCCACTCGAGTTTTGGCACACACCAAATGTACAGAAGTACTGTTCTCCGTGGAAACCTGTCTCAGATAAACTACAGCTGCATACGACTTCTCCGAAGCATCGCAAAAAGCATGAATTTCTGTAAACTTTGCCTCTATATGAAGTATATGTCTAGGAATTTTCAACGAAGATAGCTCAGGTAACTCAGCCACAAAAGTTTTCCACTGGTTTGCAACTTCCAGCGGTGGCTCATCATCCCAACCTATCCCTAAAGCCCACAATTGCTGAAGTATTTGCTTGGGAACAATGATTACTGGAGCTAAGAATCCTAGAGGATCATACAGTCTTGCTATTTCTGACAAAATATTCCTCTTTGTACAGGACCGTATCTGAGGATGTACAGAATAAGAAAAACAATCCGTAGTGGGACACCACTGCAAACCCAACACTTTTATTCCAAGAGAATCCTTATCAAATACAAGTGGCTGCTGATGAACCTCAGGTACCTGAGCAAGTACTTCAGAACAATTACTTGCCCATTTCCTCAGTTCAAACTTTCCCAACGCCAATAATTCAATCAACTGGTTTTGAGTATCCAAGGCAATTTCCTTGGAGTTTGCTACTCCAATGGCGTCATCAACATAACAGAAATTCTCCAAAATATTTACAGCTAACGGAAACCTTTCACCCTCATCCCTACACAGTTGCAGCAACGTCCTAATCGCTAGAAAAGGACTAGACGTTACTCCATAGGTAACGGTCTTCAACTGATATTTCCTTATAGGCTCGTCACCGTTAGGTCTCCACAAAATAGTTTGATAACTAGTGTGAGACTCCTCAACTAAAATCTGTCGATACATTTGCCGTATATCCGCGGTAAACACATACAAATACAACCTGAAAGATAACAATATTGAGACGATATCATTTTGTAACTTGGGACCTGCTAGAAGAACATCATTCAAGGACTTTCCATTGGTAGTTTTAGCTGAAGCATCAAAGACAGTCCGAAGCTTTATTTCACCATTCGCATTCCTTTTCACCACCGCATGATGAGGAATGTAATACTCACTATTAGACCCCACTTGGTTCCCAACTTCAGACATGTGGCCTTGCTCCAAATAGTCAGCCATAAAATCACAATATGCTTCATGTAAGACGGAATCACGACGAAAACGTCCTTCCAACAGCTTAAATCTATGTAAAGCCTGTGAATAGGAATCACCCAGAACTGGGGGGAATTCAGAAAAGGGAAGCTTCACCACATATCTTCCTGAGTCCATACGCCAACAAGATGACGTAAAGAATTCCTCAGCCTGCTGTTCCTCTTCAGACAATGCGACACACTTAGGGATACTTTCAATTTCCCAAAACTTTTTCAATGTACAATCCAATTCCCCCACAGAAGTTAGAAAATTCAGCACACTATTAGTGGAAACACCACCCAACTTGCCCATTAACACCCACCCAAATACGGTGTTAATAGCATGTGGCCCACCATTCTGTCCTCTCACATAACCGGAACGTAAGATCTCACCAAATACTTCTACCCCTAGAAGCAGATCAATTTCCATTTCATCATGTGCAGCCAAAGGCTCTGCGAGGCAAAGATTTTCTAAATACTTCCACTTCTGAACAACAGCAGGAATTTGAGGTACCTTCTCACAAATCTGAGGTATCACAATAGCTTCCAAATTGAAGCTAGGATACGGTTTGCTGTAGGGAAAGATAACACAAGAGACTTTTCCCGAACTCACATTCGATGACATTCCATTAATGCCAACAACAGGGGTTGAATACTCCTTACGAGTAAGATTCAACCTTCTCACACAAGATTCACTAATAAAATTGGCTTGACTAGCAGAATCTAACAAAACACGACATTTGGTGGATCTACCCTCAGAATCCAATATTGAGACTAGTGCAGTAGCAAGCAACATTCTAGGCTGCACAGACAACTTACTTGCCATGACTTGAACATGACTCTCAGATTCATTAGAGGTACTACCACTGACATCACAATCTGTCACTTTAGTGTCCGGAAAATGCAATAGTACATGGTGTTTTCCACCACAAACCCCACAAAGTTCTTTTGATTTACATTTATTTACTAGATGAGTAGCTCCCAAACAATTAAAACACATTCTAGTCCGCTTGACAAAGGCATGCCTCTTACGACATTCTGCCTGCAAGAATCTATCACATTTGATCAACGAATGTGGTGACCCCTTGCAAAAATTACACTTTTCCTGTGTTAATGTGCCAGTCGAAAAACTAAGTGTCTGCCTTCCCTTGGGATTAGCAGGACTATTATTCTTTCTAAACCCACCACTAGCATTAGACACATTACTCCCTTGATATGCGGAAGTAAGGGATGTATTTTCCAGAGCTCGACAGGTTTTCTCAACAAATCCAAAAAGCATGTCAAACCCCGGAACATTATTCCCATTATGTTCTAGTTCAAATCGCGTTTTAAGGGAAGAAGGTAATTTCTGCAACAATAAATTAAATTTGGTAAAATCCCATAGGTTCAAGTTACTCATCTCTAAAGCCACCAAATTTTCAGAAAATATTGACAACAATTTTCGAAGTTCAACTGCAGAATCATGCCTAGAGGGAGAAGCATTATAAATTGAAAACCAATAATTGCTCAATAAAACACGTTCATTCTGATATCGACTCATTAATGCATTATAGGCTATTTCATAATTATCCTCAGTAATGGGCACATTCCTTACTATTAGACCTGCCTCTTTTTCTAAATAAGAAATCAAGAACTGAAACTTTTCTATTTTTGACAGCGAATTATTTCTATGAATAAGAGTATTGAATAAGTCGATGAACGTAGGCCACCTTGTAAGGTCACCATCAAACTTCGGTATTTCAATTTTGGGAAGCCTCAAACAATTTTCTCTTACGACCACTGCAGATGTTTCATGCTCACTACGAGCCATCATCTCATCAGAAAGATCTTTATGAATGCCCCTTATTGAATATCTCATATCATCAAAAATTGTATGAACCGCTTCCTCCTCCTCTAAGGCAGACTCATCTACCAAGGCTATTATTTCATATTGCAAATTCTCAAACCTCGTTACATACCCATCTAGCTCTCCATACCTGAGAAAAAACTCCGTCCGATACTCGCCATTATCACGAGCCTTCTTGGCCGCCTCAAGAACATTTTTAATAGATTTTAAAACTAGCGCGCGTTGCCGTTGCAACTTCACAACATTTGCATTAGGCATGTTCAGGTATCAGGTAACGATTCAATGTAAACACAAGACCAAAATAATCAAATTTAGAATCAATCTGCTAGTAAACACAACTTCTTTACACAAACAATACGGCAACCACACACAAATCACAAAATTTTCAGTTGTTATTCTTTTTCGAAATCTCCGTCGACTACACCAATTGTCGAAACGCCGGTTTTCGAACCCCCAACCGAATGTAACCAACTGAATCAAAACAACTTTTGCGCTCACGCAATTCGCAAAATGTCAATTTCAAATGCCCAGAAAACTCCCCAGATATGTATTACCAACACAATACACCAAAAGTTGCTTGTTTTCGAATATAACCAATTTTTACAAACAGCGCGCAACACTAACAAATTCCGATGTCACAAAAAAACTCCGTTTTTGTCAAGGATACGTACCAATTTAGATTTTACGTAGACTATTTTACTATAGCGCGATTTATTTATCCGGCTCGAAGGACCAAAAAATGGTTACAATTCGATCAATAAAGTAATTGTAGCCAATTGTGAAGGACCAACTAAATTGGCAAATAACCGCAGATGACTCACGAGAATTGAAGGTTAATCATGCATCGGTTGACTCACCCCTTGTTGGTTGGCGTCGGATGTCTTCCCCAGCTGGGTACTGCGTTGCTCTATCCAGATTCCTAGTTAGCTGAGCGATGTAAGGCTGTGGTCGCCCTTATTGGAGGTACCCGCTACACACGGGGTGACGGATATCACGCACACGTCCGTTCACCTCGGTAGTTGAAGTACGACTCTCTCTTTCTTCCGCGTCAACCGTCAGACTTCAAACTCGCAAGTCAAAACGCGGGAGATTCGAATATACAAAATTTTTTAAATGGTAAATACCAATCGTAACCAAGTATTTATATTGATATGTTGAAATATACGATTCAAAATGTCTTAATAATAGTGGTAAACTGGCTCTTGTTATTGATATTTGTATAATAAAGAAATGGTTATAAACATTCACAGTCTAAATAATAATAATAATAATACATGGTGGGCTAGATCTCTGTTTAACGTCAGAGAGAGAAATATGGATAAAATGTGGAAAAGTGTAAAATATCAGCATATATATAAATAAATAAAGGTAAGACTTCGTTTTAGCGGAAACCGAAATGGGAGACGAGAGTGGTGTCAAACGACGTGGTTTGACGTCCTGAATCGAATGAGACCACTCCCAGACTGAGGAAACGTGCTGCTGAAGAACTACGGCATTTTGAAGTTTCATTACCTAACCTAACTTATCCAAAAAAGTTTACTTGTTGAGCTCAAAATGAGTTAACTGACGTGGCTGGACATCGTGACTCGAACTTGACCACTTCCAGAGTGAGGAAACATTCCAGTGAAAATATACGCCACTTTAAAACTTGGCAATTTCATTATCTTACCTGATATAACCTAACTAATACGGTCGGGCTAAAAAAGGGTGTCAATCAACTCGGTTTGATGTCCTGACTCGAATTGTGTCAATTAGTAGAATGAAAAAATGTTTATTTTGATTCTCAGCTTAGGAAATTAAGCCAAAAAAGGTCTTCGAGGGTCTGCGCCTGGGGCCTATTCCAGCAGACTGAAAAAACTGAACAGGTGACCTACCCTACCTACCTGGGAGTATGTTACATGGAGTATTCAAAATCTACAAAATTAGTAACGTCTGGGGGGGCCAGCCCCCCCAGGCCCCCCTGTCTATACAAGTGAACAAACCTAATCCAACTTAAGCCTACCTAATTTCTAGGAACATTAAGAATTCAAAGTATCATAACTTTTTTATTTTCCATTTTTTAGTGTTGCTTCTGGTGTCATTGTACCCTACTCGTCAAGTACTTTCAAATTGATCATATATTTCGTGGAAAAAATATAGAAATTTCGAAGTCGTTTTTAGGTTAGGTTTGAAATTTCAAAGAGGCATAGATTTTTATCGGGCCGTTTTCTTAGGCTGGGTATGGTTCAATCCCACGCGAGGCGTCAAACCGAGTCAATTAACAGTCCTTTAAACCCCATTTAACCTATTTTGACCTCAACAACTTGACCCGTCGGGTTAAGTTAGGTTAGGTACTGAAACTTTAAAATGCCGTAGTTTTTCACTGGAGCGTTTCCTCGGTCTGGGAGTGGTCTCGTTTTACTCAGGACGTCAAACCGAGTCGATTGACACTACTCTCAAGCCTCAAATCGGTTTCCGCTAAAACGAAGTCTAGCCTAAATAAATATAACCAACACATAAAGGAGTAAATAAAGGAGATAATTGGAATATCTAAAATGTTAGCATAGTATAGCAAGCATAGCAGCATAGCAAGCATGGTATATAAGCATATAAATAGATCAATAAATAAATATAAACAATAAACAACATAAAAGGGCTGGTTAGAGGAAACCGTATAGTGCGTGAAACACGTGAATCAACCCACTTCCACCTTCGGTAAGTGATTAGGCCGTCCCGGCAGTCGCCACGGTTTCCACAACCATAAAATAAATATCCTATATAAATAAAGGGGATCAGTAAAGGTTGAAATAGATACATCTAAAGAAGACAGAGTTATCTCTGTTCACCACCAGCCAGCAATACCTCAGGACCTACCTAGAGTAGACGTAAATCAGAGACCCAACACCATTTAAAGTCGTCTTAAAAGCTTGGATATATACTATACATTGTGAAACACTCCAAAAATAGTAGCCAGACCACATTAGTTAATAATACAAACTCAAAAGACAACATACCTGCATATATTCGTGTAAAAGACTCAAAAACCCTGTTGTTGAAATTTTGGTCTCCAGCTTGTTACGTTTTTCCAAAAACAATCCCCTGTCGCAATTATTATTAAACAAACTATCAACAAAACTATGGCTACGATATCACAGCCCGCTACTTTATTCAGTGACCAAACACAACAACCAAAAGCATCACAGAACTATCTTTTTCTGTGAACACGGATTGACAATTAATATAGATTGAAAGGAATTTTTGTTCTATGAAAAATCACTCATGAATTGACAATAACAAAATATCTGAACAATATAGGATAACCAAATAATCAAATGAATACTCATTCACTTTAACAAATTGTAATTGATTTTCCTTCTATCATCTGACACTGCCGTCAATGTCAAACTTTGGCATCCTGACAGCTAAAGCTACGTTCAAACGTATAGCAGCCAGGAGCGCGTTCCGCATCACCACAAGTAATAAAAAATAGCTATGCCACACAGTAGAGGACACCAAAATAAGAAAAAAAGAAGTTCCTATGAACATGGATCCGCAAGGCCTTCGGCTAAAAGATTCAGGGTGTTGACTGTTGAATTTTAATTTTGTTTGGTTTTTTTTTAATGTCTTTAGCCAGAGACGCAAGAAATGGATAAAATACAGAGGTTTTTCGTCATGCTGAATTCAAATTTGATCTTAATTTTGTGATTACTGATAGAAGGCGCTACATACAGGGTTCCATCTCTATTGAATCGGTCCTAACTTTTTTTGCTATACACTGTCTGTCATTTTTGACTGAAAAAGCTTGTTATTCTTTCTTCATACGTAAGAAAGGTATAGCTTGTCAACTGGCTAGAAGCAATGGTTCCGGTACAGATGCATCTAAAAGCCGACAATGCACGCAAATTGTTCAAAAAGCGCCAAAGTAACCTTTGCAAAAACAACGATAAATAACAATGGGTCCTAATGACACTTGTCAAAGTAATGTAGTGATTGTTATGCTTAATTCAGATGCACACGACATCCGACGATACAATAGTATGAAACTGTTCCTATTGGTTGAAATCTTTTGATTTGACATGATTTTGAATATTTCAACCAATAGGAACAGTTTCGTACCGTCGGATGTCGTTGCATCTGAATTAAACTTTAGATTGCGGACTGATGTTCGTAGGAACTTTTTTTCTTATTTTAGTGTCCTCTGTTGTGTGGTACTATGCAATGTACTTTTTTCTGTCACCCTGTTAATAAAGTAAAAAATAGACACGTAAAACAATAATTTCCTATTATTTTGTTAACTCCTCATAAAAGGTGGGGGGACCCGGTATATGTAAGGTGACCATTCGTCCCGGATTTTGCGGGATTGTCCCGTTTTCAAACGAGCAGTCCCGCATTTACACCGTCCCGGAAAATGTCCCGGATTTTGTATATTTCTTTTTTTGTACATAATTTTTTAATTTATAAAACAATTTCATCCCCACCACCGACGATAAAAAAACATAGACCACGCCATTCATTCATAATTCTGACAGATTTTATTGCCGACATCAACGACCCATAGTTTGTGGGCTAGGAGAGTGGAGGGACGCGAGGGGTATGGAAAAATGGCCGCCACCCGTAACAACAGGTTCGCCATTCTAGCGGTACAAAAATCACTACAGGAACCATAAGCGTATCAAACCAAATTTATTGTAAGGTTCAAAATGATGTTTGGACCATTTTTTTTTTAATTTCTTTGATTTGAGCATGGAGTTGTGATACTAGGCTAACGAATTTTCATTTAGGTAATTTAGATTTAGGTATAGATTTAAATATGAACAAAATGTGCCAGTAGTTGCGGTTATACAAGTAATATAATTTAACTTTTTTTTATTTAAAGTTAATTTTTATGATCATATTATGAATTAAAATTTTATTAGGTTGAATTTTAAATAAGAATGTTTTTTAAGATGAAGCGTAGAAATGTATTTTTAATTAGGTGATGGACTTTGTTATTTGCAATGTGAGCTAATTTTGAGCTTGTTTGAAGGTACATTTCATGATTATTGAGTCCAGTAAACATTTTAGGGTTAACACAAATAACAAAACAGCAGTTGTACAACATTTCATTCTCTTATCGATATATAAAAATACATCCATACAAAATATTATCTTAATATCCTCCTAGATTTAATAAACAAAATAGAGCCTGCATATTAATCAGACTGTCCTTTAAATTCTAGATTTTAGTAAAATAAAAATAATAATAAAAGAGCCTTTATTACACAAAGTTATAAGGACACCAGTTACAGAACAAGCCTGAGCAAACAAATAATTCTGAAATATGGGTAGGTTAAATAAATGACAAGAAACAAGATAATCAAAAGAGATTAAACATTAAATGTACACATCTAAAAAATTGTCAAAAAACATAGATAGATTGCTCAAATGGGTTTCAACTACTTCAAAAACACTGCTCAAGCTATTAGTATGTATCTGTCACAATAAATACAAATACCAATATACTATATCACACATGAGAAATATGAGAAATCTTTATATATCTAAATTAGTGCATGGCCTGGCACAATAAAAAATTTAAAAGCAGAAACATAGAAATTTAACAGTACTATAAGTTAAATCATCCATCTAACAGCAGTCTATATAAGAAAACTACTGAGGCATACTTCCTTCTGGTGCTCAAAGATTGAATTCAGAACTTATAAGACAGCACACTCTAAGGAATGCCCTTTGCAGGATATACACCATCAATTTTGTAAGCTTAGAAATTCAAAAACTTACGCTGAACATGTTCAGAGTTTACATAGCATGAGTAAACTGTACACATTATCTTAGTCACCGCCAACTTTAACATATCTGCAGATACATTTCATGATATTGAGTCGATTAATCATTTTCGAAGGGTAATTTTTGTATAAATATATTTTCAAAATAGTCTAAAAGCTCCAAATTGAAAACAAATTATAAAATAGTAGCAGTACAGCACTTTATTAACTATATAAAAACACATCCATGAAAAATATTATTATTTTAATATCCTGCACCTTTAAAGCGTTCAGTTAATCATTTCCAGCACACCAATTGGTCGAGTTTGACCAACCGGTCAGCATCTTGGTTAGCATCACATTTCGTAACAGTTGCAGACTCTATATGTTCTTCTATATCTGAAGCTGATGTAAAAGTTAACATGAATACAGTAATACCTTGGTTTTCCAGATGTTGGGCTTCTCTGAAAAAAAGAAAAAAACGCTTGGTAATACTAACATTGTAAAGAATGTAAAACTTTCAAAATATTTTTTTTAATTTGAATTACGGGCTTATTGAGATTTTGTCTTATCTAGCAATGTACAGAGCAAATCAACTGCTTGTCAAATGAATAACCATTCCATGAAAGTTAAAGAATATAAAATCATATCTCCTAGTTGACTTCTAATGTATTAGGATAACTATACCTTGGTCTGCAACATAGGAATATTACAAATCAGGTACTAGGAAATCTGTTATTAAAAAGACCTTTACACTTACATTACTTTTTTCAACATCTAACTACTATTATAATTAACTAGATCTATACGTAATAAACAATTCCAATCAAAATAATTTCTGACCTACTTCTTTTCAGTAAATGGTCCTTTACTATCATCTTTGTATGATAATAAAACAGTTGAAATATTGGCCGCTATGAATAAAAAGAAAGCAAATGCTCATGAGTATAATTAAACGCTCCAAGCAAGAGCTTAGAGTAAAAGGTCAGAGTATAAGCATCTACTCGAGTTGATATGAATAATGCTTTGCTTATACTCAAGAGCATTTGCTTCAATAAAACGAGCATTCACGCCTAGTCATTCCTGTCGAAACTCGCAAAAATTAACGCACACGGTACACTCGAGTTGCGTCTGCATTAATTTGACCGTGTTTTGATTGTACCTAAGTGTAAGTAAAATGTCTTTAGACTAGGGGAATGAGAAAGAAAAAGGTATCAATCTGCTAGTAGCAATGCAGTTGCAAAAAGGACCTGAAATCCTCACCAAATCACAAATTCCACATATAAAACATAAAAAACGAGGCCTTAAAACCTGCTGCCACAGAAATAGAACAAAAATAGGAAAGCCATTAACCGTTTCACAACTAATGAAAAAGGTAAAGAACAGTAAGACGAGACTAAAAAAGAAGGTCGACAAGAACAAAACTGGCAATAAATCTGAATCCAGGATTGGCCATATATCGCAAAAAAACCTCCATTTTATGATTTGAAGTGAGAACGTCTCCCCTTCTTTCAAGATTTTCTCCAAAACGTCCATCCAATTTACATTTTCTTCTTGAAATCTGTAAAGAGATGTAAAATCTCGCCAATCAGCTTCCCTTCGCACTTTGTATTGCTTCTGTGCACGTAAATTAACGAATTCTCCCATATTATGACCAGCTTATTGCAAGGTGCATCTCCTACTAACGAGATGCAAAAATTTTGGAGCAAATCCTCAACTAAGTAAGCAAACCATACATTTTATTCATAACAAGTTGAGCTGATACTTAAATGTGAGTAGATGCTCATGCTTCTAATACAAGTTTGAGCAAAACGTTTTACTTACATTTTTATTCATAAACTATATAGCATATGCTTCAACTTTTGCAAGTAGAAGGTTTTGCTCATTTTTATTCATTCGGGCCATTGTGTCACCATTATCCCTTATGAAAAATGCTTAGTGTTCTTGTGAAGGGGAACTCATTGTGGAACTTGTGCTAGAATATAAAAAATAAGTTAGATAATTCCTGAGCCTGATACTAATTATGTAATTATTGTGATGATGAATTAAAATAAAATAAAGAATTTCTACCTAGGCAAACTTTTACATAATTATGATCGTTTTCAATAGCTGAAATTTACAACAGTAGGTTTTATAGCTTTCATGAAAAGATCAATATTTAAAATTTAGTTCTAACTGGAATTGTGCATACTACACATCAGAATTTCACCTTGTGACGAACATAATTATATCAATCACCAATAACTAACAATCTCGTGTAACTAACATGATAGTTTAAGTTTATTTTTTAACTATAAAAATTGTTTTTTCCAAGTCTATCATATCATGCTATTAACTCTTGTAAATCCACTCTCTTTACCTACCTTGTGCTAGCTGAAGTATCAAACACTTCATGGGCTGGTAGAGGCACCGCATCTTATTTCAGATATCTGCACCCATTATAGAAATAGCAAAATTATCTTTGAGAAATGTTTGAGCAGATTTCAACTCGCTTTGAAAAATGGTGTTCCGCCTCAACACCAAGAAGAGAAAATCATAGGTATTTTCCTTCTTCCAGCGTCAGATGGCAATCTGAAAAAATATTTTATTGTAGTCACTACATCTGTTTATTTATTTAAATATTGAAGAACCTCAGTTCCTCAGTACTACGCCTATGGCCTTTGCTACAGAATAATTTTATACTCACATGTAAAATGTTGAAATTTCCTGCTTGATCTTGACGACTACATACTGTACACATGTCTTTTTGTAATAACAAATGTCTATTATACAACAATTACCACTGGAAAACGTAAACTAGTCGCCAAAACTTCAACCCAAATAACTCGATGAAACAGCTGATCGCACGTCACCTGAGTATGATCTGAGTCACCACTACCAACTGAAATACAAAAAATATCCTACGCGCTTACTACGCTTTTACTACGTCACAGTTATGAATGAGACAGTGTTGTCATACGTATATTCTCGCGGTGCCATACAATCACAACAATTCTTTACAACATTAATGCAGTATTATATCATAATTATTTCTATAATTATGAAAATAAAACGATTTAGATGGAATGACTTTTCAAACAACACGCCAAGCTTTTAAATTGTTCAACATGTAAAAAATACTATCGTAAGATTCGCAAGTAGCATTTATGATGATTCCAAAATAGGTAAGGCAACATAGCAATCTGGAATGTTTATCATGGCAAAGTAATTTTATAGAAACAGATCGGTCTATTTCTTTTTATCGTCGGTGATCCCCACTCTACGGCTGACACAGCGGAAGATGGAAACCACATGGAAACACCACCGCCGACGCGTCAGTTTGACTTTGACGTCACATAACCCAAAGTGACATATAAATTTTGACATGTGACGTCACAATAGCTTTGTCCCAATTATACTGAGTACCGTAATCGGACGGTAACAGAACCGTCTAAGTTCCGCCCACTCCAATGCTAACGTTGCAAGGTGATTTTTAATGTGTTTCTACTTATTTACCTGCACAAATGAAACTATAAAGATAAAAAGATGCCTGCAAAGTATGTAGTACCAGGTTGCACTAGCAATTGTGCGTCCAATAAGGGACATAAACAGAAGTGGGTGAAAGGTAGTCCTCGGAAGGGCTGGTTATGTTTATAAGGATAAAGACAATAATTTACAAACATTTCAAAGGATAAGACCTATTTTAAAGCACAATGTGGTACCTATAATGTTTTCTGGACCTCCCAAATATCACAGAAAAATACAGTTAATAGAACTCATCTGGGCATGCATCTGGGCATACCTACGAAAGGATTTGATAGTGAAAGGGAATCAAGACCAGCAAGAATGGCTTCACAGTGACCTAATAGTGAATTTTTCTAGCTCAAATGACAATTTACAAAGTAAATTGAGTGTTCATTTAAGTGGAAGTGGCAGCAGGAAACATGTTGCGTTTATTTTTATTTTGTAGTGTCTGACTGTGATGAAACAGACATCAGATGTAAGTGGTATTAGTAGTAGTAGTTCTAAAAAGTATTTTTCTTAGTTTATTAACCCAGATGAACTCTAATACATATAAAATGGAATAATTATTCTGAAACTATAGGCCAACTATTTGACAGCTAAGCCACGTTGCCACATCTAAGGCTCCGGCCTAGTGTAGAGTCGGCCATGATTAGCACGGTTATCGTTGACGGTTGACTGTTATTTGTTACACCCACCGACTATTATTTGATTTAATAGTGGGTGGTTACATCACATACGGTTGTCACTTGTCAGCGGTCTGTCACTAATTTTTAGTTCTAAGGCGTGTTCCACCAATCACGGTTGCAATCGATGAATCGATGGTAAGCGAGGGACTATCGATATCGATTGCATTCGATAATACATGCCATGGCCGTCTCTACTCAAGGCCGGAGCATGAAATATGGCAACACTGAATCTACGGTCCGTCATTTTGTTTGTTGTTAAGTCATTAGTCATGGCATTAGTGTAATCTTCCAGAGTGAAAAATAAGATCAGAAGGTGAATTTTAATGTTTCTAATCATTTACCTGCACAAACGAAACTATAAAGATAACAAGATGTCTGCAAAGTGTGTAGTACCAGGTTGCAGTAGCAATTGGGGCTTCCAAAGGAGGACAATAACAGAAGTGGGTGAAAGGTATTCCTCATAAGGGCTGGTTATATTTATAAGAATAAAGACAATAATTACAAACATTTCAAAGGATAAGACCTATTTTAAACCACAATGTGGTACCTACAATGTTTTCTGGACCTCCCAAATATCACAGAAAAGGACAGTTAATAGAACTCATCTGGGCATACATCTGGGCATACCTTGATATTGAAAGGGAATCAAGACCAGCAAGAATGGCTTCACAGTGACCTAAAATAGTGAATTTTTCTAGCTCAAGTGACAATTTACAAAGTAAATTGAGTGTTCATTTAAGTGGAAGTGGCAGCAGGAAACAGGTTCCGTTTATTTTTATTTTGTAGTGTCTGACTACGATGAACCAGACATCAGATGTAAGTGGTATTAGTAGTTCTAAAAGGTATTTTGCACAATGTGGTACCTACAATGTTTTCTGGACCTCCTAAATATCACAGAAAAAGACAGTTAATAGAACTCATCTGGGCATGCATCTGGGCATACCTTGATATTGAAAGTCAATCAAGACCAGCAAGAATGGCTTCACAGTGACCTAATAGTGAATTTTTCTAACTCAAGTGACAATTTACAAAGTAAATTGAGTGTTCATTTAAGTGGAAGTGGCAGCAGGAAACAGGTTCCGTTTAATTTTATTTTGTAGTGTCTGACTACGATGAACCAGACATCAGATGTAAGTGGTATTACTAGTAGTTTTTTTTTTCTACGAGGGGATTAGGTAATCTTCATAGACTCTCTGTCGGTTGGCTATAACTGCGTCTAATACCCAGAGGTGTCCGATTCACCGATGTCGTGCCTACGGACTAAAACCCTTCCCCCTCGCTCCCCGTACTACAGCTGGTATCATCGTATACGACATTCTTCGCACTGTAATTGGGAGTCCTTATCTGGAGCCATCTTCTTAGGTTCTGCGCTCCTCGCTTTCCTTAGCGCTGAGTATTCTCCTAATCATATGGTGTATGCTCTTCCATTGGTCTTCTCCTTGCAGCATTGTCGGCACCATGTTCGACGGGGTAAGGTCCTCCGCCACTGTTGTCTTCACCTCCATCCTATATGCATCCCATCTATGGCAGTCGAAAATTGTGTGCTCGGGTGTGTCCGGCACATTACAATAGTAGCACAAATCGTCAGCTGTTCTGCCGATTCGATGTCTATATGCCCTAAAGGGGCCATGGCCTGATAGAGCTTGAGTGAGGAAGTAGCATGTTGTCCTATGCTTGCACTCCCTCCACTCTCTTATGGACGGTATCAGCTTTTTCGTCCATTGTGCCACCTCCGACGTGCTCGTCCATATCTGCTGCCATTTGTCCAATGTGGCGAGTCTCACAGATGAAGGGTCTTCCTTGCCTCTGTGTATGCGCGTCCTTTCCTCTGCTAAGAGGTACAGAGGAGGTATCGCGGTGATGACCTGCAAGGCTCTGGTGGACACGGTGCGGTATGCGCTGGCCACCCTTAGCAGCGCCTTCCTCTGAAGTGTATCCAGCGTCTGCTGGTGTCTCTTCTTTGTTGTAGCCTTTTCCCATACAGGGGCTCCGTATAGAACCACGGACTGTGCTACTGCGCACAGCAGCTCCCTTTTCCTACTACTGGGCCCGCCGACATTTGGCATAAGCCGGGAAAGGATTGCCACCCTCTTTTCCGCCTTTGCTGCTACTCTCTTTAGGTGCTCTCCGAAAGTATTTTCGTTGTCCAACGTAATTCCTAAGTACACCAAGGACTTTTTTGGTACAAGCTGCACTCCCCTAAGTTGGAAAGTTATGCTGTCTCTTTTTACTCTTGAGCCGCGTAGAATTAACGCCTCCGATTTCTCTGGGGCCAGCTCCAGGTCGTGTTCCTGCATCCAACTGTCTATGGTACGAAGGGCTTTATTTGTCGCGTGTGTAAGGCCTACTTCGTCACGCGCTATCGTTACGAGAGCCAAGTCATCTGCGTAACCTACGGTTTTGGAGTTCACTGGTAGTTTCAGCCTGAGGACGCCATCGTAGAGGATATTCCACAGCAAGGGGCCCAGCGCCGAGCCCTGTGGAACACCGGTAGTCATGCTTATGGTGTTTCCAGCAATGCTTACCACTCTAGAGTCAAGGTAGCTGCTGACTAAGTTCCTCAGGTACCTGGCCACGTCTCGTCTTCTCAGTTCCGAAATTATCTTGCTCCACGAAGCCGAGTTGAACGCGTTTCTCACGTCTAGTGTCACCAACGCGCACCATTTCAGCTGTGCCCCATAGACCATTCCAGTGACCGCCTCCAGAGCGTCGATGGTAGACATGCCGCTGCGGAAGCCGAACTGGTATGGCGAGAGCCCTCCCGCTTTTTCGATCTCTAAAGCTAGTCTTTGGCGAATCATAATTTCGAAGAGTTTCCCGACCGTATCCAGTAGGCAAATGGGTCTGTATGATGATGCTAGCTCTGAAGGTTTTCCGCTCTTACTCAATAGAATCACGTTGGCCTTCTTCCATTGCTCTGGGAACTTCTGCTGGGCCAAGAGTTGGTTGAAAAGTCCTAGCAGCACGTGTGGCGCAGAAAGAACTAAATCTTTGACCACCTCAGGAGGAATTCTATCAGGTCCCGGGGCTTTTCCAGATTTCAGTTTGCCAGCAGCTCCTTCTAATTCCTCCAGGCTGAAAGGTTCCACCTCGTCTACTGCAGCTTCCTTCTCCCAAACGTCCAATACGGTTGGAAAAAGTTCCCTGATCACTTCGACCTTACGCTCAGGATTTAGAAAACACGTTTGTGAGTGTGGTGCCAGTTTCTTAGTGACCACTCTATATCCTTCGCCCCAAATATCACTTTCTGCACTATCGCAAAGTTCCTTCCACAGCCTTTTCTTTTCAGCGTATATGAGTGTCTTCAGGTGTTTCTTCTTCGTTGTATATGCCAGATACAATAACATCTTTTGCTCTTCTGCAGTATGCTGGTTTCGCTGCGCTCTCGACATTTTTCGCCGGGCTGAGATGCATTCTGCTCTAGCAGCTTCGATCTCGTCAGTCCACCAGTAGGGTACCTTCGCGATCTTTGCGCCCCTCCTTACAGTACTAACTTTAAGCACCTCCTGCATCAGATCTGTGTATTCCTGTACAGTGATATCTTTGGCGGAAGGCCATGATGTTATACGCCTGCACAATTCCTCCCTGAACTTACTCCTATTCACATATGGGGTACGGTATTCCGCAAGGTTGTTCTTTGCCTTTTTCTTGGTTGCCACTTCGAAATAAATGAACATGTGGTCACTCAGCGTTTCCGTTTCTAAAACCTCCCAGCCTCGTATATTTCCGGCTAGCTCTTGAGATGCAATGGTGACGTCAATATACGAAATGGACTCCCTTCGGCGAAACGTAGGTCGTAGGCCGTCGTTGAGTACCACCATGTTAAGTGCGGAAAGCCACTCACACAGGATGCGTCCTCTTTTATCCGTGACTGGTGACCCCCAGTCAACAGCCTTCGCGTTCAAGTCACCCAGTACTATGACCTCCCGTCCTGCGGTCGCCACGTCGTCCCACAGCGTTTCCATATACTCGCTGAACTGGACTAGTGAGCAGTTTGGAGAGCAGTAGCAGCAGTAGATTTTGATTTTGCCTAGGATTATGGACAAGTAGCCGTTTTTCTTTTCAACAGAGTTTATTCCCACAGTCCTGTTTCGAACGTATACAGCAACATCTAGATTCAGATCGGCATACCAATCTGATTGTGAGCAGATCTTCCTGTTGGGCTCAGATACTAAGAGCAGGTCTATGTTGCCCTCTTTTAACTGCGCATGAGCCATGTCATGCGCAGCCCGCGATCTATTTAGGTTGGCTTGCAGTATCTTCACCATTATTGCTCCATGTTCCCAGCCTCGTCAGTCAAACGTTCTTCCTCAGTCCCTACGGAATCTGTTGTTTTTGTCCGTATTCTCCGCTTCTGTAGTGCTCTCAGCGCCTTTGCATACACTGGGCAAGCGTAAGAGCCTGTTCTGTGCCCCTCAGCAGAACATACTGGACAAAAGGGTGTACTTTTGCACTCATTCTTCTTGTGCCCTTCCTTAGCGCAGTTCTGACACAGGTTTTGCCTGTTTTCGCCCCTACACTTATTTGCTTTGTGCCCGATGCCCCAGCATTTTCGGCATTTTTCGACAGCTACTCTTTCCTCCACAGTACACAGGACGATCCCTAACCTGATAGGGCTCTTTCTGACCAGTTCGTCTGCCACCCTCCTTGATGCGAGTACTGTAGCAACTTGATTTCCATTTCTAGTTGGCCTCAGTGCTTTCACCTGCAGGTCATCGCATCCCTCTTTTACTACTTTGCGAAGTGCGCTGTCGATTTCCGCCTCCGAAGTATCACCGTCGATTCCTCTTACATGTAAAGTAACCCTCCCGGTGTTTCTGGCGCTGATGCCCTTTATAGGCAGTTTGCAGATCGCCTCTTTTAGCTGTTCTGCTCCTCCGCCTTCCTTTGGCACCATTAGCAGCAGCTCCCCGTTCTTAGTTTGCCTGACATTTTTCACTGTCATTTCCAGGTCGCTCTTCTGTGCCTCTTCTTTGACTTTCCTTAGAAGCTGTAAGTAGTTCAGGTCTTTCGCTGAGACCACTACAGCTTCCGTATTTCTCCACTGTCTGCCATCGGTTGCGGTCCGTCCCTTGGTTTCTCTTGGCCCTCCATTTGCTTCAGCCTGCCTCCTGGGGGGTAGATATATCCTCACGTTGATGTTCGCCCCCATAAAGATGTATTCTAGGAGCTTCCTGAATTTGTTTACGTCTTTGGGGTCTGGAGTGGGCACCGCAATGGAGTGTCTTTCCTCTTTAGTGGCGAAATCCCTCAATTGCACTAAGTTCTGGAACGTCTTTTGTTCTTCATCATCCAGGATCACTTTGTAGATGTGAATCTGCTTCCTGTGCTGTGTCCCTTTACTTCTGGCAACGCACGTTTCATATTTCAAATATGAAAAGCCGTCCACCTCACTGTCCTCTTCACCCAGGGTTTCAATTTTGGGTATCGCGATTTGAAGTGCCAATTGATACCTCTAGCGTATGTCTGCTTGGCCTTGGTGCATAGTACGAGGTCACTCTCCGTGGTTTGCCCCCATACCGGGTTACCGAATAATTGCGAGGTACTTTGATAGGTGCTCTCTGGCCACTGTTTCTTAGCCACTTCAACGAAGGTTTGATAGCTATCTCTGCTTTCTGTCATGGCGGAGATAATTTGTTTTGAAATCTCATCTTCGCCTTTCTTCCTATTTTGCCACGCACCCTCTGTCTGGGTGGCTGCACATTCAGTTTTTGTGTCACCTGTCTGTGTTCCCATCTCAGACTTCTCCACGGAGATATTTATAAGGCCAACTTTTGGGTCTTTCAGCTTTTCCACCAACCTGCCGATCTCTTCCACACCTTTCTTGATCGACATTTTGGTGTTTACATTAACCCTTAGGATAGACTTCAGCTCGTCCACCTTCTCTGATAGTTTCCGTAGAATTGGAGAGTGGGAGAGGCAGGCTTCGGCTGCCGTGTCCTCCTCCCTTTTCCGCTTTGCCGGTTTCTCCTGCACTACGTCAGATCGTCCTAGGTCAGCCTCCGATACCGACATGGACCTCCCTCGCGGTGGGCTGCGTTGAACTAAATCCTTTCTCCTGAAGGGATTTACTATTTCCTTACCGCCTGGCGGGTCTCCTCTTCCAGCTGCTACTGCAGACTGGACAGTTGCTTCAAAAGCTTGTATATTGCGGTCGCTTTCTATCGCGCCAGTTTGGGCCGCTCTCTCCCCTCCCTGGGCGTGTACTGGGGCTTCCGAATTCCCCTGCACCGTAACAGAATTTCCTACTTTGGTTCGGTCCATTTCGTCTATTCGAGTCGGTTTGTTCGGGTATCCTTCCCTAGACCGGCTGCTTTCACCACAGCTCCAGAGCCCGGTCTGCCCCTTGCTTCCTTATTCGGGTCCGCATCCCTAGACCGGTTGCCTTCTCTACGGCTTTAGGAGTCCGGTCCACCCCTTGACAGCCGCCCGTTCCGGGTCAGACGCTGCCAGTCAAACTCTCCGTGGTGCTTTCCGCCACCGGGGTTGGTTACCCGGTCTTGGTCCTTCAGCACGGAGAGGCCCTGCTCTTTAGCGCTATCCAGGGTGCACGTGCGGCTTACTGTCAGCGATTTGGCGCCTACGTTTTCGGCCGCGGACGCGAGCAGGTTCGCACCCCTGTATTACTAGTAGTAGTTCTAAAAGGTATTTTGCATAATGTGGTACCTACAATGTTTTCTGGACCTCCCAAATATCACAGAAAAAAAAATACAGTTAATAGAACTCATCTGGGCAAGCGAACGAGGGCATGCATCTGGGCATACCTATGAAAAGATTTGATAGTGAAAGGAATCAAGATCAGCATGAATGGCTTCACAGTGAACTAATAGTGAATTTTTCTAGCTCAAGTGACAATTTACAAAGTAAATTGAGTGTTCATTCAAGTGGAAGTGAAGTGGCAGCAGGAAACAGGTTGCTTTATTTTTATTTTGTAGTGTCTGACTATGATGAACCAGACATCAGATGTAAGTGGTATTAGTAGTAGTAGTTCTAAAAAGCATGTTTTTTCTTAATTTATTAACCCAGATGAACTCGATCTAATACATATAAAATGTAATAATTATTCTGAAACTATAGGCCCACTATTTGACAGCTAAGCCACGTTGCCACATCTAAGGCTCCGGCCTAGTGTAGAGTCGGCCATGGCCATGGATAATAGTAGGAAACTATCGATATTTTCGATAGTACTCGACCTCTACAGTTGTCTGTCTCTGTCTCAGATCATTTAGATGTCAAATAAATGAGGTTAGGATTTTTGTAAGTTTGAATTTCAGCGGCTTTTGTGCTACCTGTTTTGTGCCTTTGTTATGGATAGTCGGTGAGCGATAAAAAACGTAAAAAAATAAGTTATGGAAAGGATCGACAGATCATAGAATCATAGCATATTACAAAATTTCGGGGAATGACATTTAACTGCACAAACACGTTCCTTTAACTCATCTGAGCATTTGAGGCAGAGGATAACATCTGAGGTTTCCAATTCCAACTGTGAGCTGAGCCATCGTGATCTCTGAGTTAGTGCCAACCAACGAATTCGATAGGAATTCGTTGGTGCCAACGACGTCCCACTGGTTAGTGCAGTGCAGTGCTCATTTGTGAGGTGTTACACAGCATTGCTGTGTGATTTTGTGTGTGTGATGTTGGCTTGTTCTATATAAAACTTACATCTGTAAAAGGAAAGCACTAGAGGTGATAAAAGAAGAAGCAGTTATTTACTGTTAACGGACCGAAAACCTGATGAACTCGATATGAATACAGAAGGTACATACTCATAATTACCTATACCAACGAATTTGAATAGAAAACCACACTATAACTCAATGCCTATTTAAAATTTGAACACTCTCGCAAAAGTTAACTTCTATATTCCTTTATAGAATGCCTTACTTGAAAACTTCATCAAACCAGTTCAATAGAATGTAAAATAATACTAACTTAAATAATCAGCTGCCCTCTCACAAAAGAAAAGATGTTTGCTCATTTGTGAGGTGTTACACAGCATTGCTGTGATGTTGGCTTGTTCTATATAAAACTATGAATAATCACAAATCACGATTTGTAATTAAATGATTTTTGTGTTGGTTTTTTAAATACCTATGATTTTTTTAACTTATTTAGAAATTAAACTACAACTGCTTTTCCTAGTAAATGTAGGTATTCATTTATTCCTACTTTTCTCAGATGCATCTGATTGGATTAATTACAACTATTGTTGCTACTGTGCTGAAGAATGTGCCTCAACAGAAATTAGAGACAAGCATGAAGTACAGTGTCACATGGGTCCACAGCTAATAGTATGCTTATCAGCTATTGATATTCATGATGCTGCCATTCAAAATTGTGCGGATGACCAGATAATCATATCTTGCAGCAAGTCCAGTAATCAGTAAGTCAGTTCAAAAATATTATACAATTATTTATGATGTACATAATTTCAATTATGGACTATCAACACCAAAACAGAATCATACATATTTTTAAAATAACCATACATATGGAGGGTACAGGGGAAGAATGACAATAGTCCATCGGGATAGAAGGAGAAAATGGAAAATATAAGTTTAACTACTTATGCCACTCTTCCTGGGTATAGCTTATCTTGTAGCCCTTATGTTGTAGACATCAGCTGTTTTCACTATTTTTTGATTTTGTTATCTGAGAGTAGATACAATATGCCATAAGGAGAGACAGTCAGCTCAATTTCACATAAAAATGGACTAATGCTGTTTTTCCCCTGGACCCTTCATATATTATTTGTCATGACTTGAAAATGATAGTGCTTTCAAATTTATTGCAAAAATAAACATAATAGGTAATTGAAACCATGTATTAAGTAATTTATTTCAAAACATCAAAAAGAGCATACCATTCATTTTATAATAAACCATTTATCAACTCGAAAATTAGAAATTGATATACAGTTACTGTTAGGGTTGCCAACCATCCTACTTTTTGTGGGATGTCCCATTTTCTGGACCTTCTGTCCCACATCCTGTTACTAGTTCAAGCGGGACGTATATTGACCTGCTTCTTAATGAACCTGGAAAAAATGTACAGATACAATTTGAAGAAAATTTGCTAGGTCTTACTTTAATTTTTATACAATATGTGATTTTTATCAGAATAAAAAGATTTTTTCAATTGATTCATCAAGTGCCCTACTTTTTCTTCTTCTGTTCCACTTTCCTAATGCACAAATCCCGCCAAATGTGATTTTAAAGTTGGCAACCCAAGTTGCTGTTGCAGTATTGCATTACAAATTTTTGCAAATTGCCATATATGTGTATTGTACAAGTATAATTAATTTGAAAACAAATGTTGAATATGTATGTAATCACTTGTATTGAATACTGGATTTGAATGATATATATGTAACTATTTTGGCAATTCATTACACACCAACCATCATGAACCTATATGTACTGTGAAACACACAACAAATTTAAATAGATTGGCAGCACACAGTAATTGTTCTTGTGAGCTTTTCATAATTAACTTCATAATCCCTTCATATTTATTTTGAATCATCCTTTTTACTGGTTAAAAAAATTCCAGTTCCAGTGATGAATATAGTTTTTGAATATATTGTGTTTACTAATTACAATCGCAGCAATTAGGGTATCACAATACCAACTGTGATTATAAAATCATGACCTATGATGACTAAAACCATTGATTAACATATTTACGTAAATATGTTAATAGTGTCCGACCGAAACTACTTTTTAGGGCCGAAACCGAAACCGAATTTCGGCCTCCGACTCAGTTTCGGCCGAAACCGAAACCAAAACATCAATATAACGTCAGTAATTTTTATGTGGATATAAAAATGAATAATGTTTCATCCGCATTATCACACCTTATTTCAAGTAAATTATTTATACTTTTTGAAATAATAAGTTGATCTGAACCAAATATCAACTATTTTATATTTATATTATATTTTGTATCTACTAAATAACATTCCAAACTATGGTCAATCTTTATGACACTGTTTCAATTAGCTGCCTTAAAACTAAATTTCTGAAGTAAGTAAGTAATTTATCAACTTTCTTTGCAAATAGCTTCCTCAGTCTGAATAAATTTGACTAGTAGCATTAAGTAGTTGTTCAGTGGAAACAGTCGTCGGTAAGGCGACGTGAATTTTAGGGAAACCTTTCTCAAAGACAGAAACGGAATGAAATTCTAGTGAGAGTAATATCTGCGTTTCTTTGCAAGCTTGGCTTCTAACCGTGTGATAAGTTATTACCATCATTTACCCAGCAAAATGACACTTCTTCGCTTGAAGATTAGTGCTCCGAGGGCGTCCGATCGCAGCTCGAAATCCATCGAATTTAGTTTCGGTTTCGGCCGTAGTTTCGGCTGGATGGCAGCCGAAACCAAAACCGAAACCGAATGTTCGGTCGGACACTATATGTTAATGCTAAAACCCAATACAAGTGTGAAAAGTGTGATTATGAAACACATGTTAAAAAATAAATGTCCTTCAGAAAACTTTAGAAATGTTTTTTGATCAAACTATAGGGAAAGCTGTAAACCTGTATTTATACAGAATTGTATTTTAATTGTAACTTGTACAAAATTCTTACAGCCACCACTATCATATTAGAAAAAAACCGATTTTAAATCAAACACAAACATACAACATCATACTCCTCCAGAAAAATCTAGAATTTTCAATCATCAAAATTTTTGAGTAAACACTTTCTTGAACACAATGCAAACTGTTTTATGCACCAAAACATATTATCTGGTTGAAGAATTCCTAAATGAGAATATGCTCTTGTGATATTTTTAGTGATAACTTCATGATTTCAACTGTTTTTAACTGTATTATATTGTGTAATAATTTACAATCTGTATTTTACCTTATCTTATTATTTATTATATATAATTGTTTTATTATTTAATATGTATTTTTTCATAACATTTCTCATACCCAGAGTCTGTCCAATGTGTTATCTGATTAAGATTTCTTTGGTCCTTCTGAACCATTTGTGCAAACCATGAATGGCCTAACTTTACAAAAAACCAAAAAGTATTATGTTGTTTCTCACTCCTTCTATTTATTTCTTTCATGTGTAGTAATACTGTTAATGATTTTATTGTATTATCGTTGATATTGTTAAACATTGTAGGTAGTTTTACCATTTTTTTAATATTCTGTTTTAATATCTTGATAATTTTTGAAATTTTTAGAACTTCTTGCTCTATTGTATTATATAAGTAAGTTTGACCCATTAATAAATTAATAAACATATATATTTACGGCTATAGTATACTGACAAGTTGTATATGACTTGCATGATCTGACTGGAATTGATAAAGTTATCTATTTATCATAAAAAGTTCATTTTCATTCATTTCATTCACCTAGATTTATTTGTACTGAATTGATACAAATAGTGCCATTTCGAAGGTAACCTTTGTATGAGGTAAAGGCATCAAATAGAAAATGTCACATAAAAATTTATCCAACCTATTCTGCTCCTTCAGCTGATCTGTTGGTATAGTCTCCAGCTTCGTTTCTTCTTATTATTAACAGCAACCATCATCTACAAGTCAAACCTCTGCTGCAGATCATAAATTATTTGTTCTAATATTCTTCAATTATGTAAAAATGTTATACTTGAACGTGTGTATAACTGATTATCGTTTTATTTAGGTATTTACCATTCTTTTGTTTCTAGGAAATGCTTGGATCAGCAGTTTCTGTGGAAAGGACCAAAATATGAGTCTGGGACATTTGGAACAAAAGTTGTTGTGAAGCACAAGAGACTTTCTTTCTCTAATAATGGTGAAGGTCCAAAAATCCCTTATAAGTGTGAACAGTGTGATTATGAATCTGATGAGAAGCTTTATTTAAATAGACATAAATTAACTCATGATATACAAGGGATTTATAAGAAATATAAGTGTGAACAATGTCATTATCAAACTGATCAAAAGTGGCTTTTAAATAGACATATGTTAACTCATGATATAGAAGGAATTCATAAGAAATACAAATGTGAACTTTGTGATTATAAATCTCATTCCAAGAGTCACTTGAATAGACATAGATTAACTCATAATAGACAACGGATTGATAAAAAATACAAGTGTGAACTGTGTGATTATAAATCTTATAAAAAGGCTAATTTAAGTAGACATAAATTAACTCATGATACAGGGGGGATTGATAAGAAAAACAAGTGTGGACTATGTGGCTATGAAACCCAGTATAAGAAGGATTTAAAGCAACATAAATTAAAACATCATGAAAAGGGAACTGATAAGGAGTACAAGTGTGAACAATGTGATTATCAAACTGATAAAAAGTGGCCTTTAAATAGACATATTTTAACTCATGATGTAGAAGGAATTCATAAGAAATACAAATGTGAACTTTGTGATTATAAATCTTACTACAAGAGTCATTTGAATAGACATGAATTAACTCATGATACACAAGTGATTGATAAAAAATACAAGTGTGAGCTGTGTGATTATAAATCTTACCTTAACAGTCATTTAAATAGGCATAAATTAACCCATTACAAGAAAAGTTTAAAGATACATTAATCAATACATACTGTGGAGGAAATTCACAAAAAGTACATGTGTGAACTGTATGATTATAAATCCAATATTAAGAATAATGTAAGAGTCATAAATTAACTCATGATACAGAGGAAATTTGAAATAAAAGTGTAGACTCTGTGTGATTATATAAAACTCATTTCAAGACTGATTCAAAGAAATATGAGGTACAATTCAATCACTTATTACTAAAACATTTTGGCCAAATGGATTTTATATGAAAATTAATACAGTACACCGTTTTTCAACCTATTATACAGAGGTGTTTCCAAAGTTGGGACCTTCCTTTTTAGAAACGACTGTCTTTGAAATGACAAAGCTAATGTACGTTGAACCGTGGACGGAATAGAAGTGAGGATTTCCTTAACGGTCAACATCTTGATCTCGTTAAATATTTCGTATATATGTTACACTCAACAGCCGAATTCAGGCAATGCCCGAAAAAAATACGCAGAACTAGTTTTGAGAAAGGAATATTTCCCAAACCAGAAATATCAATTTTATACGGCTATTGAGCACTACCAAATAGGCAGAACTAGTTTTGCACATCTTGAAATGCACAGAACTAGTTTTGCGCAATTTGAAATGCACTGAACTAGTTCTGTGGTACGGAATGACAACCAATGTGAACATTCGTTATGCATTGTGTGTCAAAAACCAGCAAAATCCTATCGTTTAGATTAGGTTAGGTTAGATTAGGTTAGGTTAGTTTTCTTTTCCAACGTTCCTGCAATATAAGTACTAATCGTGAAAACGCAAAAAGAGGTTTGGAAGCACAAGCCAATTTATCAAATGCTCACACAATCAAAGAAAAAATTTAAACCAGCCTCAGCGATTTATTATTTGTTGGTATTCATTAAAATATATTTAACTTCTCCAACTTTACATTTATTTGAGTCCGTCGCTGGCGCGGATTAAATGGAAGAGGCAGAATTTGTGCTGGTCATTCAGAAAATATACAGAACTAGTCCTGTGCATTTCAAGTTGCGCAAAACTAGTTCTGCGTATTTCAAGATGCGCAAAACTAGTTCTGCCTATTTGGTAATGCTCAATAGCCGTATAAAATTCATATTTCGGGTTTGGGAAATATTTCTTGCTCAAAACTAGTTCTGCATATGTTTTTCGGGCATTGCCCGAATTCGGGTATTGAGCGTAACATATATATTACTGGGAAAAATCACTCCTTTTGGCGAGTACTTCAATAAATGCCCAATGAAGTAAAGTCTTAACTTAGGAAACACCCTGTAAATGTGACACTTGGGGATTATAATGCTAAGCATGTATTTCTCATTTTAATAACTATGGGGGTATTTGAAGAATGGTTTAAAGGTACATCAGCTCAATCAGTTGAGACATGATGTGGAGGGAATTCATAAGAAGTACAAATGTGAACAGTGTGATTATAAAACTTTTAAATACTAATGTAGTAATGATTATGTATCCATTTGGTAATAAAGCAGTGGCGGCTGGTACTGAAAGGCACAAGGGCACGTGCCCACCCAACCGCCCAGAAAAATTACAATAAATGTAGTTTTATGATTCAGTACTTTATTCCTTCATTATTCAATATTTTTGCGTTACATCGTCATACGACTATGCATATACAGGGTGGCCAATCGGGTGACGATAATAATTTGTGATTAAAGTGTGAGTGATTAAAACATCAATGATTATCGGGTTTATTAGTTGTTACGAGTTTTTTTTTTCTTTAATTTGTCATAATAAAGCAAAATAATAGTTTTTTAAATCATTTTGGAAATTCGTGAATTATCACCTTTTTACCTTCAACACTCACGTACGGCGCAAAATGTCCCCATAAGTGCTACTTTTTCATTATTATTTCGAAAGTGCAATGTCTTGCAAAGTTTTTAAGATTAGTTTGAAGCTCCAGAACCAGGCATAAGTATTTTTAATTTTATTTTGAAGGTTTTGGTCTCCTGACTAAAAACAGAGATTTCGAACTTTGGGCCCAAAATGTACTTAGTTATTGTTCGGATGTACAGGTTCTCTTTATTGAATATTAAAATAGGCTTAATACTGAGTATAACTGCAGAAAAAAAATAAAAGCCATAAAGCATTCTTGTTTTTGTTTTTGACGAATTCTTGGAAAAACTGGAAAATCTCTAAGTTTTCAAAAAAACCCCATAACTCGAAAACTATCAATAATCGGTACACATATATGGGGGTGTTTTAGATAGGTCTCGGTACGGGCTATCTAAAAAAAATTATCGTCACCCGATTGGCCACCCTGTATACCTAATATACTGTCCGCGGCGCCGGCATCCGCTTAAACACTCTTTCCGCAGTGACCAAGCCACAGCATAGTAAACAACCAGCACAATAACTCAAGTTGGCGGAAACTACACGTGCATTCCCACTTTTGGATGACTTTTTGAAGGGATGGTAACGGTACTTCGATACTTGTACTTCTGCACTAATATCGACTATTTTTATCTTAGATACTTTTTGAGCGATTCCAGGCTGGGATCGATACTTTTGTAGGTGTATCGGTATATAATTATTGAGGGGTGTAATCAATTGCACAAAATTCTCTGTACGAACCAAACGCGCTGAAGGCTAAAAAATATCGAGTTGGTACCGGTATCGATATTTTCATTTTCGCATCTGTACCCGAACTTCACAGCCGTAAAATCATCTATAAACCCTCCCAAGGTCAAATTTTGTGGGAACCATTTTTATATAGGAAATCCTCAGAGATATTATGCTGGTTGTTTACTATGCTGTGACCAAGCAGTGAGCGCGACCAAGACCGTGTGGCGTGTACTTGACGTCCGCAGGGGAACAGTACAGTATGTACCTCTTTTCAGTGTACATATTTCGGCGTTCGGTTGGGTTTGCTGTACGTAGGGTGACCATATACTTCATAGATCAATTCTGGACGCTAGGCTTAACAGGGGGGGAGGAGGGGTGGAGTGTAAGGGAATGAAGAGAGGTGGGCCATCGAGCGACAGTAGTGCCTTTTTTTGCCTGTCCGTTAACTGTATTTGTTTATTTTGCTGTATGTTTTGCCGAATATTTTTGATTGGGGTTCAAATTCCAGACATTTTACCGGTTTTTGTAATTCCGCCCGGACATGAAATTTGGCTCCAAATTTCCGGACATGTCCGGGATATTCCGGACGGATGGTCACCCTAGCTGTACACGATAATATTGCCGATTTGGGCAGGCACGTATCCAGAATTTGGTTTTGGGGGGTCCAAATTAGAGTTGCCACCTTAAATCCTTAAATTTGCGGGGGGGGGGGGGGTGCAAATTTGTGGATTCCGTTTTTTAGACGGCATTTTATAACGTTTCGGGGGGGACCCCCTGGACATAAATACGTGCGTGGATTTGGGACACCGAGCAGCGTGTCTCCAACAATGAGGTCGAACGCAACGTCTTGTTTATTTTTATGTGATAATCACTTTTCATTTGCGTATACTCTATAGTGGCGGCTCGCTTTAAGGAGCCATGGCACCACCACAAACTATTTAGCAAAAATTAAACATTGATAAAAATCCAATATATTATCCTAATTTTTCGCCAAACACGCCCAGACTATTGCTATGAAAGCACGCGTGCGATGTGGGAGCCAAACAGACAGCGGCTCCTATTCTGCTATAATACATCCAGCCGAAAGGTTAAAGGAGGTCATATTAGCGCTATGCGCAGAGCGCGATTTTAATAGGGAAAGGAGCCAGATAACTGCTGGATCACCGAAACTAGATCTTGTTGTCGTTGTCGATATTCAATGTTAACTCGTAATAAGTGAGGGACTATTGCCAAAATGAATAGTATTAGCAATCTTTTTTAAAGCCGTTTTCCACATACTCGATTGAAGGAAAAATTAAAATCAATGAATTGGGAAGACCGGTTCCTGATTTAGATATTAAAAAAAACGCAAAATGTGTCTATACCGTATTCACAGCCAAGCTAGACCAAATGAAAACAAGCCCGCGTGCGTGATCGGCTCGTGTCGGTGGGGTCCCTAATAGTCCAGTACATGATGTGTAAATTGTGTGTTATAATCTGGCAAGTCAAAATATCTAAGGCTGACTGGAAAGTAGATCCAAATATGCAATGTCAAGTGTTCATTGCCTAACCATCATTTCAAACTGGCAACTGGTTGCTTTTGAGTTGCAGTGGGCTCATAGTGCAACTCTTTTAAATAGTCATATAAAATTTCATAATTGCACTGGACTATAGCTGGCGCGTTCGCAGACGTTAGCGGACAGTAACCACGCGAATGTTGCATGCGGCTGTTTATTTGAAGTCTATCTTGGGATCGAATATACTGTAGTTCGTCGAATGTTAAAAGCCAAGTACGAAGGTTCAATCGAAATATGTACAATAAAAACAATTGGATTTGTGGATGTGATAAGAAAAACCCATTTTTTGTGTCATGTATTTTGTTTGGTGGCGATCCTACCTGGACGAAGAATGTCCACATCGGAAGCACAACAATCCTTTTCCATGCTAAAAAAGATTGAGACGTTTCTAAGAAACTATGAAAGAGCTCAGTGCTCTTGGTATGTTATCGGGCGAAAAAAAAGTTTTTAAATAACGTTGAAAATTTTAACAAACAATGACACGTTTGCAAAGGTTAAGGAACAACTGTTTGATTTTACATATCAGACAGTTTAAAAGTGTGTTTTTGTTTTTGTACATAGGTTATATTCAGATAAAATTTTGGGTGTTTTTACCATTGTTTTATTATACTTTTTAAGGTGCCGATAAATTTAGGTTATTTTCATATTTTGGCTCAACCGGTCTCTTAAGTCACGAGCCGCCACCGATAATCTATGATGGAGCCCGCGACAAATCTTTTAAAATATCCTCTAATAACTTTTATTAATAATATAATAAATAAGACTAGAATATTCATTTTTAATTACAGTTGAACTTATTTTTATTCCGTCGAAAAGGCGAATATCGTCTTACATTTGAGTGCAAAACTAGTGTGGTTTTTTGTTTTCGACTCATCCGCTTAATTGCACTTCAGTGCAAATTATCGCCACAGACTCTCTGAGCTCGTGGAGATTTCAGTGCATTTTTGACGTCTATAAAATATTAATTATAACCTATTTTACTTGTCAGAGAAAGTAATTTTTTGAATCAAGAACTCTGGATAGTGGGATAGTATACATAGCAGTAGAACAGCATAGTAAACTAGTAAACAATCAGCACCACAAAACATCCCCACTGAATCAGCACAATAACTCAGGTTGGCAGCAATTACACGCGCATCCCCCCTTATGGACGATTATTTATACGGATGCTTACGATCCTTCGATACTTCTACTTCTGCACTAATATCGAGTATGTTTTATCTTAGATTCTTTTTGAGCGATTCCAAGCTGGTAGCGCCACTTTTGTAGCGGTATCGGTATCGAAAATAATTATATAATTATTGAGGGGCGTAATCAATTGCACAATATTCTCTGTACGAACTAGACGCGCCTATTTGGCTAAAACATATCGAATTGGTACCGGTATCAATATTTTGATTTTCGCATCTCTACCCAGACTTCACACCCGTAAAATCATCCCAAGGTCAAATTCTGTGGGAACCATTTTTATATAGGAAATCCTCTCCTCAGAGATATTCTGCTGGTTGTTTACTATGCTGTGGCAGTACGTACTGCAGTAGCACAGCATAGTAAACAACCAGCACAATAACTCAGGTTGGCCGCAATTCCACGCGCGACCCCACTTTTGGATGATTTTTTTATAGGGATGCTAACGATACTTGGATACTTGTACGTCTGCACTAATATCGAGTATTTTTATCTTAGATACTTTTTGAGCGATTCCAAGCTGGTATCGATACTTTTGTAGGGATATCGGTATCGAAAATAATTATATAATTATTGAGGGATGCAATCAATTGCACAAAATTCTCTGTACGAACCAAGGACGTTAAAACAATAGGGTACGAACCAAACGCGCCTATTTTGCTAAAAAATATCGAGTTGGTACCGGTATCGATATTTTCATTTGCGCATCTCTATCCAAACTTCAGCCATAAAATCATCCATAAATCATCCCAAGGTTGAATTGCGATTCTGCTAATGGCTATCTTACACCTTTAGAACGATGATTTATGCACGTTGTCGGGAAAAACTCTATTCATTTGTTTGTTTATACATATATAATTTTAGGCAAAAAAACAAAAATATGTTTTATTGAACGTTTGGTTAATCTAATATGACGAAATCTTTATCCAAATATTGACGTGAAAACATGGAAATTCCTCCATAGTTTATTTACGGAATGCCACTGTACTTTTGGGCAAACAGGGAATTTTGGGATTACATTAAAGTGGCGCCATGCTGCTCCCTTCTACTAAATTGTGGAGCGGCGCCTGGGTACGATAATTTTAATTCTGAAACCACAAAAGCACATTTTTTGAGCATTTGTACAGTAACAGTTTTGTTGCTTGCCAAAGTTGTCCAAAGTTAGTCAAGGACGCAAGTATGAATTTTCGCCTTTGTACTACTTCCTACTTCGCTCTGCCTTAAGCCATTTCCAGTCGTGATCACTCTCTGCGCCGTTCTGTTAATCTGCTTTGTGGTGAAAATGAGGCACATAATTAAAATAAGTGAAAGTGCGTAACGCACGTGCAGCTGCCTCTTGCACATTGTATCATCCATTTCGCCGTTATGAGCTGACTCCTTTATTTACAAAACAAGGATAGGCTCTTGTCTGCCATGCTGAATTACTCCTAAAGTTAAGCGAGTCGAGAGGCGACCCTCCTCGTACTCGACTTACTTCGACGAGCAGTGTAGCTGAGGCTTAACATAATGCATGGCCGACTTTACTCAATAAGCCGGACCATGAAATATGGCAACACTGAATCAGCGGGCCGAGTTTTTATTTGTTGTTAAGTCATGTGTATTCTTCCAGAGCAGAAAATATGGTTGGAAGGTGATTATTAATGTGTTTCTAATTATTTACCTGCACAAACGAAACTATAAAGATAAAAAGATGCCTGCAAAATGTGTAGTACCAGGAATAGGGGACATACCAAACCATGGCCGAACATAACCTTCCAGAGTAAAAAGAACATTTCAAGGTGATTTTTAATGTGTTTCTAATCATCTACCTGCACAAACGAAACTATAAAGATAAACAGATGCCTGCAAAGTGTGTAGTACCAGGTTGTACTAGCAATTGTGGTTCCAGTAAAGGACATAAACAGAAGTGGGTGAACAGCACAAGTGAACAGTATTCCTCGTATGGGCTGGTTATATTTATAAGAATAAAGACAATACCTTACAAACATTTCAAAGGATAAGACTTATTTTAAAGCACAATGTGGTACCTACAATGTTTTCTGGACCTCCCAAATATCACAGAAAAATACAGTTAATAGAACTCATCTGGGCATACCTACGAAAAGATTTGATAGTGAAAGGGAATCAAGACCAGCAAGAATGGCTTCACAGTGACCTAATAGTGAATTTTTCTAGCTCAAGTGACAATTTACAAGGTAAATTGAGTGTTCATTTAGGTGGAAGTGGAAGTGGCAGCAGGAAACAGGTTGCGTTTATTTTTATTTTGTAGTGTCTGACTACGATAAACCAGACACCAGATGTAAGTGGTATTAGTAGTAGTAGTTCTAAAAAGTATTTTTCTTAATTTATTAACCCAGATGAACTCTAATACATATAAAATGTAATAATTATTCTGAAACTATAGGCCCACTATTTGACAGCTAAGCCACGTTGCCACATCTAAGGCTCCGGCCACCGACGATAAAAAGAGATAGACCGATCTGTTTCTATAAAATTACTTTGCCATGATAAACATTCCAGATTGCTATGTTGCCTTACCTATTTTGGAATCATCATAAATGCTACTTGCAAATCTTACGATAGTATTTTTTACATGTTGAACAATTTAAAAGCTTGGCGTGTTGTTTGAAAAGCCATTCGATCTAAATCGTTTTATTTTTATGATTATAGAAATAATTATGATTATAATACTGTATTAATGTTGTAAATAATTGTTGTGATTGTATGGCACCGCGAGAATATACGTATGACAACACTGTCTCATTCATAACTGTAACGTAGCAAAAGCGTAGTAAATGCGTAGGATATTTTTTGTATTTCAGTTGGTAGTGGTGACTCACTCATACTCAGGTGACGTGCGATCAGCTGTTTCATCGAGTTATTTGAGTTGAAGTTTTGGCGATTATTTTACGTTTTCCAGTGCTAATTGTTGTATAATAGACATTTGTTATTACAAAAAGACATGTGTACAGTATGTAGTCGTCAAGATCAAGCAGGAAATTTCAACATTTTACATATGAGTATAAAATTATTCTGTAGCAAAGGCCATAGGCGTAGTACTGAGGAACTGAGGTTCTTCAATATTTAAATAAATAAACAGATGTAGTGAATACAATAAAATATTTTTTCAGATTGCCATCTGACGCTGGAAGTAGGAAAATATGATTTTCTCTTCTTGGTGTTGAGGCGGAACACCATTTTTTAAAGCGAGTTGAAATCTGCTCAAACATTTCAAAGATAATTTTGCTATTTCATCTAATGGGTCCAGATATCTGAAATAAGATGCGGTGCCTCTACCAGCCCATGAAGTGTTTGATACTTCAGCTAGCACAAGGTAGGTAAAGAGAGTGGACTTACAAGAGTTAATAGCATGATATGATAGACTTGGAAAAAACAATTTTTATAGTTAAAAGTTAAACACAAACTATCGCGTTAGTTACACGAGATTGTTAGTTATTGGTGATTGATATAATTATGTTTCTCACAAGCATTTATTGGTGAAATTCTTATGTGTAGTATGCACAATTCCAGTTAAAACTGAATTTTAAATATTGATCTTTTCAAAAAAGCTATAAAACCTACTATTGTAAATTTCAGCTATTGAAAACGATCACAATTATGTAAAAGTTTGCCTAGGTAGAAATTCTTTATTTTATTTTAATTCATCATCACAATAATTACATAATTAGTATCAGGCTCAGGAATTATCTAACTTATTTTTTATATTCTAGCACAAGTTTCACAATGAGTTCCCCTTCACAAGAACAGAAACATCGCCTCTCTCACTAAGCATTTAATCATAAGGGATAATGGTGACACAATTTCAACTGTTTTATTACCATACAAAGATGATAGTAAAGGACCATTTACTGAAAAGAAGTAGGTCAGAAATTATTTTGATTGGAATTGTTTATTACGTATAGATCTAGTTAATTATAATAGTAGTTAGATGTTGAAAAAGGTAATGTAAGTGTAAAGGTCTTTTTAATAACAGATTTCCTAGTACCTGATTTGTAATATTCCTATGTTGCAGACCAAGGTATAGTTATCCTAATACATTAAAAGTCAATTAGGAGATATGATTTTATATTCTTTAAGTTTCATGCAATGGTTATTCATTTGACAAGCAGATGATTTGCTCTGTACATTGCTAGATAAGACAAAATCTCAATAAGCCCGTAATTCAAATTAAAAAAAATATTTTGAAAGTTTTACATTCTTTACAATGTGAGTATTACCAAGCGTTTTTTTCTTTTTTTCAGAGAAGCCCAACATCTGGAAAACCAAGGTATTACTGTATTCATGTTAACTTTTACATCAGCTTCAGATATAGAAGAACATATAGAGTCTGCAACTGTTACGAAATATGATGCTAACCAAGATGCTGACCGGTCAAACTCGACCAATTGGTGTGCTGGAAATGATTAACTGAACGCTTTAAAGGTGCAGGATATTAAAATAATAATATTTTTCATGGATGTGTTTTTATATAGTTAATAAAGTGCTGTACTGCTACTATTTTATAATTTGTTTTCAATTTGGAGCTTTTAGACTATTTTGAAAATATATTTATACAAAAATTACACTTCGAAAATGATTAATCGACTCAATATCATGAAATGTATTTGCAGATATGTTAAAGTTGGCGGTGACTAAGATAATGTGTATTTGTTCTGGTTTACACTATCCCTTATATAGTGTCAATATGTTACTTCTCGTGGGGTGGGAATTGGAATATGTACCATCCAATTTGTACCCAGTTTACTCATGCTATGTAAACTCTGAACATGTTCAGCGTAAGTTTTTGAATTTCTAAGCTTACAAAATTGATGGTGTATGTCCTGCAAAGGGCATTCCTTAGAGTGTGCTGTTTTATAAGTTCTGAATTCAATCTTTGAGCAACTGAAGGAAGTATGCCTCAGTAGTTTTCTTATATAGACTGCTGTTAGATGGATGATTTAACTTATAGTACTGTTAAATTTCTATGTTTCTGCTTTCACAACCCGAGGCTTTATTGTGACAGGCCATGCACTAATTTAGATATATAAAGATTTCTCATGTGTGATATAGTATATTAGTATTTGTAGTTATTGTGACAGATACATATATACTAATAGCTTGAGCAGTGTTTTTGAAGTAGTTGAAACCCATTTGAGCAATCTATCTATGTTTTTTGACAACTTTTTAGATGTGTACATTTAATGTTTAATATTTTTTGATTATCTTGTTTCTTGTCATTTATTTAACCTACCCATATTTCAAAATTATTTGTTTGCTCAGGCTTGTTCTGTAACTGGTGTCCTTATAACTTTATGTAATAAAGGCTATTTGATTATTATTTTTATTTTACTAAAATCTAGAATTTAAAGGGCAGTCTGACTAATATGCAGGCTCAATTTTGTTTATCAAATCTTCAAAGGTGTAGGATATTAAGATAATATTTTGCATGGATGTATTTTTATATATCGATAAGAGAATGAAATGTTGTACAATTGCTGTTTTGATATTTGTGTTAACCTTAAAATGTTTACTGGACTCAATAATCATGAAATGTACCTTCAAACAAGCTCAAAATTAGCTCGCATTGCAAATAACAAAGTCCATCACCTAATTAAAAATACATTTCTACGCTTCATCTTCAAAAACATTCTTATTTAAAATTCAACCTAATAAAATTTTAATTCATAATATGATTTTAAAAATTAACTTTAAATAAAAAAAGTTAAATTATATTACTTGTATAACCGCAACTACTGGCATATTTTGTTCATATTTAAATCTATACCTAAATCTAAATTACCTAAATGAAAATTCGTTAGCCTAGTATCACAACTCCATGCTCAAATCAAAGAAATTAAAAAAAATGGTCCAAACATCATTTTGAACCTTACAATAAATTTGGTTTGATACGCTTATGGTTCCTGTACTGATTTTTGTACCGCTGGAATGGCGAACCTGTTGTTACGGGTGGCGGCCATTTTTCCATACCCCTCGCGTCCCTGCACTCTCCTAGCCCACAAACTATGGGTCGTTGATGTCGGCAATAAAATCTGTGAGAATTATGAATGAAGGGTGTGGTCTATGTTTTTTTATTGTACGATAACTACTGCTACTACTGATTTGGCAACGCTGGTTGTCTAAATGTGTCTTGACTGTCATGTCTGTCATGTCATGTTCATGTATGACGTTTGTTTCTTTGTTTGTGTTGTGGTTAGGGACGTTTTATATGTTATTAATTATTCGTCCATCATAAATAAAGATAATAAAATACTGTTGTGTACAAACTGTACAACTTTGCTAATTTGGTGGTTAATCTGCAGAACTTTCTCGCAGTAAAAAATGCCTTACGCTAATCAGCCATCGGTCCACATAACGGACCTTACAGACGACAATTGCAAATTTTACATTGAAGACACAGACTTAAGGTAAGTTTAAAGAAAGAATTACGCTATTCTTCCATTAATGTGGTTTGTATTTTTAGTGTCGCTAACAGCATTAGAAGGGTCCTCATAGCAGAAACCCCAACTCTGGCCATCGATTGGGTAAAGCTTGAGGCTAATTCAACTGTGCTTAGTGATGAGTTCCTAGCACATCGTATTGGTTTAATCCCACTAGTATCTGATGAGGTTGTGCAGCGATTACAGTATCCAAGAGTAATTTTTTATTATTTGTGGTTGCTTCCCTTTTTCCATTATAAATATTCTTGTAGGATTGTGTATGTCCTGATTTTTGCCAAGAATGCAGTGTTGAGTTCACACTAGATGTTAAGTGCACTGATGATCAAACAAGACATGTAACAACTGCAGATTTGAAATCTAGTGACTCTAGAGTAATTCCAGCAACTTCCAAACATAGGGATGATGAATCTTCAGAATATGGTGAAACTGATGAGATTCTCATTGTTAAGTTGCGTAAAGGGCAAGAATTGAAAATTAGGTACTTATTTGTAAAAATTTGATTTATATCATAGATAGCTCGTAAATATCAAATTCATTTTTTTATTGTGAGTGATCATAAATTAGTATTACTGGTAGTATAATACTGATTCTACTCATCTACATTTTAGGGCATATGCAAAGAAAGGTTTTGGTAAAGAACATGCTAAATGGAATCCAACATGTGGTGTAGCATTTGAATATGATCCAGACAATTCAATGAAGCATACATTATATCCTAAACCAGATGAATGGCCAAAAAGTGAATATAGTGAATTAGATGATGACCAATGTAAGTTTCTAGAAATTATTCATTAATTCTGAAACTTCCTAAAAACTGAATGTGGAAAATAGACAATAAGTTACAGACAATATCAACTGCCTAGAAAGTTATTCATTAACATTTAGCCTAGATTAGACAGAAGGGTTACTAAGTCTGGATGTTTTGAAGTAGGTCCCACAGGCAAAATTGCTTGAATTGACAGTTAACAAGTCATTGCCATTGATTTGTAGGAGCACTCTGTTATGCAACATCAGCATCATTCATGCTTCTTTTTGTACTAGAATATTTAATATTCAAAGTTTGCACACAACACCTTATAATCTTTTTCTCAAGTGTTCCAGTTATGTCTGGCCATGAGGGATCTGTCGTTCATGAATACTGAATCTTTCCAAAGGCCTGTGACCCAATTGGTCATGTGTCATGATCATAATGAGTCTTATGACTGATTTGTGAACAAGATCTAGATGGACTGACAGACCTGAAGGCTCTATATCTGTACCATCTATAGGTCTGTCTTTGAACTTCTACGTAAAAATAGATAGGTAAAATAGGATCATTTGACACAGCCCACTAGAACTAGATGGTGGCCCCAAAACTCATTTGAAGGATTCATGTCCATTTGGGTTTCATACTCTGGTTGTTTTTTGTATAATAAATGGTTCTGTTTCATTGTATCATCTGATTATTTTTAATTTATCTTGCTATATTTTATTTTTTATATCTAGTGCAATTACATCTTCACCAAAGTTTAGAGTACAAATGCATTTTGTTTTTATTTAGGGTTTGTTACTGTTGTTTTAATTCATGATTATTAATTTTGTTTCAATGTATTCTCTCATCCTTCTCTCCCAGGTCTTTTGCCAATTTAACATTCTGATTCAAATAACCCGCTTTCCGCCATAATACCGATTACTACCTATATAGGTAGACTCTCATTTCAGTCTTGTTCAGTTGAAGGGGTCTTAACAAATGGGTTATAGCTGTGAATGACCCGCTCTGAACCAGCTCACTCAAATGAGCCAGGTCTTACGTTCTCTACTGGCCACATTAGTCTTGTGTAATATGTAAACCTTAGACAAGGAGAGAGGATGGAACGTGTGACTGACATTTCCATTACCAAATGGCACCAAAAAACTACCAAAATTTACCTGTGATAAGTGATTCCTGGCTCCTTCCTGCTGCTGTGGCTTTTACAACTGTAAGCTGCACACCCTACTGTTATGCACACGACAATATTTTACAATGAAAAAATATTTTGGTGGCTATTCATTTTCGGTAACAGCTAATGACAGCTAATTCTTATAGGATCAAACAGGCATGTGGTACTGCGGTATCCCCTCTCTTTCCTTATCTAAGATTTTATACTACATAGGACCTGCTGAGGAAGAGTATGACCATAGAGCTGCATAGATTGCAGAGTTCATTAGAGTGTCCTTTCTTATTATATCATCTATCTTCTGTTTGATTAATAATTAGCAAAACCGAGAATTCCAGTATTTGCTATTGAAATATGTATATGAGAAAAAATTGAAATTACTAATATCTGCATCCACAGAAGTGGAGATTAAAAAAATTGATTTAATTTTTAGATGAAGCCCCTTTCAACTGGGAATTGAAACCAAACAAGTTTTTCTTCAATGTTGAGGCTGCTGGTCTCTTGAAGCCAGAGAATATTGTTATCATGGGTGTAGCTATGCTGAAGGAAAAATTATCCAATTTACAAACCCAATTGAGCCATGAGTTACAGAATGATGCTCTTGCTATATAGGTTTTAGAAATAAAATGTATTAATAGGTGTTAATAAATTCTCATTGTGGAATAAGTATAGAGTGTTGCTCTCATGTGTGGGGAGCTACTGCCCCTACTACCCTATCATTACTAGATGCCGTCCAGAGAAGGGCAATTCTGATAACTGGCGACCTGGCCTTAACGCGCCACCTCCAGCCACTTTCTCACCAGCGTTTTGTTGGTGACCTCTTACTCTTCTACCGATATTCAAATGGAATCCGCTCCTCTCAGCTATCCTCTATCGTTCCGCCGCTCACCGCCCCTATCACATGCACCCGCGCGACCGCGGCATCTCATCATAAGGCGGTAGTTCTTCATACATCAAGAACCGAGCATTACAACGCAACCTGTTGAATTGGTAAAGAGTTCCATGGTATTGATGGTGGTGTTTAGTGAAAGTTTTGGAAATCGATAGCCAATACGACAAACATTGACTTAAGCTTATGAAGAGCATAAGGAAAACTTCCGATTTTTGATTGGTTCATCATTTATATACATTCATCTCACAAATACAATCATGAATTTATTGATTCTGTGGCAGTCTTAACATGGTTTTCATAATATTCAATTTCATTCACAAGAGAATCTGCCAATACTTCTGGCTCTGGCTGTACACCTAAAAAGTCGGCTACTAAATTTTTCGGGTTTTTTCCGCCTCCATGTGCCAAACACTGTGTCCTGTAAATAAATTAAAAAAAATCTGTACTGATATTTTACCAATCATTAGGCCTATAGATAACTTTTGGCGGCGTTTAGATACTTGATTTTTGTTGTTAAATGAAATCTACACGAGCGACTGTACTGACGGTTTTTTGGCTTATTAATTTTGACACTACTGCAGCACATGGTAACGCATGGAGAGTAAAACAAAGCATTCAATTCAATAATAACAATATCGGAAGTGATGAAAAAATTTAATTCTAAGTACAACACCAACCATTAAAATTGCTTGCCTTGCTTCAAGTGAAATAGATACATACTTATTGGCTTATCTGATTTCTTTGGCCCTTGCAAACCATTTGTGCAAACAGTGAAAAACAAAATTATTGTTGCCCTTATTTCTTTTCTGTATTCTAAAACTGTTAATGATTGAATTATCTTTGAAATTGTTCTACATTGTAGGTAGATAGTTTTCCTCCTAATTTTAGTATGTTTTTTGAACTTGTTATTGATCTATTATATTGCATTGACCCGTTAATAAATTAGCCTTTAATTTGTTCCGTTAGCCATACTAGTACAATTAGAACAACTTTCAAACATCCAATATTGAAATGCTTGACGCTCAATACCCGAATTCGGGCAATGCCCGAAAAAAATACGCAGAACTAGTCAAACCCGAAATATAAATTTTATTCGGCTATTGAGCATTACGAAATACGCAGAACTAGTTTGGCGCATCTTGAAATGCACAGAACTAGTTTTGCTCAACTTGGAATGCACAGGACTAGTTCTGTGTATTTTCTGAATGACCAGCACAAATTCTACTTCTTTAATTTAATCAGCGCCAGCGACGGACTCAAATAAATATAAAGTTGGAGAAGTTAAATATATTGTAATGAATACCAACATATAATAAATCGCCAACTGAGGCTGGTTTAAATTTTTTATTTGATTCTGCGAGTATCAAATTGGCTTGTGCTTCCAAACCTCTTTTTGCTTTTTCACGATTCGTACTTGCAGGAACGTTGGCAACGAAACCTAACCTAAACGATAGGTTTTTGCTGGTTTTTGATACAGAATGCATGACGAATATTCACCTTGGTTGTCATTCCGTACCACAGAACTAGTTCTGTGCATTTCAAGTTGCGCAAAACTAGTTCTGTGCATTTCAAGATGCGCAAAACTAGTTCTGCCTATTTGGTTATGCTCAATAGCCGTACAAAATGAATATTTCGGGTTTGGGAAATATTCCTTGCTCAAAACTACAGTATATTCAATCCCAAGATAGACTCCCAAATAAACAGTCGCATGCAACATTCGCGTGGTAATGTCCGCTAACGTCTGCGAACCCGCCAGCTATAGTCCAGTGCAATTATGATATTTTATATGACCATTTAAAAGAGTTGCCCTATGAGCCCATTGCAACTCAAAAGTAGCCAGTTGCCAGTTTGACATGATCATTAGACAATGAACACCTGACATTGCATATTTGGATCTACTTTCCAGTCAGACTTGGAGATTTTGATTTGCCAGATTATAACACACAATTTTCACATAATGTACTGGACTATTAGGGACCCCACCGACACGAGCCGATCACGCACGCGGGCTTGTTTTCATTTGGTCTAGCTTGGCTGTGAATACAGTATAGTTCTGCGTATTTTTTTTCGGGCATTGCCCGAATTCGGCTATTGAGTGTAACATATACATTAACATTTACTTCTATAATTAGGCAATATTTCAGTTAAAACATGACATATTGTTGCTTAGTCAGCAGTGGCGGATTTAGAGGAGGGGCGAGGGGGGTGTACGCCCCCCTAGAGGTCTACGGAAGCATATTATGTTTATACAGGGTGTCCCATGCCTATTAAGACAAGCAATATATGGGAACTGGGCAGTAGTAGCGAATTATAATTTTGGAGGTGTAAATTAGAGCAAATATAGTATCTGTTCCTATTATTGTGGTACCCAATGAGGTATTTGTTTTTGATCACGTGACGTCCGATTTAAAATTTTTAATGGGAATCCCTGTATATTTGTGACTGTTTGTGTTCCACCCGATAAAATAATTCCAACAAACCAGAACACTTGGGGTCTAGTGTGTCATAATGGTAGTGGTACAGTCCTTTAGGTACCTGCAGGTCTTGAATTAATCACATTAGACCCCAAGTGTGCTAGTTTGTTGGAATTGTTTTATCGGGAGGAACACAAAAAATCACAAATATACAGGGTGTGCCATTACAATTTTTGAATCGGACGTCACGTGATCAAAAACAAATACCTCAATGGGTGACAATATAATAATAATAATAAGAAAAGATACTATATTTGCTCCAATTTACACCGCCAAAATTATAATTCGCTACTACTCCCCAGTTCCGATATACAGGGTTATTCACGTTATTCGACACGGAGCATTATGGCTAAAGCATTTGATAAAAAAGAAAATAATAATTTGGGATGGTTAGAGACCCATAAAGGCTACATTTTAAAAATATTTTCATGTTATACAGGGTGTCCCAAAAACATTAAATGTATTAAAGTTATGTTTTTTTAAATGGAATACCCCATATATTATTACATATTCAGATTCCTTGGTGAATTCTAGTGTGACTTTATGTATCATACATGGTACCTAAAGCGAACCGTTAATGTGTAAATCACCATTTTCGGTATAAGTAGATATCAGGAAAAAATTGAATATCGCAGAGATTACAAAATATGGAAGGCTGTGACTTTGCCGTATTACTAAGCATAAAATGCATCAGCTTTGATGAAACTGTCAAATTTAAATTACGTTTATGCTTGGAGAAATCGGTCGATGAATTAAGGAAAATTCGATCAGCGATAACTTGATTTTTTCAAATGGGAATGCCTAATTTTTTTTATACGGTTAAAAGTAGAATTTGATAACCTTTCTAATGATATAAGGTTGTGCATATCAATCTCTGGTAGTTTTCATTTAATTTTAAATTTTCAAACAAATCGGCGTTTTTCAATTTGCCTACCTATAACCAACGTAGCAGGCCTTGAAATATAAACAAAAACGTGTTCAGGTAGAATAAAACAACTAACTTAGCTGAAAAATACACACGAACTAGACTAAAGGGACAAGGTTATAAAAATTACTCACAACAAAGTCTAACCAGAAACAACGGCGGTAACATATCTTTGGTCAAAGAGAAGCTAGAGTATGGCAGAGATGGATTTTTCCACGGCCTACTAGCTACTGCAATGTACTAGAGATTGGCAATTTCCAAAGCCATTAAAAATTTTGAAATAAAGTAAAAACTACTAGAGAATGTTGTAAGCAGTTTATTATTTTCATAATAAAATTTCACATTTAATGATATAAAAAAGTATGCAATTCTGTCAAAACTCATGTCAAAAGTACCTCTGACTGGAGTTCTGAAAATTCTTCAGTACCTATTAGCAAGGTCGCAGAAAATGAAGAATGAATTAAAATTTGTTCAAATTATAAAACATAACTTAAATGGCAGAAAATTTAAATCTGATTTGTCAGTATTCCTTTTTTGCAATATTGCTGATAGATATTGAAAAATAGAAGGGCTCCAGTCAGAGGTATCGACTTCGACGCAAATTACTACTTTTTTACACCATTGCCTATGATTGATAGTTGCGTGCTGGAGCAACAGTCGCTGGTTGTTTCTGTTTCATATGAGGGTTTTTGATTGCATTGGAAATTTTTAACCTCTAGTAAATTGCGGTAGCCAGTAGACAGTAAAAATATCTATTACTGCCATACTCCAGCTTCTCTTTGACCTTACAGATGTTATCGCAGTTGTTTCTGGGAGAGTTGATTTGTTGTAAGGAATTTTTATAATCTTGTCCCTTTAGTCTAGTTAGTGTGTATTTTTCTGCTAAGTTAGTTGTTTTCTTCTACCTGAACAGATTTTTGTTTATACTTCATGGCCTGCTACGTTACTTATAGGTAGGAAAATTGAAAATCGCCGATTTGTTTGAAAATTTAAAATTAAATGAAAACTACGAGAGATTGATATTTACAACCTTATATCATTAGAAAGAGCTTATCAAATTCTACGTTTAACTGTATAAAAAAAATTAGGCATTCCTATTAGAAAAAATCAAGTTTTCGCTGATCGAAGTTTCCTTAATTCATCGACCGATTTCTCCAAGCATAAACGTAATTTAAATTTGACAGTCTCATCAAAGCTGATGCATTTTATGCTTAGTAATACGGCAAAGTCACAGCCTTCCATATTTTGTAATCTCTGCGATATTCAATTTTTTCCCGATATCTACTTATACCGAAAATGGTGATTTACACATTAACGGTTCGCTTTAGGTACCATGTATGATACATAAAGTCACACTAAAATTCACCAAGGAATCTGAATATGCAATAATATATGGGATGTTCCATTTAAAAAAACATAACTTTGATACATTTCGTGTTTTTGGGACACCCTGTATAACATGAAAATATTTTTAATATGTAGCCTTTATGGGTCTCTATCCATCCGAAATTATTATTTTCTTTTTTATCAAATACTTTAGCCATAATGCTCCGTGTCGAATAACGTGAATAACCCTGTATTACTTGTCTTAATCGTCGTGGGACACCCTGTATAAATACCAAAAGTTAGCTTTATTTTGCTCTTTAGACCGTAGCAGCACTGGTCGCCCCCCCCCTCTTAGCCCTGTAAGGGAAGGTGTAATGGATACACGGAATACATGATACTACGACGCTTCCACCTGTGACGTCAGCGTGTGACAAACGGGGTTTACTCGTTTAGTTACAGGTTATAGCCGAACATTTTCAGTTTATTTTCTTGAGTTTACTCGTTTACCGTAGTAAAGTTTGATAAAACATTAATTATTTGCGATTCTGGAGTTTAACACATATTTGAACAATGGTTTATTGTGTGGTTGTGGGATGTAATAATAAAAAAGTAAAAACTATTCCTCACACTACCGCTACTTGGGATGGCTTGGAAAATTTGGCATGTTTCATTGCATTTAAGTTGAAAAATAAGGAGAATCTGGGTTGTATCCCAGATTGCACAGACACTTATCTCAGTTGGGTCAACCATTTAACAGAAGGTGGACTGCAAAAACATACAGATGAGTTCTTGGCAAAATGTAATGAGCTCAGCCATATATTTTCCAACTATAATGGAAACGCTTTGAAAATTGAAAAAAAAAACTATCTTGCGAATTTAAACAAATTATCAGAGAATGTATCTGTGACTGATGAAGCAAAGATGAGCTTGTTTTCTAGATGCAAAATGTATTTCAGAATACGAATTCTTGATAGGGGAATTAGAGAGATCTCGAATATTAGAAAACTGAAATTCACTAACATTGTAAAATAGTATAAAGCAATAAGTATACAGGGTCCTGCGACGGTGCATCCAGCTTTCCTAGCGCCTTTCCTATTTGGAATAAAAAAAAATGCTACATAAAATAAAAATGCGCTAAAAGATGGTTGGAGATTTACAGGTTGCAGAACGTATTTTGATATTTCATTTTCAGTTCATATAGAGAACGGCTAGTTCTTATTCTAGTTCTATTCTTATTCTATCTTATTCTATTCGGCTAGTTCTCTTATTCACCCCTTTTTTCTTATTGTCTGTCCAAAATATATTTCCCCATAGACCCATATATATAGAATCAATACCTAACTACAACACAAGAGCACAACAAATAATGTGCCCTATACCCAGGCCATCAGAAACCATCACTACAAGTGGATCAAACTTTTTAATTCAAACATATTATTAAACAGATACATCGTGTGAAAGCATTTTGAAAAAAATTGATGAAAAACTTGTTATTGCTAGGAATCTTTAGTATACGAGAATTCACCTGTACTAGCTAAATACAATGCCCAGGAAGATATTCTATTGTTGTATTGTGATATGTTTTTATTTTATGTTTAACATATACGCGGTTGTGACATATATTTGAATAAATAAAAAATAAAAAAATTTGGTAATGTATTTTTCCACCAATCGTTAGCAGAAAAAAGTCAATAGTCATTCGCCATAAACATAATGCCATTATGCTTGTTCATGATTTTTAAAAACCTCTAATGACAAAATCATGTTATTTATTTCTTGTCTACCTTTTATTAAGAGAATTATACAGTAAATACATATGCAAATTGGCTTGAAGAGCTGATGACGCAACATCATAATCTATATATAAAAAATAAGAACGGTAATCAAAGGCTCCTGAATGGAGTATATAAAAATTCCACCCCCTACCCGAGAAATTTTCCCACAAAAAGATGGTTTCACTAGGCACTCCAATCAACCTCGTGTATAAGATTTTAGAAAAATACGTCCAGACCGCTCTGGCTCTGTTCTTTTTCCACAATGTAAATTTTTTTTGAGTACATACATTCAAATTTTTGTATCTGAAATTCAGAACGCTCGGAACTACTGCAAACGGACCAGGCGTCGATCAATATCAATTCTCTGTATAAGTATTTCACCAATTTTTTATTCAGATACAGAGCAATATGTATCGTTTATATTATACTGTGCATGACCTATTTTCATTCTGTATGAATATTAAATATCTAAGACAGATATAACAAGAAACGAAATAAAACTTTCAAAAATCAATGCTTTGGCGCCATGTGCTTGTACACTTTTGTCACACGGTGACGTCATGCGCAGACCGGTTCGAAATCTGTCCGCCAAGTGATCATAATTATCTGTCAGTGTCGTAGTATCATGCACGGAATATGACAAAAGTTGCTTTAAGAGCTTTTTTTTGCTCTTCAGAAAATTATAGCCCGTCCATGAGAAGTTCGTTTTTGAAACTGTCGGAAATTTGCTCAAGAACTCGTCAACATTTTTTCTCGAGATCTCTTTTCACTAGTTAACCAAAATGTTATGTATACTGCCCTATATGGCTGAGACGAGTATATGAGGAGTCTTTCATATATGCATTATTACTGAGCTCATTAAAAAGACGATGAACTGAGATTACAATAAGTAGGGTAAGAACACCCAGTTCGCAGTAAACAAACCAAGTACACCATTCACTGACGATAAATCTAGGTAGACACCTTTTTTAACAAAATCTTCTGGTTGGAACATTGCAGAAATTTACCAGATAAATGCTTGCTTTGAGTATTATTAGAACTGTTGAAGATGGGCTCTGTAGTAAAAGTGAATAACAAATAATATTATACAGGGTGTTCTATGACGAGGTCTAGTTCCCTAAGGTTTTCTCTTATCACACTATTGTTCTGCTGCGCCAGTGTGGATATAGATATAAGGGAATCTGAAGAAAAATCGATCGCTAAAAAAAAATTCCAGGAGACTCAGAGAGGTGGTTGGAGCGATGTTACAGAACTTGTACATGAGTTCTAATGGCAGTTACAGTTCTGGCCGAAATACTTAAAATAATTTGGAATTTCCTGCCACCATTGCCAGGATGATCGGAATTCCTTTATGTTAGACGTTATTTTTTCATATCATTTATGCATGTCTCCAGGTCGATTGTGTGTTTGAGTGTAACGCAATAGCAACTGGTTCCAATTATAGCCTGAACCTTTGGCTATCATAGAACGCATATAATGGGGGGGGGGGATGGTCACTCTACCTGATCGACACACCTTTATTAGGTTATAATTTAATAGCGTTTTTCACTGGGCACATTTTGGTGCACTCCGTGCGAGTGCAGAATACTGAAAAAGTTCACCTAGTGTAACATTTTTGCACTGGGTCTTCCAGTGGAAATCATCACATCAAGAAACAACAACTTGTTTTGACAACAATCTCTGCACACTCATTTGTCTGAAAACTGTTCAATAGTTTCCATGTAATTGCTATACTAGATTCTCCCAACAGAAAAATCTCATATAAACAAAGACATGCATTCTGTAAGTGATTAAACGCGGCGAAGCGTTATGTCTCTAAAACAGGTACCGATTACAGGTCCGGATTAAGATATCACTTGATAATTATATCTGATTATCCGTTGAAAAGTTAGAAATTGACAAGATATGAAAAATACTTATATATTGGCACAGAATATATATGTACAACATAAATATGAAATGGAAAAACAATTTGCGTTCATCTAACAGTACTATAATAATTATAATATTGCTTCCCCGCCACAGAAGTTATGGATACGACAGCGTAACTGGATGCTAGCAGTTATTTCAAAAATGGTTTACATGTTGTTATTTTAGGATTTCTTCACATAAATATACAGTCATCAAGTTGTTTATATTGTCTATTAGGCAAAACAAAATATCTAAAATACAAGGAAATCGGAAAGGGAAACTACTAAACTGCAAACAATTAGTGAAAAATCTGGCATGCAACATTTCATGCAACTTCATCATAGGTAAAAGTGAACATTTATATCATTGGCGGAACTTAACTGCGGTGACAAAGGGAAATTAATTATTAATATTGATTTGCGGGAAGCCGAACAAAAACAGGAAGCAGCGATAGCAAAGGGCTCTTGTTTGCTTTCGCTTCTCACGCCGATAGGCGACGAAAGTATTAGAATCGATTGCAGTATACTTTTTCCATATCTGCCATCGTAGTGATATGGTGTCAAAATTTTATCACAATCAAGACGATAGTTTCAAAGTTATAGATTACAGGTTACATGCTGTCTGGTTGGAATAGGCCGAACTGCTTTATTTCTAGCTTTAGTTCACTGACAGCGGAGTAATTATCGAAAAACAAAAAAATTCTAGAATTGAATAATCACTGTGGACGGAAGCAAATCATTTTGAATATGTACAAAAACCAAATGCACGAAAATTTCTATTTAGTGCTTGAAGTAGTTGTATGGAAGGATGGTGATATTCCAGGAGTGAGATGGTCAAGTGTATACAAGATTATTTAGGGATATAAGAGTAATAAATCACTGTCGGTGCTAGAATCTTATCTTAAAAGAAAAAAATTACCAAAGCATTCGAATATTTCGACGGGACTGGGATCAGAAGAAAAGTACACAATTATTTCTTCAGAAATGAACTACCAACCATCGACAAAATACTGAAAGAAATGAATGATGATACAAACATGCAGAATTTTAAGAGAACGACGTTTTACCAGTTACTTAAAGAACTATATTTTCGGTTCGTAAAACGGCCGAGAAACAGTTTATTGCTTGAACGAGAAGAACGAGGTGCTTCGAGTACTCCTAACCTTGACGCATTTATCCATTGTTGAATGATATGGAAAATGTTATTTCTCTGATAGAGAATGATTACATTTATATTCCTTGATGTTCCTGTATACACTTGATCGACCCACACACGAAATCTCAGCAACCTTCAATACAACTTCTTCAATCGCTAAATCGGCATTTTGTTGCAGTTGGTTTTTATAAATATTTAAAATGATTTGCTTCTCAGCAGCACTGAGATGCAGTCTTTTGGCCCTTTTTTTGGCGGTGTAAAGCAGATGTCATCGATCTCCCCAGCCGTGTCCGTGTCAAACACAATTCAAATATTTACGCTAATAATAATTAAATGTATTTCGATGCGCCATCGATCGCTGTATGGAAAACATTAAACAAGTCCACACCTGTTCAAGCGGCGGCGGCGCGGCGCACCGGGCGTTGAATGGCTGTCTCACTCACACTTGCATGCAATTTCATTGGCTGTGTAGAGAGGCTCGCCCAATTAGGGCCAATAGGGTTAGCGGTTATCATTCAACCAGTATGGATGCCGCATGATGACATACCTATCACGCATAGATCATTGTTTACACTAACTTTTTCTGTTGGGTGAATCTAGTATAATTCTGGGAATTTTTTCTCCCGAATTTCTGCCTAAACACATTATTTGTTCATGCCACCGACGTTCATGCTCAGAAGAGAGCTGGATTCTATCAATTCAAACAAGGAAATTAAAAGTTTGATTTTTTTCGTTTACTTTAATCATTCTGACTGAAAATAGTGAAAATCAACTAAGTATTACCGTATTCAAAGATCGAAAGTTTAAACAGGTCAAACACAATTCTATTAGCGTTTTTCACTGGTTGCATTCGGGCTGCACTGGATTTCTGTTTTTCATTTCACTGGCAGTTCCAGTGCAACATTTTTCAAGTGCACCCGTTTCGCTGGCATTTCTGCACTCGGGGCGGTCGAACTGAGTGCAATAATTTCGCACCGATTTCAAGGTGAGTGTCGAGGAGGTGAACCAAGAAAATGACAGTAGGTTTGAGCGGGAAACTTCAAATCATAGAATTGTGTTTCATCTGTTTAAACTTTCGATCTTTGAATACAGTAATACCTAGTTGATTTTCACTATTTTCAGTCAGAATGAGTAGAGTGAACGAAAAAATCAAACTTTTAATTTCCTTGTTTGAATTGGCTCATCTTCTGAGGATGAATAAATATGTATTTAGGAAGAAATTCGGGAGAAAAAATTCCCAGAATTAGAAATTACATGGAAATTATTGAACAGTTTTCAGACAAATGAGAAGTAGTATTTAGTATGGTAGTAATAATATATACAAAGATTGTTGTCAAAGCAAGTTGATGTTTCTTGATGTGTATTCCACTGGAAGAACCCAGTGCAAAAGTGTTACCCTAGGTGAACTTTTTTAGTATTCTGCACTCACACGGAGTGCACTAAAATGTGCCCAGTGAAAAACGCTATATGATTTGAAGTTTCCCGCTCAAACCTACTGTCATTTTCTTGGTTCACTTCCACGACACTCACTTTGAAATCGGTGCGAAATTGTTGCACTCAGTTCGACCGCTCCGAGTGCAGAAATGCCAGTGACATGAGCGCACTTAAAATTTTTTGCACTGGAACTGTCAGTGAAATGCAAAACAGATATCCAGTACAGCCCGAGTGCAACCAGTGAAAAACGCTATAAGATTCAATTAGAATTTGAGGTTGTAAATGTCTTGACCTAGGAGGCAGCCCCCACCGTTCTTCTCTACTCACTACTTTTTAATCTTCCAAGGTAAACAAATGTATAATCATGAATAGGATGAGGGGTCTAACCTATTTGTCGTCGGTGACAACATTACAGTTAACGCCGAATTCACATTCAACGCTCGATGTCGTGCAGGGCAGCTTTTAGCCTCTATACGCGTTTATGTAATTTCTATTACTAATGACTATACATTTATAGAGGTTTATGTTACTTATGAATAATAATAATAATAATAATAATAACACAACAAATGGTGTGG